>OU611763.1:4482119-4762119 GCA_914767535.2 Dunaliella primolecta | reverse complement strand
ACGCGCACGCACACACGCACACGCGGACACACGCACACGCGCACACACGCGGACACGCGCACACACGCATACACACACGTGCACGCATACACACACGCGCACACACACACACACACACACACACACACACACACACAAACACACACACACACACACACACACACACACACACAACACACACACCTCTTCCCTTTCCTCCTCCTCGGTCAGCTGCCTACGCTGGGTCTGCTTGGTTAGCTTCAAGGCCAACTCCTGCCTCCTCCCGAACATTTTGAGGCAAGACTTCCCACCCGAGGCCGTCTTTTAAGTACAGTATGAAAACTTTTGCAATTTTTAATGTAAATTAATGAGCTTGCATGCACGCTTACGTATTCAAGGATCAAACTTTGAAAAGGGCGATGACCAAAATCACCAGCAAAGCATGCAACTCACTCACTGCACCTCAGCTCATAATTCAAAAAGCATTCGAATCTATTTTTCTATTCTTTGCGATAAGCTTTTAAAGCTGTAGCCCTCCCTACCCGACATGGGCAGGCTTCGGGGACTCAGTGCCCTGGGCATGCCAGTATCTCTCTTACTAGCATACTTGTGGAGCAATGCTTTCATAGTTAAGAATAGCTTGATGTCCCCTCTGCAAGGACCTGATGCCCATGACCTGACAGATGCAGAGGTAAGCAGTTGCAAGCATGATGCACACGCGCTGCCATCCACAGTGGAGGTCCCTTGCACAGTTGAAATAATCATGGGTTTCCGTAACTGGCAGGTCAAGAATGGGCAGGAAAAGGCTGGGAAGTTCAAACAAGGCCTGACAGCTGAGGAGCACGCTCTTTCCCAGCCACAAACTGGATGGCAAAGGGCGCGCCGTACTCTTTGTGAACTCTTGGCAGGCCCTGCAGCTTCTCTTGAGCAAGGCTAAGGATGCTTGTGAGTTTCATTGCCTGCAGCGCAGTGCATAATGCTTGAGCTGTCGCAGCTAAATGCATGAAGTGATCAGCAGCAGTCAGAGCTGATCAGCAGCAGTCAGAGCTGCCAGCAAGCGCCAGCAAAGCCAGCCCATGGGATCAAGCAAGCCTGCCAACAAGCGCATGCGCACCACCACCACAACCACACTACGCCCTACGCATGCCACGAGTGTTTGGAAGGGAGCAGCAACGCAGCCAGGCAGGCCCAAGATCAAGAGAGCAGCAGCTTCCACAAAACAGCCCCAAGGGAGAGGGGCAGCCATATTGTCTTCTGTACGCCCTGTCGTGTCGGCCAACTATTCACCCATTCCTTATTCCAAGCGGCGTGCTCATCCTGTCGCCAATTTTGGGCGCCAGCCAAATTTTGAATTGTATGCTATGACACCCGCTGACGTCCCTGAATTTGTACCACTTTCTTCTACGGCTACCCCTACAGAGCATTACCCTGAGCCTCCTGTGGATTTTTCTAGCAGACCGGCTTATTTTGCCAGTTGTGCTCCCATTGCCCCTACTTTCAAGCAGCGCACTCAGCCTTGGTTTGCTGCCCGCTCAGTTGCATGCACCGCCTCCGCCATGGCTTCAATTCTGGGAGTTGGCTTTGGATACAGCGACAACCACTTCCGCATGTTTGATGAGCAGCAACAGCCACAGCCACTGCAGGCCAAATCGCTCCCTATGGAGTGGGGCATTCGTCATGAGATGTGTGGTATAGCATCTGTCATGCGCAGCTTCAAGCAAGTGCAGGCTTACCTGTCATCAGAGCACCAAGTCCTCATGCCTTCAAAAGTGTGTGTATGTGAGCAGGGTCTTCACTTTGTCTCACCCTCCCACCCTCTGGTGCAAGATACCATTTTTGGCAGCCCTTTCAATATCGTCCCTCTGGCTGCATCCCCAGATGCACTTATGTGTTGTGAAGGATTTAGGATGCTGATTGAGGTGAAGAGCGCTTGCCCCTTCGATGAGAGGGACGATGGCATTTGGGCATACAGGCCTTTCAAGAGGGCATTGGGTGAGCAAGGTGTGCACATGAGCCACTTTGTGCAGTGCCAAGTCCAGATGCTTGCAACCCAGGTGCAGCATTGCTTGTTGGTGGGCTGGGATGTGGAAGAGTGCAAGGTCCTGTATGTACCATTTGATGTCGAGTGGTGCAAGCAGATGCTATTCATGTTGGGCATGATTTTGTTTGAGGCTGGTTCATTACAGGGAAAGCGCCCTGATTTGTCTTGTTTGCATGGTCATGCAGAGTTTGTGAAGCTTACAAAGCAGCGATGCTGCGCTTTAAAGAAGCCATGCAGTGTGGCAAGCGCCAAGGGTAGCACCACAGCTCGGTGGTTGAAGGATTAATTAGGGAGAGGCAGCTCAGAGCTAAAAGTGATTCCCATTTTTCAAAATTTCAAGGTGAATGGGCATAAGTGTGGAAGGCTTGCATTGTGACGTCTGTGTGTTTTGTTTGGCCAACTTGATTTTAGGCATTTGTTAAAGAGGGGTGCTTATGAAAACCAACAAAAATGGTATATATTTCTGCCAATGGCCCAGAAATGTTCACTCGTGCTCGTGGTCAAGTGTTGTTGCTAATCAGCAGGTTGCTTGCTCTCATTTTGTCTCTGGACAGTCTACTTGCTTTAATTTTTCTCTAGACCTTGTTGGTTGGACTCAATTTAGTAGTGATGCTCATTCTTGGGTCTTCCCTCTTGCTCGTTGGCATGCAACATATTTTGTCATTTAGCATTGTCTTGAACACTTTGCCTTATCACTTCTTTATGCCTATGTGGTAGCCACCTTGGAGCAGTCCTGTACGGGCATTCACAAATAAATCAGCTTGCTATTCGTTTCTGGGATTCAAGCCTGATGAGAGGGTCTTTGGCATGCCATCTTACAGCACACACGCCCAACTGTTGGAAATTTTACAAATCTGAGTACGCAGATGTTTTCAGGATACCCCATTTACGTAGGAGGCAAATTTTCAAGTGAAGTGTGTTCAGCAATGCATGAGCCCTTCAAGAGGGTATGCTCATGAGTAGGCCTCAGGCAGCCACCTTGATGCTGCACCACCCAACACTTCAGAATTTAACAAATCTGAGTATGCAAATGTTTATAGGATACCCCTTTCACTTAAAAGCGAAAGTCTCAAGTGGAGCGTGTACAGCAATGCATGAGCCCTTCAAGAGGGCATGCTAATGAGTAGGCCTCAGGCAGCCACCTTAGTGCTGCACCACCGAACCCTTCAGGAACTCATAAATCTGAGTATGCAGATGTTTTTAGAATACCCCATTTACTTGAAAGCAAAAGTCTCAAGTGGAGCGTGTACAGCAACGCATGAGCCCTCCAAGAGGGCACGCTCGATAGTAGGCCTGAAGCAGCCAGCTGGGCGCTGCAATACCTAACCCTTCAAAATTTGACGAATCTGAGTATGTAGATGCTTTTAGAATACCCATTTTACCTTATATGCAAAGTTTCAGGCAAATCCGGGAAGGTCAGTTTTGGTGCCCTGAAATTTGCCGAAGTCCCCAGACGGTAACTGCCCTAAGGGGCAAACCACCTCGGGACACCCCCCCACTTTAAGAGTATCAACGCGATGAGTAAACAATATTGATTCAAATGCTTTTTGAATTATGAGCTGAGGTGCAGTGAGTGAGTTGCATGCTTTGCTGGTGATTTTGGTCATCGCCCCTTTGAAAAAGTCCGACACACTGCTGCCAGGAAAAGGTCAAGTGAATTGAATAAATCCACTCGCTTCAAATGGAAGCACCGCCAAATATTTTCCAAGTGTTTTTCCTGCGAACGCCGTAGAGAGGCGGCAGGCCCTCCGGGAACCACCTCTGGTAGAACAACTAGATAGTCTAAACAGATTTTGCGGGCAGAAGCAGCCATGCAGGCGCCAATAATGCAGACGTATCAGACGCAGAACACACAGGGCTATGTGTGAGTACAGGGCAGGAGGCTGACTCCATGGAGTGCAACTACTGCAGGACTGCACTATCCAATCATACACCCTCAAGCATCCACGCTGTCATGCATGCATGCACATGAATTGTACTCCGCGCATTTTCGGGCAGCAGACAACCCTAGCATCAGCCCCCAGACACTCCCAAACCAAACGCCGCTTCCCTCCGTGTCTATGTCCGCAGCCTGTGCTGCTTGTGCGGCTGCAACATCCAGCCCAACCCCTCAAACATGTGCGTGAACTGCATCCGCTCTCAAGTGGACATCACGGAGGGGGTGCAGAAGCAGGTCACGGTGTTGTGGTGCAAGGACTGCGGCCGATACCTGCAGCCGCCTAAACATTGGATGAAAGCGGAGCTTGAGTCCAAGGAGCTGCTCACCTTCTGCATCAAGAAAATTAGGGGCCTGCAAAAGGTGATTGTGCAGCTGTAGCAGAAGAGAGCGTGTGTTCTTTCTGTGATGAGCTACATATACATCTTATTTTGGAAGAATGCACACTCAATGATGTCCAGAACATAAGCTGTGCATGCGTTTCATTGTGTTGCATCGTTTAACATGTTCACGCGTACTTGCTTGAGCGCACATGCACACGTGTGCGTGCGCGCGCACTCACACACACACACACACACACACACACACACACACACACACACACACACACACATACACACATTACACAGGTCAAGCTTGTAGACGCTGGCTTCATCTGGACTGAGCCACACAGCAAACGATTGAAGGTTAAACTCACCATCCAGGTAGGTTTGGCAAAGATAGGATCGGGCATTTCTTATGTGGATCCTCTATTGAATGCAGGCTGAGGTATGTGTCATGTAATGCATTGATTAAGCGAGCTTTTTTTGTGATACAAGCACACCAGCCTAAAAAATTTCAACCTTGCATGTTCGCTGATTTCAGCACTTTTTCCTCACGCATGGCAGGTTTGGTCTCAAGCAGAGGCCATGGGCCTGCTTGCACACACGCGCGCACACACACACACACACACACACACACACACACACACGCACGCACACCTGTTTGTGTGCTCTCTGGAGCCGGCATTTCCTACATACTGTTTTCAAGTGACCTCTGCTGTGCTGTGAAGATGGGTGCTTAAGCACAGCTGGGAGCAACAGCTTCAAGCCTGCCGCAACAAAATACAGGGAGACATAACAAAGCAAGCGCATTCACAGGTTGCACATGAAGGCAGGCATGACAGGCTTGAAGCCTGTGCCCAACCTCAGCTTTTCGTCTAGAGTCTCTCTTTGTTTTATGTTCAAACGCGAAACGGAGATGTAGCTGGAGTAGATAAAATGTCAGTAGAGGGAGCACCAGCTTCAAGCCTGTCATGCCTGCCTTCCTGTGCCATTCGTGCATGTGCATGTGCTCGATGATATCTCCCTGTTTTTTGTGATCGCGCATGGTGCCACACTTGCCATGCATGCATACGTGTGGATTTGATACTAGAGAACGACGTCTGTCCCCAAGTTATTGTGTGTACACATCCACGCATGCAATGCGAACGCAGGCGGAGGTGTTCAATGGAGCCATCCTGCAGCAATCCTTTGTGGTGGATTTTGTGGTGGAGAACCACATGTGCCCGGACTGCAACCGCTTCAATGCCAACCCCAACTCTTGGACAGCATGTGCACAGGTGCGCGTGACTCTAGGACAAAACATCTTTGTGGATGTGCGTGTGTCGTGTCGCACACCCTGCAACTTAAGTAAGGGGACTGACATGTCTGTGGGTGTGCGTGTGTCGTGGTGCACACCCTGCAACTTTTGTGAGGGGGCCTGACAGCATGGGTAGACATACCTACCCATGCACTGTACATGTCTACAGGAATTACAAGGGAAAAAGGCCTCAGTCAAGACGTTTGATTGCTAGCCTACATGTACATGTCTACAGTGCGCACTCTCCTGCACAAGTGCCCGCCCTCATAAAGCAACAGGCAGCTAGCTGTGCTTGTAGTGGGTGCGCAGTGCACTCCACAACCTCATGCCACAAGATGTGATGCGCATGAAGTCATGCCACAAAATGTGACGCGCATGAAGTCACATTTACCATGTGTCGTGCTGGGCTTGCAATGGATGTGCAGCGCACCTTATCGATGACTGCTTCCCAATATGCTTAGCACGTGCAGACAATTTGGATATTTCTCATGCCTTCCCAACAGATCATGTGTCGGCTTCCGCACGCGCACACACACACACACACATACACACACACACACACACGCACACACACACACACACACACGCGCGCGCGCACTCACAAACACACACGCACACTTATATGATGTTGTCTGCCAGGTCCGCCAGCACGTATACCACAAGCGCACCTTCTTGTTCCTCGAGCAGCTGCTGCTCAAGTACGGCGTGGCAGACAACTGCCTCAAAATCACTGACATCCACGAAGGCCTGGACTTCTTCTTTGGCAACCGCGCCCACGCCCTCAAGCTCATAGACTTCTTGCAAGTAAGCGCATGCCACAATCGTTTTTAACCACGCCCACACCCTCAAGCTCATAGACTTTTTGCAAGTGAGCACATGTCACAGTTGCTGTTGGAGCCGCCTGTTGCTGAAGGACACCGTAGGACTTGCTGCCCAGCTTTGCTTTGGGTTCTCGATGCAGCTGCTGCCTTGAGCCGTCCTCTCCTGCTGCACGCATTCGCCACCAAGAACGACGCACATGCAAAAGCTATCTACCCTGATCTGGTATCCGCCTTAGTTAGTTAGTTAGTTATCTTGATGTGCCCTGTCTGGCCTCCATTCATCGTCGAGAGCTTGAGTGCATCCTGCTGCATGTGGTTGCCACCAACAATTGAGCACATGTGGAGCCTGCCGTCATCCGGTCTGGACCTGCTAAAATGAATTAGAGCTTCACACACGCGCGCGCGCACACACACACACACACACACACACACACACACACACACACACACACACACACACACACACACACACACACACACACACAAACGGGGGCAGGATGTGCATGGGGAGGTGGCATGGGGCATGGCATGGGGCATGGCACGGCATGGGGATGTGCAGGGGATGCGCCCTGTCTGGCCTGCACCCTCCACTCAATGCTGGCATCCTTCAATAATGCACAGTGCTCTTCCATGGAACTGTACTTTTGTGCTTTCAGCAAATTAACCAGATGGAGCTGTAAATGTGCGCTTGCAGCAAATAAACCATATGGTCCTGTAAATGTGCGCTTGCAGCAAATAAACCATACGGTCCTGATAGATCTTTAAATGTGGTGCGGGCCTCCTAACTCCTAAATTGATGTGCCCTGCCTGGCCTGCACCCCCCATTCAATGTCAGCAACTGAAACAGTGTGAAGTGCTTGCTGACTCGTCTTCCATTCACTTAATTCTTGATGCTCGTGCACCTTATCACGGAAAGCCGCTCCAGGGTGGGCACAAGATTAGGGCTGTTGCCTCATTTGCTGATTTTGTCCTGCTTTTTTCCTGTGCTTCTGTCCCGCCGGTCGTGAGCCATGACGCTTACAACGACATCCTTGCCTGAAAAGCATTTCTAACGCTTGTTTGTTTGTCCCCTCTCTCCTGTGTCTCAGTAGTCAGTCGTATGCCACGGTGCTCACAACAGAAGCTGAAACGCCTGAAAAGCAATTTAACGCTTGCCTGTCCTCTCTTCCCTGTGCTTTTGCAGCCTGTATGTCCTCACACTTCGGAGCAGAAAAGCAGCCCATGAATCGCGATGCTTGCAACAGCGCCTATGACTGACAGCAATCCCAATGCTTGTTTGTCCTCTCTTTGCGTGTCCTCTCTTCGTTGTGTCTGTCGTGGGCCACGGTGCTCACAACAACGGCTATGCCTGGAAAGCATGTCTAGCGCTTGCCTGTCCTTACTTTGTTGCATGCCTTTGCAGTCCGTAGTGCCCTGCCGTTTCCGAGCAGACAAGCAGCTCGTGAGCCACGACACCCACAACAACACCTACAACTACAAGTACACCTTCAGCGTAGAGATTGCACCCGTGTGCAAGGTACGTGCTCAGCACAGCTGCCCCTCTGATGGCACAATGTCGCACAATGCAGATGTGTACCTTAGAATTCATGCCCCTGTGGCATCAATCTGTGCACTGTGTTTGCAGCGCGGGAGACAAAGCCACGGTGTATCAGGCACTTACCATCGCTGCCGCAGCCACTGTAGCCGCTGCTGCTGCGTCTCTGCTGTTGCTGCTCTGCAAGCATCCCTGTGTCTTGTGTGTGTGTGTGTGTGTGTGCAATCTGAGTGTGCACGATCTCAGCTCTCTGTAGCTTTTGCTGTGCATGGTGCATCCTCTATATCATACAGATGAATCAGGATGTACATGCGCTGGGTGCCTTGCAGATGAATCAGGATGTACATGTGCTGGGTGCCTTGCTAATATCAGAATGTACATGTGCTGGTGGCATCACAGATTAATCAGGATGTACATGTGCTGGGTGACTTGCAGATATCAGAATGCACATGTGCTGGTGGCACCACAGGGTGCCTTGCAGGTATCATGTAATAGGGAGACATGTTTGCCAAATCCTGGGTCGAGCAATTGTTTACCCAACAGCCTCCGAGGCAAAGATATGGTCATAGGAGTGGTGTTGCTTTGGACTCACTTACTTGTTTGCCGAATTGTATAGCATGCCCCACTTGTGTTGCATGGCGCTTACAGAGCAACTTGATTTGCTTGCCCCCAAAGCTGTCCACACCTGAAAGTGGAACCAACCCACTGGTCATGTGCTCAGAGGTCTCCATCCAAGTTGTTGGCCAAATCGTTTTTTGGCATGCCGCACCTGTGCTGCATGGTGCTTGCAGGACGACTTGATATGCCTGCCTCAAAAGCTGTCCACCTCCTTGGGGGGCATCGGCCCACTGGTCATGTGCTCCAAGGTCTCCAACCAGATCTCCCTCATCGACTTCTGTACACTAAGGTGAGCTTGCTGCTGGCTTCTGTGTACAAAACACAGGAGGAGAAAGGTTTCCATTAGGTCATCAATATGGACATCAGAAAATCAGCAATTTGACACTGCAACTACCGAAACCTCCCTCATTCGACTCCTGTATGAAAACTTGAGGCAGGTCACTCCATATTTGTTACATATCTGATAAAAAGCTGTGTTGTCAGTTTCTTTTTGTCCTGGCACAGATGCTCATGGGTTAATGGCAAGGAAAGTTTAGCTGTATGGAAACGCTAATTTCCCTGGTAAGTTTCCTCGCAAACCCATGCATGTCCTTTGATCGTCCGAGCCAAAATTCATATGTCAAAAGCGAATGTTTGATCTTACAACTCTGGATTTATGCTGAACGCCTGATGCAGGCTTCAAGGTCTCTCGTGGTCTTGCGCTCAAGCACCAAAAGCAGTGCACTCACAGCTTTGTCATTGCGCATCTCCTTGCAATGCTCTTTCCTCGCAATGCGCACCTTGCAATGCGCACCTCCTCGCAATGCGCACCTCCTCGCAATGCCCTTCCTTTGCTTGCTTTAGCGCATTGCGCTTCCTTGCATTGCTCTTCCCTTGCACTGCGCTTGCAATGCTCCTCCCTTGCAGTGCCGCATGCTTGCAATGCTCCTTCAATGCCATGCTCTTCCTGGAAGTGCTCTTCCTTGCAATGCTCTTTGCACTTGAAATGCTCCTTCCATGTGGTGCCAGTTGCTCGCAATGGTCTTCCTTGCAATGCTCTTTGTGCTTGAAATGCTCCTTCCATGTGGTGCCAGTTGCTCGCAATGGTCTTCCTTCCAATGCTCATTCCTGCTTGCAGCAAAGCATGGCTGTGCAGTGGAAAGAATAATATTGTTTGCATCATAGAAAAAGGTCCTATGAAGTTTGTGGCTTCTGGTGTGGCTGGCCCTCCTATTAAGTTCCAGCGATCTTGACAAAACTTGCTTTGCCTCCCTCTAGGCCGTGACACACATTACTTTGCCTCCTTCGAGGGCATACCTGGATTATTGCCGATTATTGTTATTGCTTGCTTAACAATGCAATCTACAGCACTTGTCTTCCGTTTTCTTTCGTACTCCGCCTTACTCTCACCCATGTGCAAGCGCGCGCACACACACACACACACACACACACACATACACAAACGCACACACATACACACATGTGCGCGCGCACGTGCATGCAGAACGGCACACATGAATGCGGATGTCTACTGGCGCATGCCTTACAAGGCCATTGCCTCTAGCAAACAGCTCACAGGTGTGTGTATACGTGCGTGTGGGGGGGTGGGAAGTGGGGGAGGGGCATGTCCTCAAGGGCGTCCATTATGCAGGGCACTTCTGAGGGGCTGCTCATGGAAAGGTTTTATGGCACAGATATTAGAGCCTTCTGCTCACCAGCGCAAGCAAACCCGATGCAAAGATTTGTCTGCTGTGCCGAGAAGCAAGGTAGCAAGGTTGTTCTGCTCTGCTCAACTGGAAATTGCCACGTTTAAATTTTCCTGATTTCCGTGGTATGCAGAGTACGTGGTGCTGGATATAGAGCTGGAGGGGCCAGCCAACGGAAAGTTTGCACTGGCAGAGGCGCAGGTGTGTGTGTGTGTGTGCGCGCATGTCCGTGTGTGTGTGTGTGTGTGTGTGTGTGTGTGTGTGTGTGTGTGTGTGTGCGCGCGCGCGCGTGTGTAAGTGAATACGTGTGTTGCATGTGTGTGTGCACGCGCTGTGGCTCTTGCTTGCAGTTGCATTTTCCATTGTCAAACAGTATCCAATCCTGCCAGCTCTGTTTAAAAGCTCTTGAGAACTAGCTGTATCCGCCCCACGGATCATTTCAACTTTTGTTTGCTCTTGGATTGGGGAGGCAAGTTCCTCTGCACTTCCTCCATGCAAGCTTTTGACGCCTTCTCTGCAAAGCTAGCGTCCTCTGTGCTTCCTTTTGGGCCGAACTCCACGCAGTACCCTATTATTTGTACTCTGTTTCAACAAGCTCAAACACATCTCAGTGGCCTTTCCTTCCCCGCTGCAGGTTGCCCGCAAGTCCGACTTTGGACGCAACGACAATGTGTTCTTCTGCCGCACCCATTTAGGACACCTGCTCAAGCCAGGTGAGTTTCACAGGAATGGGGCTGAGTAAGGATGTGTGTTGCGTAGCGTGTACCCTTGTGTGAGCTTGCAAGTCTTTGATGCATGGAGAGGTGCTTGATGATACTAGATGAACAGGAGCCAAGCTCCTTGCTGAAAGCGATACCAGAAAGTGATATTAGATGAACAGGAGCCAAGCTCTTTTGCTGAAAGTGAGCAAGCTGCTTTGTTGGAGGGCAAACTTCTTGCGGATTGGCCAAAAATTGCGCAGTCCATCCCTTTCATAATACTCTTATGCACACCCGACAAGTGTTGCGTTCTGATGGCTGGGCCGGGTGCGTGGGCGAGGCTAGATGATGATGACACTGTACTGGTAAACTTTGTCTTACCCCCTTTTAAAGGGCCATGGTGACACCTACAAGTGTCTGGACATCTGATAGCCCTCCACACCCTGTGGCCTTTGTAGGCGCTTTTTTTTCCACCCTCACTGCGTCTTGCCATCTCCGAGCTACCTTTGCCACTGCAGCACATGCTGAGCTGCCCATCTGCTTGGCTCAGATCACATTCCTGGCTCGCACGTGCCTCTTACACTGAAAAGCAATAGTCATGTGATTGATTGTTGGTGAGAAAAGCGTTATTGCTCCGCTAACATTTGCGATGCGCTTAGGCCTTCCAGCAATGCCGCCGCGTGCTGCATGCATGCGCCCTTTGTCACCATGCCCTTCCACCTGTCAGCATGCACACCTGATGGATATAGGTGTTGTGCTCAATACCCGGTGCATATCACTGCAGCTGCTGACTGCAATTTGAGCTCCCTTTGAAATGTTGTGCCCATCCGCCTGGTTGTCCATGCTGAGACGGTTGGAAGAGGGAGCAGCGTGCCCCTCGCACTGTTTCTTAACGTTCAACTCCATTTACGTGTTTTTAACGTAAATGGATCCCCATGCCCCACTCCCCTAGCATATGCAACCGCCTGATTCCTCCAAACTGGGTATTTTCGGCATTGAAGCAAAGGGAGTGGCGCACTTTTGGGCTAAATGATGACACCTTTTCCACTGGTAAACGTCACGACAATCTCTGGATGATGACACAACCTTCTGTGTCTGGACCCCTGATAGCCCACTGCTTCCCCTCCTTGCTCGCTGCTGCTTGTGCCTTTGTCTGATTGGCTGCTCAGCTGTTGCCACCTTGCCTGACATGCTCTTGCTCCTGAGCAGGCTGCTCTTAAGGCTGTCATCCTACATCAACCCTGCTGGTCCTATGCTGACAGCGGCAGCGCTTCCTGCACGAGCTGCTTTTCAAACCCTGCTCTGATCCTTTTCTGTGCAGACTGCTCCTGTCATGCTACATCAACCTTGCTGGCTTTCTTTCTGGAAGCTATAACCCTTCCTGCATGGGCTGCTTGCGCATTCGAGGTTTACGCACTTGTACACGCGCATGCCTGCTTTGATGTTATTGTAGAGTCAGCAGTCCTTTCCATGTCCCTTATTTATCCCTGCACTTTGCATGACTTAGATCAATGTTTTTATGGCACGTACACACGTGCACGCACGCGCGCACACACATACAAATGTATATGTGTAGGACTCGTTATGTACTTTTATATTATATGAGGGTAAGTAATATATACAATATTAGCAGGTCGCAGTCACAGGGCTGTAGGAGCTGCAGCAAGCAAAGACGGGGGTTCCCAGCATGCCTTTGTGCCGCAGTCCTAGCAGCGCCTCTGCACAGTCCTAGCATGCCTCTGTACGCAGCAATTCAAGCCCTCGGATATCCTTTCTTGTGCACCTAAGCTTTCATTTTATAAGCTTTTCATTCCAAAATTCTTCCTGGAAATGCCTCATTGGTGAAACACGCCCCTTTCGCTTTGGACTTTCTGCAAAGGATGTCCGTTTTTGAGGGTTCTTGTTGCCAGTGTTTTCTTGCCAAGCCTGGATACCACGCATCAAATTGCATCCATCCTTATCCTCCTTGCAGGCCCTTGTGTAGGCTGTCTATACGTTTTTATCTGTGCAATACCTCATGCCCCCGTGAGGCCCTTTAAAGACCCTCCTCTATATGTTATCTGCATGTGTGTACCGTCTCATGCCCTCATGTGATCTATCTGCGTAAGAACCCATGCCCCCACAAAGCCCATCAAAGAGCCTCGTTGGCTTGTCATTTCAAATGCGCATCTTACCATACATGCCGCCACAATCCTGCCCAGTTGTCCTTTTACCACACCACTTGCAAAGAGCAGTGCACTCCCAAGGCTAAGTGATGAGCTCAGCGTAACTGGTAAACCATCAAGACACACTCTGGATGATGACACAACCTCTTGTGTCTGGACCACTGATAGCCTGGCTCTTTGTTGTGCTGGCAAGTAAATGCATGGCTTTTTGGTGCGCTGGCAAGCAATCGCATGTCTCTCAATCCTAAGGCATTTGCATGTGTCATGTGTGCTTGTGCAACCACTGCACTCTTCTCTCTTTTATGAAGCTGAATTTTTGGTGTGCTGGCAGCCAAAAGTGTTCCCCCACCAACATCCTGCATGTGCCCCATATGCCAACTTCCTCATGTATGCGGGCACACAGAAGCAACACAACAGAATTATTTTCATGGGGCTCAAGCCAGAGGAATTTGCCCAGCTGCTCTCATTGTGTTTCCTTGTAAGTAGGGGAAGCTTTCGAGGACTTCGACTTCACAATCAATGTGTTTTGTGCCGTGGACTCGCTGATATTTCCACCTCATGGCCTGTTTGTGTTATTCTTGTCGCTGTAAAATCACAAAGATTTTATGACTTTGCAGGGTGGTAGCAGGCATTGGTTGCAAGCAAAGTGGTTGGGAGAAGAAGCTGCATCCTGTACACTTTTGACTTCAAGTGGCGCGTGGGTTGCTCACTCGCAGTGCCTCTCAGTGCAGCGGTTGCAACTGTTAGGCATCCGCATTGCATCGCGCATGTTACCACACCATGTTTTCTCCTAATCCCTTCATCTCAAGTCCTGTCGGTGGTCCAGTTCCGCTGCAAAAGTGGCAGTCGCAACTGCAAGGTATCCGCATTGCATCACGCATGTTACCACACCATGTTTTCTCCTAATCCCTTCATCTCAAGTCCTGTCGGTGGTCCAGTTCCGTTGCGAAAGTAGCGGTTGCAACTGCAAGGCATCAGCATTGCATCACGCATGTTACCACACCATGTTTTCTCCTAATCCCTTCATCTCAAGTCCTGTCGGTGGTCCAGTTCCGCTGCAAAAGTAGCGGTTGCAACTGCAAGGTATCCGCATTGCATCACGCATGTTACCACACCATGTTTTCTCCCAAAGCCTGCTTCTGATGGTGGCCTGTTGGTGTTTTGATTCTGCTGCAATTGTGGTGCTTGCAAGGCACCATCGCCACATCGCACATGCTTTGTAGGTTCCGAATGTAAAAGACTGTCAGTCGTTTTGACTGACTGCTTAAGCCTCACATGCGCTTCCACGCCTAGTTGCCTCCTGGCTGGTTAAGGCAGCGCAATAAGCTGAAGGGCTGTGTGATGACTCACATGAAGTGGTAAACATTTGCCAGACAGTCTTGGATGATGACACCTTCTATGTGTCTGGACCACTGATGGCCTTTTTGGTTGTGGCTGCAATGAATGCATGGCCAGTTTTGCTGTCGCTTCAACAAATGCATGGACCACTTTCGCTGCCACTGCAATGAATGCATGGCCCCTTTTTCCCTGTCGCCGCAATAAATGCATGGAGACCTTTTCATTGCTCATTGCTTTTGTCAAGCATTTCTGGCAGCGCTTGCCCCCCCCACAAATTTGTTGCTGGCTTTTGACCTACTTTGAAAGTCTTGTTAAACTATACGTTCCTTTCTCCCCTGCCCTTTCACCCCAGTAAGCTACCAATGGCAAGCAGCTCTTTCCTCACAGTCATGGCAGGTTTCTTCTGCTGCCAAGCCTTCATTAACTTAATGGTTTGCATGTACTCTGCTGCAAGTGATCCTTCTCAAGAGTTGGAAATGCAACGTGTCAGAATTCATCTAGGCGCCCTGAAAACTGTGCACATGCAAAGATGGTGTGCTTCGACCGTTCAGCGCACCAGGCGTAACCCTTGCAAGTACCGCTTGCACTTTCCATCTCCATTTTTCTCCTGTTTGCCTTCTTCCTGTGTAGCTACACACAGCTAAGCAACAACTCCAGCTTGCATCAGCCTACCAGCAAACACTTGGCTCTTCTGTCAGTCTTGAACACTGCAATGCACAATTCTCTATATGGGAGGGAATGAGCGCAAGGCTACGGCACCTCCTCCTTGCTTCGACTCACCTAAACACACTTTGCTCTTTTGCCAATCCTAAGCCATGGGCTGGCTCTTTCTTGTGGAAAACACTGCACTGGGCTAAGACGCTTCCAGCTTACCTCGTTCTACCCGCACACACACACTTAGCTCTCCTACAAATCCCAAGCTATGAATGAATGCACTTTATGTAGGGGTCACCGCGCTGGGTGACGACGCTTCCAGCGGCAAGTGGTGTTGTTAACTACACTGCATGCCATGAACTTGAAAGCAACTCCATGCCGCAAATGATTGATTTCATCACAGGGGACACCGCGCTGGGTTATGACACCTCCAGCTTACAAGTAGTAGCGCAGGACTTTGAGGCGTTTGTGGACAAGGGGGGTGTCGTTCCGGATGTGGTGCTCGTGCGCAAGAGCTACGAGGTGAGAACAATGATGGGGGGCATCAGATTTTGTTGCAAGACAGATGGGGCGGTGTGCCGGATGTGGTGCTTGTGTGCTAGAGCTGCGAGGCATGCGCACGAAAGGCCTGTATTGTTTTTGACAGTGACACACATGTCGCTATTGATGGTGATGTGACACATGTGAAGGTGATGCGATGAAGGTCATGGCTTGGACACGTTACCAATAAAGGTGGTGTGACACATGTGCCAGGCATGCGCTGACAATGTTAAAGGTGTGTAACACTGCCAGGTGGTGTGACACATGTGAAGGTGATACAATGGAGGTCATGGCTTGAACTAGTTACCAATGAAGGTGGTATGGTACACATGCCAAGCATGCGCTGACGATAGTGGCGATGGTATTGAGTGTAACAGACGTGTGCCAGGCGTGCGGTGACGATAGTGGTGATGGTTATGATGCTTGGTGGTAACACACATGTGCCAGGCATTCGCTGATATGATGTGACACTTGCATCCGTCTTTGGGACTTGAAGGTTGGTTAGCCGAGAAAAGGTGCAAGGGTGCTTGAATATTAAGGTTTTGTCGAAGGGAGCGCACGTCCATGTGCGTGGGGAGTGTGGGGAGCTGCGAGTTGGCATCGACACTCTCCTGATAGGCGCATGTGATATGGTGAGCCTGGTGTGGCAAATGTTGTTCTGATGGAAATGCCATTTTGGTGGAAACGGTAATCCGACATCTGCACGCAGGAGAAGCGCAAGAAGCGGCGTGACAAGGGCCTGCCAGAGCGTGTGTGGAAGTTGCGGCACTTGCACATGGATGTGGATGAGGCAGCAGGAGTGAGTGGCAAGGGCGGAAAGGCTGCCCAAGAGCGGGACGCGCAGGAGCGAGACAGGCAGCGATTCTTGGAGGTGCGCGCATGTGTGCTCTGGGAGTGGTGCGTGTGTGTGTGTGTGTTCCTCTGTGTGCGTGCTGTTACACTGGACATTCCAAGCAGCTACTTGCTTTTGGACTCCTTTTTTCAAATTTTGGGAATAATGTATGTGCGCAATGGCTCGCACTTGAGCATACATGTTTGCTGGGCTTGTGTGAAATGCACACAATATTGCTCACGCCCAGTGTGTCCATTTGTTCTTACACACGCACACACAGGAGCTTGAAGAGGACCCAGAGATGCGCCAGCGGATTAACGTGTACAAGGTGGGCATTTTATATTGGTGAAGCGCATGTGCTGTGTTGACATGGGGGTTCGTGGCTCTTCTCAGGTATTGGGATGTAATCATCTTTTGGATTTCTGCTTCGTGTCTCTGGGTTAAATTTAGGCCGGCAGAGAAAATGTTGAGCTCTGCAAAATTGAGCTCTGCAAGACTGCCACTCTTCCAGCCTTCTTCACAGCCTGGTGGTGCTCCAATCCTTCTATCTGATGAGCTTGGCTTATGCATGGCCTTCCTGAGTCCACGTTTGCAACGTCTCTTTGAGTTTAGAATTTGGTGTTCTGAACTTGGTGATGAGCATGGCTTATGCATGGTCTTCCTGAGTCCACAATTGTAATGTCTCTTTGTGTTTAGAATATGGTGTTCTGAACTTGGTGATGAGCATGGCTTATGCATGGCCTTCCTGAGTCCACACTTGTAACAACTCTTAAGTGTAGATTACGATGTTCTGATCTTAGTTATGAGCGTTGTTTGAGCATGGCCATGTTGAGTCCACGATTGTAACTTGAAACCCATAAAATGTCTCTGGATGTTACTAGTTTTATGAAGAGGACCCTCCCTCTGAGTTTGCCATTGCTTCCCATCACCTCATCTACTTATCTGTGGTGTATTTGGAGCAATGTTCCCACTTGGTATTTGGTAGCATGTGCAAAGTTTCCCACATGCCTGCAGCCTGCTCCCCTCACAGCATGTATGTGGAACAATGTCTGAATTTGGTATTTGGCATTAAGTCTTTTCCCACGTTTTGTAGCCTGCTTCCCTCACAGCATGTATTTGGAACGATGTCTGGATTGCATTGATGGTGTTTGGTATTGTTTCTGGAGCAAAGCTTCCCACATGTTTGCAACCTGTTCTCCTCACAGCATGTATTTAGAACGATGTCTGGATGTAATTAGTAACGATGTTTGGTGTTTGGTTTTGTATTCAGTGCAAAGTGTCCCACACGTTTGCAGCATGCTCCCCTCATGCCATGGATGCACATGCATTTGTGCCCAACAAGCTTTGAACATGTCATACTATTTGCGCAAAAGCAGGAAGAGGTCCTGTTGGCATGAGCGCAGCAGCAGCAGCAGCAGCAAGGCCTCGTTGCTTGCCTACCTCTTTGTACCTTGCTTGCTAACTGTGTCGTTGCTGTGTGTGCTCCTGCAACGTGCAGAATGAGGAGGCATTAGCACGCGCGCAGCAGATGGCTGCACGACAGCAGCAGCAACAGCAAGGCCCGGTTGCTGCCAAGCCTGCTGGCTTAGAGGAGGACATGGGTGATGACGAGGACGATGAGGATGGTGACTTGCCACAGGTACGCAGCGAGCAATCCGTGGACTGCATGTTGAGGCATGGGTGATGGCATGATGATGGTGGTGGTTGGTGGTGATGTTGTGGTTATGATCAATGGGTATTCCAGGGGCGTTGGTGGCATTGGTCGTAGGCAGTGGTGGTACTGGTGGGCGATTTGCCAGGGCGAGCAAAGAGCGATTCATGGACTGCAAGCCGAGGCGTTGGTGGTGGTGATGATGATGGTGACGATGGTGATGATGGTGATAAGCAATGATGGTGGTGGTGAGGGCGACTTGCCGGAGGTGTGGAGCAAGCCTTTCGTTGACATTGTGGCAGTGGCCATCATGAAATTTTTAGGGAATCAAGGGTTACAATGGTTGCAAGGGGTTGGCCTACAGCCCGAGACTCTGGCTGATCGGCCATAGGGAATTTATAATGAAAACCATAGGAGGAGGGCACAGGTGGCAAGGAGCATAAGGGGAGAGTTTCCTGCCAACCAGGTTTTAGGAGGACATTTGTGATGAGGGAGTGTTACCTCCTGGCTTTAGGCGTTGTCTTTGGTGATGATGAAGAAAATGACGCCGACGCCGATTGTAATGGTGATGGCGGTGATGATGATCAAAGAAAAAGATTTACACGCCAGCCAGAAGGCCGCGTGCATTCAGGAAAGGCTCCCTAAGTGACAAGCTAGCAAGGGTCTCACTAAGGGCTCTCAAACTTAAACTAGATATAGCTAGCCAAGGAGAAAGCCCAAAACAGGGATGGTGATGATGACGATCATGGTTGTGAGCAGTGAGCAGGTTGTGGTGAGGAGGATAACTTGTTGGAGGTGAGCTGCAATTCACGTCCTTGATATTGATGGTATTGAAATGTTTAATTGTCTGGAATTTTAAATCACAACAACGCAGAAACAGCACGTTTACCCCCCACGCGGTGGCCGCATACCCCAAGAATGATACCTTTTTTGGGGGAGCGCAATTGTCCTTGGCTACAGACATTCACGCTTCAGTAAAGTTTGGGTTATGAGGAGTCAGGAGCGCCTTGCTCTCTAAACCTTCCCCTCCGCAGTGCCCTCCCAAATGCCCTGATGGTGTGAGAGGCCTGCATCAACATGCGTGCGCCTGTGTGAGCAATTACAGGGGATCTCAAGAGGGAGAGATGCGAGCTTTTTCAAGCTTAGGTTCTTAGAGTTGGTTCCTATATATATATATATATATATATATATATATATATAGGTTGTGTAAGATGTCTATTCTTTGGGGTGTGTGGTTGATGCGCGGCTGCAAAAGAAGTAAATATCTCCCTGTGGTTGCGCAATGAGTACATGTCACTGCAGAGGACTCGTGTGATGATGGAGTGGCTCCTGCTTGTTTCCCCACTTTCCCCCAGCAAATTATTACGAACACATTGCATACTGTTGTGCACTTTCTTTGCACCTCTTGCACATGGCATTCTGGGTGTTAAGGTTGCTTGCTGTCCTTTCCTGCATATTCTGTAATCCCTTGTGATACCCTGAAAGCAAGGCTGTCAGGCAGATCCTCACTCTTGATTGAATCTGTGCACTGGCAGTGAATGCTGCATGCATGCATGTCCCTACACACACACACACACACACACACACACACACACACACACACACACACACACACACACACACACACACACACACGTTCGCACGTGTGCAGGTTCCTTTGGAGGAGTTGCTGGATGACTTAGAGGCTTTGGGCTTGGATGAAGGCAGGGGGGGAGTTGAAGCAGGCTGGGGAGGGGATGATGAGGAGATGGAGGATGCGTGAGGCAGCCCCCTAAGCAAAGGCAGAGCCTTTAAGGCATATAAATGCGCAAATGATTCAGAGGAGGAAGGAGAGGATGTGTGAGGCGGTTCTCTAAGCAAAAGCAGCTCCTTTAAGGCATGAATGCGCTAATTTTTAACCTGCCTATCTTGGGATTTGTTTGAGCCCAGGGCTTGTGTGAGCATGAGATCAGGGTTGGAATGACTCAGAACCAGGGCTATCCTGGCCAAGGTTCATGTCTGCACCTGGAACACCTGGCAATGTTCTTAGGGGATATCCTCACATTCATACCAAAGCATTCGAGTATGCCTTGCACTAAGAGGAGGGCCGTTGCTAACGTTTTTAAGGACCCACTAAGCCTTCCAAGGAATGCCGTTGGTTGAATCCCGGATCTGGGTGGGTTAAGGGTAGGTTACATCGCTATATCCGCCTACAAGGTTAGGTTACAAGGTTAAGGTTACAATGGGATTTGACCTTCAGCCAGGTAGTTTGGCTGCTCGGCCTGCTCTACTGTTCCAGCCGCACAAAAAATATGTATGTCGGAGATAAATCGATATGCCTCGTTAGTTTGCTTCTGTAAGACACGCAAGGACATCCTCGGGACAGCTTGAGCATAAATCAAAGCACCTGACTCGTCCAGAAAGAGTCCGTGTGTAGAGGGGAAGTCCAAGAACAAATATGCAAAAGTCCTCCGAAGAGAACACATTGGATAGGATAGGGTTACATAGCTGTGCCTGCCTACGAGGGCAGCTTAGCTGAAGCAAAAGGTGCCTGTAACCAAGGTAGGTAAGGTCACATCTATATCCGCCTACAAGGGCAGCTGAGCGGAAACACAGAGGCCTGTAAACAGACAAGTCTGAAAAAGAAACTGTGTTCGGAAGTGTCAACTGCTGAGAGAATGGTTACAATGGAGGGTGACCTTCAGCCAGGTCGTTTGGCTGATCGGCTTGTGGCTGGTCTCTGCCAGCCAAAAATAAATCCATAAGCTCAGACACAAAAAAGAAAAGCTTTGCATTTCGCTGATGAAGGGTTTACAAGGGTTTACAATGGTGGCCTACAGCCCGAGACTCTGGCTGATGGCAGCTGGTGAAACAAGCTCAACCAGTATCAAAAATTGAGACCAAGTCTGACACAAATCTAAGAAGTCTGTATGAGTCTTGGTTTAGGAAAGCATTGATTTCAGAATCAGTGATAGTATGATGGCAAGCCAAGAATGGAATAAAGTCAGCGTTTGAAGGCGGAGCAAACACACGCAAAGTCTTAAACATCTCCTCAAAAAGGTCCTTGTATCTCGTGCGTAGCTCACGCACCTCAGTACATTTGCAAAAGAAAAGCACATGTTTTTCATCCTGGACTTCCCCACACTCACACTTATCACAGATACTTGAACCCCCAAGCCATTTACCAGACTCCACTCTCAAGTGATGAGCACGCAATCTAAATCTGCTAATGTTTCTCAAAACATGCTTGTCCAAATCCTTGAACAGATACGAGGGGATACAAAAAGGAGCACCTCTGGGACCACTCTCAGAATTCCCACACCACTTATGGTACGTCACTACCTTCTTGTTAACTGCACGAGGACAAAAAACATCGGCCCCTCTCCACACTTTCTGCTGTCTGTATCGCAAATCACCAATGAACTCTTGCATGGGGATTTTCTCAGCTCTCAGCATGTTCTGTTTGAACGAATCACCATTCCGCATCCCACTAAAAGCATTAGAGACTTCAGCAGCCCAGCAAGAGGAATCAAAAGAAGCCAGACTTAAATCAGCCCTCAGCACACGACGCAAGACTTCACTATTGGAGTCAAGCATGCTATTAAAAAACTTGATGGAGGCACGGAACCAGAAGAACTGCAGAGGCTCCTGGCCACACTCTCTCAACACCGGCCAATTTGTAGTACTGTTCTTTACTCCAAGAATGCGCCTCAAGGAACACAGATGTCTTTTCTGCAATTGACTCTCAAACTCACTGCCTTCTCTCAAGTAATGAGTTCCCCACACCTGGCACGCATACATCCCAGCAGGAATGCCATACACCTTGGACAACCAGAGCATAGCATGAGGCCTGTTTTTCAGGTCATGACCCTTGGCAAACTCCGAAATCCTTCTCTGTGCAGCCATATAAGGCCGCACCGCATGCTCCTCAGCTACCTTAAAATCCATCTTTTTATCCAACAGCACTCCCAAATATTTGAACCTGTCCTTCTCTGGAAGGACCACTCCATCATACGTAAAAGGATTCTGCAGAGGAGAGACAGACGTACTGTTGAAGTGCACCACCTCAGACTTAGCTGTGTTTACAGTCAACCCTTTTCTCTGAGCATACACACGGAGTCTGTCCAGCATCTTCTGCATTTCACCAGGGTCATTCGTAGTTAATCCAAGGTCATCAGCGTACATCATGTGGGACACACCATTCACTCTATCACCAGTTACAGCACCCTCAATGCCCTCACTTATCTCTCTGCCCATATCATTGATGTACAGAGAGAAAAGAAGGGGGGACAAAGGACAACCTTGCTTAACACCGTTCGATGGCTGCACGCGCGCCCTTTTCTCACCATCCATTAGAATGTACTCATCATTATCATACATATCTCTGATCACACTGAGCAGAGGAGTCGGCATTGCATTGCGCTGCAAGTGAGACCAAAGCTGCTGTCTGGGCACGGTGTCATAAGCTTGAGAAAAGTCAATGAAAGCAACGTGCAATCTGGAAGAATTCCGTGGCTTCAACTTTTTCGCAGCATGCTTGAGGTGCCTCAGAATGAACAGAGGATGCAGAGTGTTCCTTCCTGGAAAGAAGCCAAACTGCGTGTCCGGAATCTTTCCCTTTTTCATACACCAATCTGTCACCAGATTTTTCAGCACATTAGCATAAATCCTATACATTACACCGCTAACCGCAATCATCCTATAATTCCCAGGTTTCAGCACTTCCCCTTTTTTGTGAATGGGGCTCAACTTGGCCACCTTCCAGCACGCAGGCACTTTACTTTCAGTCAGCAACGCTTTAAAAAGACGAGCCAACAGAGGTACCAGCACATTTACTTGTTTGGTTTTATTCCCACACTGCACTGGCAAGCACGCATGCTTAAGAAAAGGAATCGGGATCGCATCAAAGCCTGAAGAGGCACCAACATTCAACTTCTGAAATTCACTACCCAACATACCTTCTAACACAGATACATCAGGGATCTCAAACTCATCTGGCTCCGGAGCCCACCCAGACTGCGCGCCCCGCCTGAGAAGGACCTCAGGTGGAAGGTTGCGCCGGCCCAGTGGCACAGCCATATCCCTCGCAGATGGGCGAGACTCTTCAAATGTCCTCTTTGCTCTGAAGTGTTTGTGTAGGTGATCATGCCAAGCTGGAGCAGGCACAGGGGTTGTGTGAGGCTTGGTGTGCTTTTTTAGTAAAGCGTGCACTGCCGGATCCTTCCGAAATAGCCTATCCAAAAACAAATTCCGCAACTGTCTCGCGTGCCTTCGCTTCATCCTACGATTGCACCTCATACTTTCCCTCTTGAGAAATCTGCAAGCATGCCTGGCTTCACCATGCTTCACTGCCTCAATGAAAGCCCTACGCTTCTCCCAACATTCTTCATTGAACCACACAGGGTTTAGAGGACCCTTCCTATTACGCTCACGTTTAAAAACACACTTTGCTCGGCCTGACATGCCCACAGCTCTACTGCTCGCTGCCTGGATGATCAAAGAACGCACACAAAACGCCAATTTATCTACATCCCCAGACCTCTCTGCCTCATCAAATTGAGCCAGCATTTCAGCATTGTCCCGAATGTGCTCAGCGTAAACTTGGGCCTTATCCTGCTGCCAACGCAACACTAATCTGTTGATACACTCTCCAGCTTTGCACACATGGTGTGGAGCATTCACACCTTCTCCACCCTCATCAGTCACTCTAAACACAGTGCTCAAGCCTGCGTGATCTGAGGCACGCGTTTCTTTCATCTCAAAACATTGTACGATTTTGAGCAGAGCCGGAGACAACAACACATGGTCTGGCCTACTTCTCTTATCACCAAAATGCCCAGTGAAAGAGGGCTGCCCATCATCTCCAACAACACGCCCAGTCGAAATGGCCATACTCGTCGCAGCTGCTAGATCAACCAACAGCTGGCCTGCCTTGTTCACACTCTTGCACGCACATCTCCTAGTCTCTAGGAGCTCAGGGCAGTCCAACACAAACCGAGAATGCGCGTCACTCACTTCACTCAGCTCTCCAACATGCGCATTAAAGTCGCCACACAAAATGACTTGCGAAGATACCTGAAAAGCATCAAGCACGTCCTCAAAAAGATTAGTATAGTGAGAGTGAATAGCGCGAGAAGTAAACGAACCACTCAGAGGATTTATGTAAGTAGCACCTATCATCACATGTTCCCTCATCCCAAACATCTTTTTGTCACATTGAAGCCAAATACACTGCGTGTGCTCACTGACTTTATGGAAGCGCACATAATCTGAGCTGCCTGGCGCAACAAACACAGCAATCCCAAACCCATTTTTGCCTTCGTTCTCTCTAGCCATTCCCAAGTTGTGCAAAGTAAAGCCAGGCAAGTGCTGCAGCAACCTAGATGCATCACCAGTTCTTGTTTCTGTAAGCACTGCAATGTCATGGTCTTTGACCATGTGGCATACATCTAAAACCTTGAGCTCTGCATTAGCATCAGCAGATCGCCCCCCAATCCCATGCACATTCCATACTAAGAGCTTGAGCTTACGCCCAGGCTCAGGCCGGCCACCTTCCTAGCCCTTGTACTTTTTTCCCTTCTTTCCCTTCCTACTCTTCCATTCATTATATGTTTGATCAAGGCCCACTTCAGCTTCCTCTGGATCCAAGAACTCCGGGCCCTCATCATCACTCCCCTCATCATCCCCTCCCTCTACATCACCGCCGTACTCTCCGTCGTCCTGAGCGTAGGGCGCGTAGTTGGGCTGGATCTCCTCCTCGGCTGTGGCACCCTGACCTTGGTCCAGCCGGGCCCTCATCCGAGTCATGGGGGCCTTGGGGGTTGGAGTGTCCCCAGAGGGATCCTTGCTCCTGGCATGCTTCTTGCCAGTGCTTGCGGCAGCAGCATTGGCCGCAGCAGCAGCCGGTAGAGGGCTGCGTCGTGTGGAGGTGGAGGAGGGGGCAGCAGCAGCAGCAGCAGCAGCAGCAGCGTAGGAGTTAGCCGGCTGCTCAGTGTGGTGGGGTGGCGGGGGGTGCAGGATTCCCACACCAGGGGCAGCTGATTGTGTGGTGGTGGAGGGGGCAACAGCAGCGGGAGGCGGCTGAGCAGCAGCAGCAGCAGCAACAGCAGCAGCAGTTTGGGGCGGTGGGGGAGGGGGGGGCTGAGCCACTGCTGATTGGGGTGGTGGGGGAGGGGGCGGCTGAGCAGCAGCTGCAGCAGCAGCAGCATGTTGGGGTGGTGGGGGAGGGGGCGGCTGAGCAGCAGCAGCAGGTTGGGGCGGTGGGTGAGGGGAGGGCTGGGCAGCAGCAGCAGCAGCAGCATCAGCATCAGCGGCGGCGGCAGCAGCAGACTGGCGAGAGGGGAAAGGAGGAGGGGGAGAGCGGGCAGCAGCAGCAGCAGCAGCGGAGTGCGAAGGGGGGGGTGGAGGGCAGCCCCGCAGCTGCCAGAGCCTGCTGGACATACAAGCCAACATGCTCCAGGCAGTGCATGTCCCGCCTGTACTGGAAACCCCCCCACGCATCTGGTTGGAGGTGCTTCCACGCAGGGTACACTGTGTGAGGGGCCCCATGATACAGGACTTCCTCCACAGGTGCCCAAGACAGGAGCAGGTCGCACCTATTCTTGGACACGAAGGCATTCAGCCCCCGCATCCCCAGCTTCTGCACCTCCTGGCACAGCCTGCGCAGCACCCCCTTTCCCCGCATCTGCTGCAGGAGCGTGCATGACCGCCATGCAGCGTACCCATTCCCTCCCACAGCCCGGAAGCGGTTGAGCCAGGACTGGGCAACCTTTGCTGAGCCCAGGTTCAGGATCACCACCTTGCCACCACCCTGCTGACTGAGGCGGCCAAGGTCCACTCCGAGGTCTGCAGCCACCCCAGCCATACCCCGCCCAGGAGGAGGAGAGAGGGCAATCTTGCCCAGTTCCTCCCTCTGCCTCTGCTGGTCTGCGCTCCCCTCCAGCACGTACCTAAGGTCCAGGCCTCCCCCAAGGTCAGGAGAGGGGAAGGGGGGAGGGGGAGGAGGAGGAGGTGCCTGCTCCAGCGCCACCACACGCTCCTCCAAGTGCACAATCCGTGCTTGCATGACCTCTTTTTCGGCTTGCAGCACATTATACACCTCGTACAGCCGCGCCAAGTCGCTGCTGTGCCCTTGCTGCAAGACCAGGATTTGGTCGAGCCTCTCCTGGGTTTTACTCTGGGCCGCTTGAACCACATCACGGAGAGCTGCGATTTGACCTTCGAGGGCCGCCATACTTTTTCTCAGTCAAGCATTAGTTTTTTTTTTCGCTGATGAAGGAACTGATGAACAAATTGAGAGCTCACTTGATGCAGTAAAAAAGGTTGCATCTCAAGAATATCCTGAAAGTAAGGTTCAAAAAGCACTTGATACTTGCGGCGCAGAGAACAAACGTGTTCATCAGTACAGTTAAAAAGGACATGTGCTTCATCTTGAGTTTGGTTGCAAGGACACCTGTCACACACAGAGGTACCATCATCCTGCAAAACAGCCGATTCAACTTTCAAAGTATGAGCACGAAGCCGGAACCTGCTCACATTACGCATAACTTGCTTAGGCAAATCCAAAAAAAGATACCAAGGCAGGGGTGCATAGGTTTGGCGAGCGTTGCAAGCAAAAGGAGTCGCAAACCAAGCTTGGTAAGTAGCTAGTTCGTTGTTGTTTCCCCTTGGATCCACTGACTCAGCTTCTCTCCAAACTCCTTGCAATCTGTACCTCAAGTCTGCACTAAAAACCATCATGACGCGGCTCAAAAAACAGAAAGTTGTATTGGGGATGTGGAAGGTTACTAAAAGCACCCGGCTCCAGAGCCTGGGTGTGAGGAATACTCTTATTTGCAATAGCGAGCCTAGTGGTTACAAGTTTGTGGGCGTACTTTACAGAATGTGCATGGAGTTCATGTGCAAGCTTGCTAGCTTGTTGGTGGTTGAGGCCTGTTTTTTTAATCTATGGTGTGTTCCTTATAACAAGTCCCACCCACACCCAGACACATTCTGTAAAGTATGCCCACAATTTTGCAGCCACTAGGCGTGCTATTGAAAACAAGAAAACTCCTCACAGCCAGGTTCTAGATCCGGGTGCTTCTTGCAAGCCTCCAGATTCCCACTAGTCCTTTTTGTTCCTGCTTTGTGGAGGGGACTTATGGCAATTTTGAGCCAATGCCTCCTTTTCCTTGATTGATGTAGGTTAGAGAGAGAGTCTAATCTGCCTACATTTGTTTTCTTTATATCTAGCAAACTCTTGATCGGTTTAGCCACGTAAATCCTAATCATAGATGTATCAAAATTGAGAGAACTCGGATGCTATAATGATGACCAAAGGCAACAGGTCAATGTAACTGAAGCCTGGGCTTGTCCCGCCTGTGCTAACCTCAGCAACGAAGACAAAATTAACAGAGCATATAAGTCTAAAGAGTAACTACTTGAGGTTTTTTGGCTACCATCATGGGAGCCAGAAGGATTAAAAACTAGCTGGCCCATCTTTGACCAGCGCATACAAGAATTTGAATCGCAGCTAAGCAAACCCAACCTTCTCTTACCCACAGCAGACTCTGCCCTCTCCAACCTAGAGAGGCAAGGGTTCAACACATCTGACACAAATAGCACCTGGAGCCAGAAATTATACATAGAACTTCGCAGCAAAATCATCTTTGACATACACCCTACCAATCCACAAACGGACATCAAGCCCACAGGCACATGTGAGTTCTGGGTCCGAGAAATAGATCTTGTCAAACACAATCCTGAACCTTCTTCAAATCATCCCCCAACAGAAACGCCTGAAAGCCCCACACCAATTATCCCACCTACCCTCACCCTCCCTGATACTTACAAATCAAGAGTGGCCTGCATCTACAATACAGATGGCAAATGCGTTGGGATGATAACCCCTCAACGTTTTGACGTCCTTTTCGAGGCTTTCCAAAGGTCCAAACCAGAAGGTCTGCATAATAACATCTGCCCCCCACCAGCAAGCTTTGCATCTGAGATCCTGGGGCTCCTAGCCCGCAAGACCAAACTGGAGGACAAATACCAAAGCAAAAAGATTAAAGATTGTTTCTCACGGACCCTCCCACCTCACATTCACTCTGCCTTCCAAAAATGGGCACAAGTCACCCAAGAGAAAATGGCCACTACCCTGGACTATAACGCTCACTACCATCACTACTGGAGCTCTGATCCCCGCGACGTTTTGTTTGGTGCCCACTACAATTCTCTCTCGTCCAGGTTTTCCGGGATGTCTATCTGCCATCCCATCTATGATGAAAAGTCCATGAAACTAACACTACGACATGCTATCTACTCTGCCATCCTTAATACAGAGGCTACAGCCACCTTCATGCTTCTGCCAGCAAGTGGCAGGCACATGATAACCAACCCCTACTCACAACTCCTCAATGCCTACCCACACCTTTGCTACAAGCTCGGGACTATTCCTACAAGCAAACTTACCTATGACAAACCCCAATCCTGGGTCGGCCAGGAAACTGCCCTACCCAAGCATACCTGGGATTTACAAATTATTGCAGGTTGGAACACAGCTGCAAGAATTCACTTGAATAATCAGAACCATACCTGGCTTCAGGATCTAGCCAAAGCCATCCCTGAGGCCAAATGGATAATCAAGAACGTTAGCAACCACCCCGTTCAGAATGCAAGACACAAAGTGATGCTCGGGATAAGGAAATGTGAAAAACTCCCCCTAGACATGAAACAGATTTCCAAGGGCCCCAAAAGACCCGTTTCAGACATTACTGTTAATGCTCCTTGTCAGTTCCATCCCAACCTCCAGCTTAAAGTCGCAAACTGGAGGTCTTGGGCCTACACAGATGGCAGTTGCCAGGTCCAGAACGGCAAGACAGTTATAGGGGCAGGTGTGTACCATCCTATGAGTGACTCACAAAAACTAGTTGAGCCTAGTGGCGCTGGTATCACCAATACCATAGGAAGAGCAGAGCTCGCTGCCATAGCTGCTGCGCTCACTCACGATTACACACACATTGCCACAGACAGCCTTAGCTCACTTCATCAACGCAGAAAGCAAACCCTGTATCCAGAAAAGCATAGACATCACGTGCAAGGAGATGTTTTGAAGAAGATTTCAAACCTTGCCCGAGCCTCTCAAGATCACATCTTTTTCTACAAGGTCAAGTCTCATGCTGGAATAGCTGGGAATGAATGCACAGATCAGGTTGCTAAATACCAGGCCTCCCTCAAAGATGGCAACCTAACTGATACTGGTCTCCCTAGCGCCGGCCCAGGAGGAAACCCCTTCCACAATACAATCTGGCTGGCTCGGGAAGAGACAGATCCTAGGCCTCCTCAATCCCACCCTTCTTCTCCTCGTCTGAGCTACCTCCCAGACCTTTAAAATGCTTTAAAATCCCATATGCATGTTAAACACAAGCTGGGCTATGCTGACAGGAAGACAGGCTACTATACTTACTACCAGAGCTTGCTACCTCATGTAAGCAAGAAAATTGGCTGCCAACTGGCAGGACAACTGGCTAGCGCTCTCCACATCCTATCTGGCTGCCAATGTCCTGTCATTCGTAACATGGTAACTGAGCGTCACAATATTGCTTGCAGGATGATTTTGAAACTGGTCAGTGAAGGCTCATATGGGGCCAATCTTGTGCAGTTGGATGCAGGGCACACATGCCGCTTAGCCCGACATGACCTGCAAGTCCCCGAGCAAGTCTCTAATCGTGCTGTACCTTCCAACCGCTTCAAACCCACGGCTTCTATGCAATCCAGATGCAACTCCAGCCGGCCTGATGCAATCTTTGTCACTCCTCACCCAACTAACCCAAACAGACCACCCACTTCACCCTCACACCGAGTACTGCGCAGTATGGGGAGTACCACAACTCCAGCCCGTCATATTCACTTGATAGAAATCAAATACTGTGAAGATACGAGGCCTGGTGCCCAGCTAGAAGCCTCACAGCAACAACACAGCGACACAGTCAATTTGGGATTGACTCACAGAGATCCGAAACACTTGCAAGAAAACTCCATGCCCATTCTGTACAATTTGCGCACAAACTTACCTCTACCAGACGTGCCATTGAAAATAAAAACACTCATCATAATACTGGTGCCCTGGAGCAGTGTGCTGCCAGAAACCCACCTGATCCACATTAACTCACCTCTCATCTTTTGGTGAGGGAGACTCACGGCTCTTTGAGCCAATGTGTCTCTCTTTCCTTAATTGATGTAGGGAGAGTTTTCTCTGCCTACGTAGTTTTTTCTTTTCTTTTCTTATCAAAATTATATTCAAGTTTCATGCTTACTCCGTTCAGCATGCCAACTAACTTTCCATTGCCATTTTTGAGATGTTGTATGGACTGTGAGAGCAATTCCTCACAGCCAGACGGATCTTAGGTATTGTGTAAGGAGTGCCACTAACTGCTTACTGTTTTGGTCTCTCTTTACTTTCAGTCATGGGTCACGCACTTTCTGGAAACATTCCGCAAAACAGTTCAACCTCGGAGAATTGTTGATTACAAGGCAATAGAAAATCCCAGGATCACGTTTTGCATGAAAACAGGCACAGCCGCTGTGCAACGATATGCACGTTCTCCAGCACAGCTCATTTACACTTTCTCAGCTCAAGCCATCCAACAACCCAGCCAACAATATTGTTTGAAAATAAAAACCTGTCATAATATATATACAAGGAAACAAAATAAAGATTACTTGCATCACAAGTTGGTTCATATTGGGCCCCTACCCTCAATTAGAGATCACATGTCCGGAAAAAATGAAGAAATCTTGATTGCAACTCAAACTGCATCACCACTGTAGCGCGTGTAGCCCCCGCCATCACCGCCATAGCCATAGCTGCCCTACAGAAGCATCAAGCAGAAGGGTATGGTTATTACCTTAATCAAATATCTGGAAGCAGCATGCTCTGTAATGGCCCAAATGGCAACTATCCTCAAAAGGTTTGATGCATAATTGATGTTTACTTGAGAGATATCAAGCAGTCAGTGATCTGGGACCAAAACCGCACTGACCTTGTTGTCATACTTGTTGCCATAATCACCATCTTTCTTCTTGCTGCTTTCGTAACTCTGCAAACATGGAAAAAGCGGCTATTAGTCAGAGACGTGCAACAGTATCAGCACTATTGGCATCAACAGCAAGCCATGCACAAAAGACAGGTGTGGCAAAGCGCTCCCCTCTCCCCTCTTTTTACCTTGGTACCCTTGCCATCGTACTTCTTGCCGTCATACTTGCCATCATCATATTTCTTGCCGTCATCGTAGTACTGGAGGGTATGCCAGGTTGGAAAATGTATTTTACGAAAGAGAAAGGAAGCAAACACAGCATTGCAATGCACAAAAGACAGCCTGAGGTGTGAGAAAGGGAAGCACTCTCCTCTCCCCTCCTTTTACCTTGGTACCCTTGCCATCGTACTTCTTGCCATCATACTTGCCATCATCATATTTCTTGCCGTCGTCATAGTCCTGGAGGGTATGCCAGGGTGGAAAATGCATTTTACGTAAGAGAACGGAAGCACCCACAGCATTGCAATGCACAAAAGACAGCCTGAGGTATGAAAGCACTCTCCTCTCCCCTCTTTTTACCTTGGTATCCTTGCCATCGTACTTCTTGCAATCATACTTGCCATCATCATAGTCCTGGAGGGTATGCCAGGTTTGATAACGTATGTGTAAGGGAGAGAAAGCATCTACAGTTATGCAATCACGAAAGACAGGTGTGGCAAAGCACTCCCCTCTCCCCTCCTTTTACCTTGGTACACTTGCCATCGTACTTCTTGCCATCATACTTGCCATCATCATATTTCTTGCCGTCATCGTAGTACTGGAGGGTATGCCAGGTTGGAAAATGTATTTGTGTAAAAGAACGGAAGCAAACACATCATTGCAATGCACAAAAGACAGCCTGAGGTATGAAAAAGGGAAGAAACCTCCTCTCCCTTCTTTTTACCTTGGTACCCTCGCCATCGTACTTCTTGCCATCATACTTGCCATCATCATATTTCTTGCCGTCATCATAATCCTGGAGGGTATGCCAGGTTGGAAAATGTATTTTACGTAAGAGAAAGGAAGCACCCACAGCATTGCAATGCACAAAAGACACCCTGAGGTATGAAAAAGGAAATCACTCTCCTCTCCCCTCTTTTTACCTTGGTACCCTCGCCATCGTACTTCTTGCCATCATACTTGCCGTCATCGTATTTCTTGCAATCATCATAGTCCTGGAAGGTATGCCAGGTTGGAAAATGTAATTGTGTAAGAGAAAGGAAGCACCCACAGCATTGCAATGCAAAAATGACAGCCTGAGGTGTGAGGAAGGGAAGCACTCTCCTCTCCCCTCTTTTTACCTTGGTACCCTCGCCATCGTACTTCTTGCCACCATCATATTTCTTGCCGTCATCATAGTCCTGGAGGGTATGCCGGGTTGAAAAATGTATTTGTGTATGAGAAAGGAAGCACCTACAGCATTGCAATGCACAAAAGACACCCTGAGGTGTGAGATAGGAAAGCACTCTCCTCTCCCTTCTTTTACCTTGGTACCCTTGCCATCGTACTTCTTGCCATCATACTTGCCATCATCGTATTTCTTGCCATCATCATAGTCCTGGAGGGTATGCCGGGTTGAAAAACGTATTTGTGTAAGAGAAAGGAAGCACCCACAGCATTGCAATGCAAAAATGACAGCCTGAGGTGTGAGAAAGGAAAGCACTCTCCTCTCCCTTCTTTTACCTTGGTACCCTTGCCATCGTACTTCTTGCCATCATACTTTCCATCATCATATTTCTTGCCGTCATCATAGTCCTGGAGGGTATGCCAGGTTGAAAAACGTATTTGTGTATGAGAAAGGAAGCACCCACAGCATTGCAATGCAAAAATGACAGCCTGAGGTGTGAGAAAGGAAAGCACTCTCCTCTCCCCTCTTTTTACCTTGGTACCCTCGCCATCGTACTTTTTGCCACCATCATATTTCTTGCCGTCATCATAGTCCTGGAGGGTATGCCGGGTTGAAAAATGTATTTGTGTAAGAGAAAGGAAGCACCCACAGCATTGCAATGCACAAAAGACAGCCTGAGGTGTGAGAAAGGAAAGCACTCTCCTCTCCCCTCCTTTTACCTTGGTACCCTTGCCATCGTACTTCTTGCCATCATACTTTCCATCATCATATTTCTTGCCGTCATCATAGTCCTGGAGGGTATGCCGGGTTGAAAAACGTATTTGTGTAAGAGAAAGGAAGCACCCACAGCATTGCAATGCACAAAAGACAGCCTGAGGTGTGAGAAAGGAAAGCACTCTCCTCTCCCCTCCTTTTACCTTGGTACCCTTGCCATCGTACTTCTTGCCATCATACTTTCCATCATCATATTTCTTGCCGTCATCATAGTCCTGGAGGGTATGCCGGGTTGAAAAACGTATTTGTGTAAGAGAAAGGAAGCACCTACAGCATTGCAATGCACAAAAGACAGCCTGAGGTGTGAGAAAGGAAAGCACTCTCCTCTCCCCTCCTTTTACCTTGGTACCCTTGCCATCGTACTTCTTGCCATCATACTTTCCATCATCATATTTCTTGCCGTCATCATAGTCCTGGAGGGTATGCCGGGTTGAAAAACGTATTTGTGTAAGAGAAAGGAAGCACCCACAGCATTGCAATGCACAAAAGACAGCCTGAGGTGTGAGAAAGGAAAGCACTCTCCTCTCCCCTCTTTTTACCTTGGTACCCTCGCCATCGTACTTTTTGCCACCATCATATTTCTTGCCGTCATCATAGTCCTGGAGGGTATGCCGGGTTGAAAAATGTATTTGTGTATGAGAAAGGAAGCACCTACAGCATTGCAATGCACAAAAGACACCCTGAGGTGTGAGATAGGAAAGCACTCTCCTCTCCCTTCTTTTACCTTGGTACCCTTGCCATCGTACTTCTTGCCATCATACTTGCCATCATCGTATTTCTTGCCATCATCATAGTCCTGGAGGGTATGCCGGGTTGAAAAACGTATTTGTGTAAGAGAAAGGAAGCACCCACAGCATTGCAATGCACAAAAGACAGCCTGAGGTGTGAGAAAGGAAAGCACTCTCCTCTCCCCTCCTTTTACCTTGGTACCCTTGCCATCGTACTTCTTGCCATCATACTTTCCATCATCATATTTCTTGCCGTCATCATAGTCCTGGAGGGTATGCCGGGTTGAAAAACGTATTTGTGTAAGAGAAAGGAAGCACCCACAGCATTGCAATGCACAAAAGACAGCCTGAGGTGTGAGAAAGGAAAGCACTCTCCTCTCCCCTCCTTTTACCTTGGTACCCTTGCCATCGTACTTCTTGCCATCATACTTTCCATCATCATATTTCTTGCCGTCATCATAGTCCTGGAGGGTATGCCGGGTTGAAAAACGTATTTGTGTATGAGAAAGGAAGCCACAGCATTGCAATGCACAAAAGACACCCTGAGGTGTGAGGAAGGGAAGCACTCTCCTCTCCCTCCTTTTACCTTGGTACCCTTGCCATCATACTTCTTGCCACCATCATATTTCCTGCCGTCATCATAGTCCTGGAGGATATGCCGGGTTGAAAAACGTATTTGTGTAAGAGAAAGGAAGCACCCACATCATTGCAATGCACAAAAGACAGCCTGAGGTGTGAGAAAGGGAAGCACTCTCCTCTCCCCTCTTTTTACCTTGGTACCCTTGCCATCATACTTCTTGCCATCATACTTGCCATCATCATATTTGTCTGCCTGCGAGTCATTAAGTAGCTATGGGATCTTAAGCTATTGTATGAATGATGCAAAAGCATGCAACAATTGTGTGGATCTAAGCCAACAAGTAGCTATGGGATCTCGAAGCAATCGCATGAATGATGCAAAAGCCTGCAACAACTCTGTGGGCGCAGGATTCCGTTCTTCCTTGCGCTCTCTTCCTCACCCCGTCTTTGCTGTAGGCAGTATAGCCATACCCGCTGCCACCATAGGAGCCCCCTCCGTAGCCCTGAAACCAGAATTGGGGAAAACAATGTTCATTTCATACTCGCAGAGAAGGCTTGCAAAGCAGCCTCACAGGAGGTGCAGCGGCAGCCCAATGGGCACAATATGCCGGCAGACCTCTGTCCTGGACATGTCTAATGTATTAGGAGCTGGTTTTCCTAATTTGCTTGACCCTTGCATACTTGTGCCGGCTTTTCCAGCTGCTGCTCACCGTTGTTTGTTTGTAGCTGGACTGGTCATTGCCGTAACCTTTCAGCAGACGGCCTGTGCGCGCATTTTAGATGCCTTTAAGTCGTACACGTATGCGATCGCGAGCTCAAAAAGGGACAGCACTAGAGGAAAAGGGCAAACAACTCACGATTTGGAGGAAGGCTTGAAGAGGGGGTTGCAGAGCAGGAAAAGCATGACGCAAGGAGAGCGCATGCTAGCAGCAGCTGCTGCGACCTAGTAGCGACCATCTTGTGGACGAACGAGGGCGATGCCTTAGTATCCTATTGGAAAACGTGGTTTTAATCGGCCATCCAAGACGTTTATACGCCTGTTCGGTATCTTGGATGGTTCAACCGACTGTAGTCCAAGAAGAAATCCAGACCAAAGGTGACGAAACAGAGATACACGTGCAAAAATTCAATAAAAATATTTATAAACACTCAGATTGGTTGTGTCGCCTGTCTCTTGGTCACCTGCGTGGTGATCTCATTGCCCGTTCAAATTGAGATCTGGCGAGATGATGACCAAACAGCAGCCGCACCAATCGTCAACATTTTGCAATCTATACTTGTTAAGGCCCTTGATAGCTTGTTAGTGAGGGAACCGCTTGCCTGATGCACGCGGCCTTCGGGGCTTGCGCAGTCTTTTCCTCTTCTTTTGCAAACAGTGTGGATTGCATTGAAAAGGGGTTCCTCTGCCGGCAGAATCCCTGGCTGCAAGTGAGGCCAAGTACGGCTGAATTTGTGCTGTGATTACAATCATGATCTCACTCCATGGGACAAACATGGTTGGCAGAGTCATCAAGTGTGACGACACATTCATATCCCCTGATTGTCAAGTGTGGAAGGCAAGGCAGAGCTCACCTTTCAATACATCAAAGGCAAAACCCTGGAAAAGCAGTTCAAAGGTAGCTGCATACATAGACGCCTCCAACTTTGGACTGGGGCACCGACGTCAATGTGCGTAGAGAACCAGTCAGTTCTCTGCGTAGCTGTAGACCTGAGGTTCTTGGAGGCGAGTGAGATGTGTGACCTGTCTTATTGCCGCTCATGCAATAAGAAGGCACCATCTTTTCCTTTCTCTCGGGGTATTTGCGGACCTGTTAGGTTTATTTTTGCTCTCGCCCCTAGCAGCTCTCAAACTTGTCGTGTGTCAGTCAGTTCAGCCATGCTTTTCCCAGCGGGGACCAGTGTCGTTAGGTGAGCTGGTCCCTCCTCTGTTAGCTGACATCCATGGGTGAGTGTTGCACCTGTGGATGAAGCTGGGTAAAGACATGCCCTCAGACTCGCTGTTTCAGTCAGTGTGTCTCAGTCTTTGTGTCTTGCTTTGAAGCCTGCCTGCCTTCCAGTGTTTTCAGCTGTGTCCTTTCAACTTGTGTTTTAGCTCCCTTTCTCTCTGGAGCCGCGTTCTGTAGGCCATACATGATCATGTATGACAGTATTTCTTGTCCATGTGGTCTCTGGTCTGCCCCCATTGTAAGGTACACTCGCCTCGGTGTTTGTTCTTGCCTACCGAACAAGCCGGAAGAGAACCACGGGCGCCAGACCAACTTTGTTTGGTTTTATTTTGGTTACATCGTGAGATGGTTGGGGAATGGTGTATTACAGCAAAGCTCGACAACTTGCCAGGCTAGAAAGAAAACAGACAACAAAGGGAGAAAAGCAAGAGGTGTGCCTCAGGCTTAGAAATAAGCCTGAAACAAGTTGAAGAAAGACTGGAAATACAAAAATATGGAGAAGAGAAACTATGGAGCAAGTAAAAAAGGAGGTCACACATCTCACTTCCTGTAGCATCCAAGAACATGAGTTCTTAAGCAGAACGCATTGAACTCAGTCCACATGCTTTCAGGCTGCCGAAATCATATCATCTCCAACATGAAAACTGAATGCCACAATGTTGCTGGAAGAATGATCATCAAAGCTCTTAGCAAAAACCCTTTGGGAGCAGGCTTGGTTAACACGGACATAGGAAGTGATGACAGGCTGGCATAGCATATCTTTGACATCCCTGCACATGCAATAAACAGAGTTATACCCCCTTACTTCTTTCCACACAATTTTTTAAAGAGAACTAGACTCACATTAAGCCGCCTGATGCTATACTGATTACTCCCTACCAAGGCGTGCACTTCATGTGTCCGCACCAGTGCTCTAAGGGCTGTTCCACAGGCTTCTGCGTGGTCCGCAGTTGCTAGCATCTAGTTAAGCTAGTCTGCCAGAATGCAGACTTTAGTTGTGCTCAGCAGACAGCTGCTGGGCATGGCTTTCCTTGGTTGGAAGGCTGACAGTGCTGACTCTGCTTGTTGTTGAAGGTCTGGAACTCCAGTCTTCCAGCTATCATCCTGCTCTCTTTCTCGTTGCTGGACCTGTCTTTTTTCTCTGCCTGCCCTGCTTCTCTCAGTCTGAACTTTGTGGTGGGGTGGTCATACGGTCTGTGCACCAATGTGGCCCCCTTTCCTTAATTGATGTAGGGAGTGTTTCACTGCCTACGTAGTTTGTCTTTTCTTTTCTTTTCCCTATCAAGCCAAGCACACTTCCTCTTCAGAAGTTCTTCTCCTTCTTCTCCTTGCTCACACCATGAGTTACGCAGCAGGCATGGCACCCCACAGTGGTCCAGCATAGCTAACAGCGTGAGACAGCCTAGAAAAAGAAAAAGAAAAGTCTACGCAAGCCAGAGGCCGCGTGCATTAAGGAAAGGTCCCTTAACTAGCAGGCTAGCAAGGGCCTCACCAAAGGTCCCTCAAAACTACACTAGCTACAGCTAGCCTAGGAGAGGGAAAGAGACAAAACTAATGAGGATCGGGCGAGTTGTCAGCCGTGCCCCGAGACGCCCGGACTCTCCTTCTCCTGGTAGCCACCTTCGCGCGCCTGAAAGACAGCCTCACCAACTGAATGCTAACCAGCGACATGTGCACTTAAATGAAATCAAGTACTGTGAGGACACAAGGCCTGGACAACAATTGGAGGCGGCACAGCGGCAGCATGCAGACCTCCGCAAACTCATGAGTGCAAAGACTGTGACTCTTCATACCCTATGCTTCTGGGTGTTATTAGCGTTATATTGAGTCAATACACCCTTGATCAGTTCAAAAACTTGGACTTGACCACCAACGCGCCAATAAACTTGCTTGCAAACTCTGTGCCCATTCTGTTATGTACGTCGACAAGCTTGTTACCACTAGACGTGCTATTGAAAACAAGAATACTTCTCGCAGCCAGATTTTAGAGCCAGGTGCTTCCAATAACCCTCCAGATCCCCATGAGCACTCTTTATTTGAGAGATTTGTGGTGGAGGGGACTCACAGCTCTTCTGAGCCAACGTGTCTCCTTTTCCTTAATTGATGTAGGGAGAGTTTCCTCTGCCTACGTATTTTTTTCCCATTCTTTTCTTTTCTTTCTTTCAGTGATTTCGGCAATAATGTAGTCATTCTAACATAAGCCCCTCAGGATGTGCAAGTTCTGTTGCTAAGGTCCCAGCAATGTCTCCTTCCTAAAAATGAAAAGAAATGAAAGAAATCAAACGCAGGCCGTGAAAAATACCGCCTACATCAATTAAAGTTAAGGAGATGCATGGGCTCAAAGAGCCTTAAGTCTCCCCCACCACAAGAAGAAACAAAAAAACTAGTGGTGATCAGGAGGGTCACTGGACGTCAAGTTGTGGCAAGATGTGTCGCAGTTGCTTTCAATGGCACATTCTGTGGTTCCAAGGTTGTGGTAAGACGCCTTCTTAAGCATGAAGTTTGCACACAAGCTCAGCAGCACTTTGGTGATCATGTCCTAGCTGTTTCAATTAATATCAGATGCTTCAAAGCATGAGCAGCGTTGCAAACCTTGCCAGCAACCAGAAGCCAACTGGAAGCTGGGCAGTGTTGACAACCACCCTAAACTCCAGTCCATGCTTGCTGACATGCCTGGATTAAAAAAACGCAAACACTTCCCCTCTGACAAACAGCATATATCTAGGAATCCAACCGATCCACACATAGACAATCAGGAATAACTTTTTGTACCTAACCAATCTAGTCTAATCCTCATGCTCAAAGTCCCTAACTGGAGGACCTGGGCGTACACTGATGGTAGCTGTCATATATAGAATGGAAAACAAGAAACTGGAGCAGGCGTCTGCTGCCCTCTCACTGACAGCAAAAGATATGTTGAGCCCAAAGGTGCTGGAATTACCCGCCCCCTCAACCCCAACAACTGAATGTGAACCAGCGGGATGTGCACTTGATTGAAATCAAGTACTGTGAAGACACGAGGCCTGGACAACAGTTGGAGGCGGCACAGCGGCAGCATGCAGACCTCTGCAAACTCATTAGTGCAAAAGTTGTGACTCTCCAACCATCCTTTTGAGTGTTGGTGGAACCTGCTACACTGAGCACACCTTTAACTAATTTAAACCATTGGGACTTGACCACCAACACGTCAATAAACTTGCTTGCAAACTCCATGTCCATTCTATTATGTATGCCAACAAGCTTGTTACCACTAGGCGTGCTGTTGAAAACAAGAATACTTCTTGCAGCCAGGTTATGGAGCTGGGTGCTTCCAATAACCCTCCAAATCCTCATTAGAATCTTCTTTTTGTAGCTTTGTGGTGAAGTAGATGCAAGGCTCTTCTGAGACAATGTGTCCCCTTTTCCTCAATTGATGTAGGGAGATTTTCCTCTGCCTTCGTGGTTTTTCTTTTCTTTTTTTCCTTTCTTACCAACACCGTATGTCGAGCTGAAGTAGCAGCAATTGCTACTGCCATTACGCATTGTCACACACACACACACACACCAATATTGCTCACACACACACACACTCACACACATTGCTTCAGACAGTCTCGCCTCTCTGCATCAAAAACGTAAAAAATTAATTTACCCTGCGAAGCCCAAACAACACGTTCAAGGAGTGTCCTTAAAATAATACCTACTCTCAACGAAGCAACTCACAAACCAACATTCATGTTATGTAAACAACTTCAAGGTGCTGAGATCACTCTCCACACAATCCTTCTGGGTGTGGGTGGGACTATCTATACTTCCCATACCCTGGATCAATTTAAAAAATAGGGATTGACCCGCTAAGGTCTACCAAGCTTGAACGAAAGCTCCATGCCCACTCAGTGCAATATGCACATTAACTTACCTCTACCAGACGTGCCATTGAAAACAAAAACACTCTTTTGATGCCCTGGGGTTGCGTGCTTCCAGGAACCCACCAGACCCACACTAGCTTCCCTCTTATCCTCTGGTAAGGGAGACTCACGGCTCTTTGTGCCAATGTGTCTCCTGTTCCTTACTTGACGTGGGGAGTGTTCTCGCTGCCTACACAGTTTTTCCTTTTTCTTTTTTGTGTCTACAAAGTGAAATCTCATGCTGGCATTTCTGGTCATGAATATGCAGATACTATTACAAAATATTAGGCAAATGAAGCCAATCATTCTATGATAGTAACGTGGCAAATACAAGGGTCCCAACCGTAGGTCCCGGGGGAAATTCATTTTCACAAATCTTCTGGTTAGCCAACGAGGAAAGAAGCGAGCATGCTACGGACACATCCGCAGCTCCTGCACCCGCTCCCAAACTCATACACCTTTCCAATTTTCAAAATGCCCTAAAATCCCACATGCGTACAAATGGCAGACTTGGACATGTCATTCCTACCAGGAAGTTTTATTGAAACAGGCTACTACTCTTACTAACAGAGCTAATTACCACCCACAAGTAGATAAGACAATTAGCAATGCCTTTACAAATATGCCCTGTATATCTCCACCTATGAAGCGCACCATCCTATAATACCGCACAGGCACCCTCTATAACCACAAATGTGCAGTCCACTTCAAAAGATCCGCTGACCTGGTATGCCCTCTCTTAGGCTGTCATCGATGACAATTCATATCAATTGATATCAATTAGACAGTGCACTCTAAGTACTCTCAGGTTGCCAAAATCATATCATCTCTTACATGAAAATTGGACACCATAATGTTGCTGGAAGAATGATCATATAAGCTGTTGGCAAGAGCACTTGGGGAGCAGGCTTGGTTAACATTGACATAGGAAGTGATGATCGGCTGACGCAGCACAACCTCCAAAATCATTTGGGATGGGATGATCCCGTGCATGCAAATCATATATAACTATACTCCCTTATCTCTTCCTACATGGTTTCCCTAAGAGATCCCTAGATCACTTCAAGCCGTCCTGATGCTATGCTGATTTACCCATTCCATGCCAAAACCCCTTCTTCCTCTCCTACTTCTTTCTGCCCACACCATGTGTTATGCAGCAAGCATGACACCTCACACGGGACCAGCAAGGCTACCCGCGTTAGATGGCCCCATCAACTGAATGCAAATCAGCGGCACATGTAAAGAAAAGAAATAAAGAAGGACTACGCAGTTCAAGTCTGGCTGCGTGCATTAAGGAAAGGTAACCTGTCCTGAAAGGCAGGGCCCCGCCACACAGAACAAGGAGAAGAGCAAGCACAGAAGTCTACTCCAGCAAGTTGGCCCCCACCATGGGACCTAGGTCACGAATGTCAGGCAGTCCCTGTTCAGCAAGCTCAAGACCCACCCCTAAGCCCTGAGCATACCCTTCAACATCCCAGCAAGGGCCCCCCTCAAAGCGGCGCGTGTATTTGATTTAAATCAAATGTTGTGAAGATACAAGGCCTGGGACACAGTTGGAGGCGGCTCAGCGGCAGCATGCAGACCTTTGCAATGATATCAGTGGAAAAGCTGTGACATTACATACCGTACTTCTGGGTGTCAGTGAGACTTGTTGTAATGAACGCACCATAAATCAACTCGAAGACATAGGCTTCAACCATCAACAAGCTAGCAAGCTTGTACGTGTACTCCATGCACATCATGTAAGAAAGGAAAAAACTAGAAAAGAAAAAATATGAAGGCAGTGGAAACTCTCCCTACATCAATGTAGGAAAAGGAGATACATTGGCTCAGAAGAGCCATAAGTTCCCTCCACCATCATGACGCGGCTCAAAAAACAGAAAGTTGTATTGGGGATGTGGAAGGTTACTAAAAGCACCCGGCTCCAGAGCCTGGGTGTGAGGAATACTCTTATTTGCAATAGCGAGCCTAGTGGTTACAAGTTTGTGGGCGTACTTTACAGAATGTGCATGGAGTTCATGTGCAAGCTTGCTAGCTTGTTGGTGGTTGAGGCCTGTTTTTTTAATCTATGGTGTGTTCCTTATAACAAGTCCCACCCACACCCAGACACATTCTGTAAAGTATGCCCACAATTTTGCAGCCACTAGGCGTGCTATTGAAAACAAGAAAACTCCTCACAGCCAGGTTCTAGATCCGGGTGCTTCTTGCAAGCCTCCAGATTCCCACTAGTCCTTTTTGTTCCTGCTTTGTGGAGGGGACTTATGGCAATTTTGAGCCAATGCCTCCTTTTCCTTGATTGATGTAGGTTAGAGAGAGAGTCTAATCTGCCTACATTTGTTTTCTTTATATCTAGCAAACTCTTGATCGGTTTAGCCACGTAAATCCTAATCATAGATGTATCAAAATTGAGAGAACTCGGATGCTATAATGATGACCAAAGGCAACAGGTCAATGTAACTGAAGCCTGGGCTTGTCCCGCCTGTGCTAACCTCAGCAACGAAGACAAAATTAACAGAGCATATAAGTCTAAAGAGTAACTACTTGAGGTTTTTTGGCTACCATCATGGGAGCCAGAAGGATTAAAAACTAGCTGGCCCATCTTTGACCAGCGCATACAAGAATTTGAATCGCAGCTAAGCAAACCCAACCTTCTCTTACCCACAGCAGACTCTGCCCTCTCCAACCTAGAGAGGCAAGGGTTCAACACATCTGACACAAATAGCACCTGGAGCCAGAAATTATACATAGAACTTCGCAGCAAAATCATCTTTGACATACACCCTACCAATCCACAAACGGACATCAAGCCCACAGGCACATGTGAGTTCTGGGTCCGAGAAATAGATCTTGTCAAACACAATCCTGAACCTTCTTCAAATCATCCCCCAACAGAAACGCCTGAAAGCCCCACACCAATTATCCCACCTACCCTCACCCTCCCTGATACTTACAAATCAAGAGTGGCCTGCATCTACAATACAGATGGCAAATGCGTTGGGATGATAACCCCTCAACGTTTTGACGTCCTTTTCGAGGCTTTCCAAAGGTCCAAAGCAGAAGGTCTGCATAATAACATCTGCCCCCCACCAGCAAGCTTTGCATCTGAGATCCTGGGGCTCCTAGCCCGCAAGACCAAACTGGAGGACAAATACCAAAGCAAAAAGATTAAAGATTGTTTCTCACGGACCCTCCCACCTCACATTCACTCTGCCTTCCAAAAATGGGCACAAGTCACCCAAGAGAAAATGGCCTCTACCCTGGACTATAACGCTCACTACCATCACTACTGGAGCTCTGATCCCCGCGACGTTTTGTTTGGTGCCCACTACAATTCTCTCTCGTCCAGGTTTTCCGGGATGTCTATCTGCCATCCCATCTATGATGAAAAGTCCATGAAACTAACACTACGACATGCTATCTACTCTGCCATCCTTAATACAGAGGCTACAGCCACCTTCATGCTTCTGCCAGCAAGTGGCAGGCACATGATAACCAACCCCTACTCACAACTCCTCAATGCCTACCCACACCTTTGCTACAAGCTCGGGACTATTCCTACAAGCAAACTTACCTATGACAAACCCCAATCCTGGGTCGGCCAGGAAACTGCCCTACCCAAGCATACCTGGGATTTACAAATTATTGCAGGTTGGAACACAGTAGTGGTGTTCAGGTCCCGAGGCGACTTTCACCAAATGAGTACAAAATTTGATAACAGGTGTACATTTGGTAAACATTAAGGGCTGCATACTTGGATTTTTAAAAATTGGCCCAGGGGGTGATCTGAGTGCCCCAGAAATTGATATCACACCCCAGATCGCACTCCTCCTGCAATAGCAGACCTGGAACTGGTCCAATCGTGACAGCTATTGCACTAGTGGGTGAGTGAGATCAAAGCCTATGTATTGATGTGCTAATCTGGGAAAACTGGTGCCAAATAGGCTGACTGCGCCTGGAAATGTCAAAATTTTAGTCATTTTTGGCCAATGCCACACACAAGAAGCCCCAGAAAAGACGGGCAAACCAATTACCAGGTCAGTAAATTGGCATAGCTGCTTTTAATATTATAACAAGGGTAGCAGGAGAAAAACAGGATGAAAATGTGGCCTTCGGGGCTAATGCTTGCCAGAAACGTGGTAAAAAATGCCAAAAAAAATGCACGTTTGAGCCCACCCCTGACCAACCATGCAATATTTTTTGGTCATTTCTGTTGCAAACCTATTCTTTTGTCACAAGGTATCCAATGGTGTGCTGCTTGACCGAAACGGACAACTTTCAGAATGACCCCCTTTTTGGGGTGCTCATTTGCCTAAGTGCTGACACTGAAAATGGGTTTTGGTGCATAAGGGGCCCTCAGGGTGGTTGTTTCGGCACGAAACTCGGCGTGGGGGTCCAGAATGGTGTTATGAAGGGGCTGTGCGTGGGAAACTGGGAACGCGCAGGTGCGTGGGTGACCTGCTGGGGGAAACATGCCCATTTTTAGGGGTAAATGCATGTAGGGGGTGGTAGCATGCTGAAGGTGTGTTCCAAGCCCTGCCAAAGCGAAAATCTGGCCATACCTTCATATGATAGAGATGTTTAACTAGGAGGAGTAGCATCAGCCGATGCTGGGCGATGCAGCAGGCCCGGTTAAAAACGTAAGAGCCATTTACATGCCCTTGTTTGGGCACACCACCATGCGCAGCTCCCTTGCCCTTGCATGCCACCCCCTGAAAACCTTCCCAGACCTCACAGGTACCCAAAGCAGCCCTGCTACACAGGGCCTGCAAGGTTTGGGGCAGCGCATGGTCAGCTGTCCAGCGTTTTGCATTTTGGTGATGGGGCATGCAGGGGGTGTGTCAGGTGGCCTGCAGTGGTGCTCCCAAGCTCCAAATGCATGCATTTTGACCTTATTGACTCTTGCTGATGCTCCTCGAGTGCTGGAGTGCACTGGGCAGGCCAGCTGGGGGTGCATGCGTGTGACGTACCCCTTGCCACCCACACAGCATGTCCACAGCACGCAGCTGCAGTCACCTGTGCGCAGGATGCCCTTCCTCATGCCTTGGTGCAGGTCTGGGACAGGGTGGGGCAGGCTGTCCGGGCTGCTGCTGGCTCCAGGGTGCTCCTTTCTGCTGGTCAAACCTCTGCAACAGCTGCTGTAGCTGCAGCTGTGTGGAGTCGCTGCCTCAAAATTAAGACAATGATTCATTGATTAACAAAGACCAAACGTGTCCCAAAAACGGCAGGTTTGGTGGCCCGTCAGGAAGGCGATGTCGCCAGACGTGTCAAATTTTCTAACGCGACAGCTGGTGCACCGGGGCTCATAAAACAAGTGCAGACGGAATTTTTAATTTACATTTAATAAGTTCGATTGCTCAGCTTGACCTGCCGGTGTTTTTTGGTGGCTGGTCCGATCTATGTCTGGACACCCCCCTCCTGTATCTCCACAGCCACTGCACCATCCGGGATTCTGAGACCAGGTTTGTCAACCAGTTTTGCACCATAAAACTGCTCATGAAGTCAAAAATGAGTTTGGAGCAACTTGGTCTGGGGGTGAACACCACTACACAGCTGTAAGAATTCACTTGAATAATCAGAACCATGCCTGGCTTCAGGATCTAGCCAAAGCCATCCCTGAGGCCAAATGGATAATCAAGAACGTTAGCAACCACCCCGTTCAGAATGCAAGACACAAAGTGATGCTCGGGATAAGGAAATGTGAAAAACTCCCCCTAGACATGAAACAGATTTCCAAGGGCCCCAAAAGACCCGTTTCAGACATAACTGTTAATGCTCCTTGTCAGTTCCATCCCAACCTCCAGCTTAAAGTCGCAAACTGGAGGTCTTGGGCCTACACAGATGGCAGTTGCCAGGTCCAGAACGGCAAGACAGTTATAGGGGCAGGTGTGTACCATCCTATGAGTGACTCACAAAAACTAGTTGAGCCTAGTGGCGCTGGTATCACCAATATCATAGGAAGATCAGAGCTCGCTGCCATAGCTGCTGCGCTCACTCACGATTACACACACATTGCCACAGACAGCCTTAGCTCACTTCATCAACGCAGAAAGCAAACCCTGTATCCAGAAAAGCATAGACATCACGTGCAAGGAGATGTTTTGAAGAAGATTTCAAACCTTGCCCGAGCCTCTCAAGATCACATCTTTTTCTACAAGGTCAAGTCTCATGCTGGAATAGCTGGGAATGAATGCACAGATCAGGTTGCTAAATACCAGGCCTCCCTCAAAGATGGCAACCTAACTGATACTGGTCTCCCTAGCGCCGGCCCAGGAGGAAACCCCTTCCACAATACAATCTGGCTGGCTCGGGAAGAGACAGATCCTAGGCCTCCTCAATCCCACCCTTCTTCTCCTCGTCTGAGCTACCTCCCAGACCTTTAAAATGCTTTAAAATCCCATATGCATGTTAAACACAAGCTGGGCTATGCTGACAGGAAGACAGGCTACTATACTTACTACCAGAGCTTGCTACCTCATGTAAGCAAGAAAATTGGCTGCCAACTGGCAGGACAACTGGCTAGCGCTCTCCACATCCTATCTGGCTGCCAATGTCCTGTCATTCGTAACATGGTAACTGAGCGTCACAATATTGCTTGCAGGATGATTTTGAAACTGGTCAGTGAAGGCTCATATGGGGCCAATCTTGTGCAGTTGGATGCAGGGCACACATGCCGCTTAGCCCGACATGACCTGCAAGTCCCCGAGCAAGTCTCTAATCGTGCTGTACCTTCCAACCGCTTCAAACCCACGGCTTCTATGCAATCCAGATGCAACTCCAGCCGGCCTGATGCAATCTTTGTCACTCCTCACCCAACTAACCCAAACAGACCACCCACTTCACCCTCACACCGAGTACTGCGCAGTATGGGGAGTACCACAACTCCAGCCCGTCATATTCACTTGATAGAAATCAAATACTGTGAAGATACGAGGCCTGGTGCCCAGCTAGAAGCCTCACAGCAACAACACAGCGACACAGTCAATTTGGGATTGACTCACAGAGATCCGAAACACTTGCAAGAAAACTCCATGCCCATTCTGTACAATTTGCGCACAAACTTACCTCTACCAGACGTGCCATTGAAAATAAAAACACTCATCATAATACTGGTGCCCTGGAGCAGTGTGCTGCCAGAAACCCACCTGATCCACATTAACTCACCTCTCATCTTTTGGTGAGGGAGACTCACGGCTCTTTGAGCCAATGTGTCTCTCTTTCCTTAATTGATGTAGGGAGAGTTTTCTCTGCCTACGTAGTTTTTTCTTTTCTTTTCTTATCAAAATTATATTCAAGTTTCATGCTTACTCCGTTCAGCATGCCAACTAACTTTCCATTGCCATTTTTGAGATGTTGTATGGACTGTGAGAGCAATTCCTCACAGCCAGACGGATCTTAGGTATTGTGTAAGGAGTGCCACTAACTGCTTACTGTTTTGGTCTCTCTTTACTTTCAGTCATGGGTCACGCACTTTCTGGAAACATTCCGCAAAACAGTTCAACCTCGGAGAATTGTTGATTACAAGGCAATAGAAAATCCCAGGATCACGTTTTGCATGAAAACAGGCACAGCCGCTGTGCAACGATATGCACGTTCTCCAGCACAGCTCATTTACACTTTCTCAGCTCAAGCCATCCAACAACCCAGCCAACAATATTGTTTGAAAATAAAAACCCGTCATAATATATATACAAGGAAACAAAATAAAGATTGCTTGCATCACAAGTTGGTTCATATTGGGCCCCTACCCTCAATTAGAGATCACATGTCCGGAAAAAATGAAGAAATCATGATTGCAACTCAAACTGCATCACCACTGTAGCGCGTGTAGCCCCCGCCATCACCGCCATAGCCATAGCTGCCCTACAGAAGCATCAAGCAGAAGGGTATGATTATTACCTTAATCAAATATCTGGAAGCAGCATGCTCTGTAATGGCCCAAATGGCAACTATCCTCAAAAGGTTTGATGCATAATTGATGTTTACTTGAGAGATATCAAGCAGTCAGTGATCTGGGACCAAAACCGCACTGACCTTGTTGTCATACTTGTTGCCATAATCACCATCTTTCTTCTTGCTGCTTTCGTAACTCTGCAAACATGGAAAAAGCGGCTATTAGTCAGAGACGTGCAACAGTATCAGCACTATTGGCAACAACAGCAAGCCATGCACAAAAGACAGGTGTGGCAAAGCGCTCCCCTCTCCCCTCTTTTTACCTTGGTACCCTTGCCATCGTACTTCTTGCCGTCATACTTGCCATCATCATATTTCTTGCCGTCATCGTAGTACTGGAGGGTATGCCAGGTTGGAAAATGTATTTTACAAAAGAGAAAGGAAGCAAACACAGCATTGCAATGCACAAAAGACAGCCTGAGGTGTGAGAAAGGGAAGCACTCTCCTCTCCCCTCCTTTTACCTTGGTACCCTTGCCATCGTACTTCTTGCCATCATACTTGCCATCATCATATTTCTTGCCGTCATCATAGTCCTGGAGGGTATGCCAGGTTGAAAAACGTATGTGTGTAATAGAAAGGAAGCACCCACATCATTGCAATGCACAAAAGACAGCCTGAGGTGTGAGAAAGGAAAGCACTCTCCTCTCCCCTCTTTTTACCTTGGTACCCTCGCCATCGTACTTTTTGCCACCATCATATTTCTTGCCGTCATCATAGTCCTGGAGGGTATGCCGGGTTGAAAAATGTATTTGTGTATGAGAAAGGAAGCACCTACAGCATTGCAATGCACAAAAGACACCCTGAGGTGTGAGATAGGAAAGCACTCTCCTCTCCCTTCTTTTACCTTGGTACCCTTGCCATCGTACTTCTTGCCATCATACTTGCCATCATCGTATTTCTTGCCATCATCATAGTCCTGGAGGGTATGCCGGGTTGAAAAACGTATTTGTGTAAGAGAAAGGAAGCATCCACAGCATTGCAATGCACAAAAGACAGCCTGAGGTGTGAGAAAGGAAAGCACTCTCCTCTCCCCTCCTTTTACCTTGGTACCCTTGCCATCGTACTTCTTGCCATCATACTTTCCATCATCATATTTCTTGCCGTCATCATAGTCCTGGAGGGTATGCCGGGTTGAAAAATGTATTGTGTATGAGAAAGGAAGCACCCACAGCATTGCATTGCACAAAAGACACCCTGAGGTGTGAGGAAGGGAAGCACTCTCCTCTCCCCTCTTTTTACCTTGGTACCCTCGCCATCGTACTTCTTGCCACCATCATATTTCTTGCCGTCATCATAGTCCTGGAGGGTATGCCGGGTTGAAAAATGTATTTGTGTATGAGAAAGGAAGCACCTACAGCATTGCAATGCACAAAAGACACCCTGAGGTGTGAGATAGGAAAGCACTCTCCTCTCCCTTCTTTTACCTTGGTACCCTTGCCATCGTACTTCTTGCCATCATACTTGCCATCATCGTATTTCTTGCCATCATCATAGTCCTGGAGGGTATGCCGGGTTGAAAAACGTATTTGTGTAAGAGAAAGGAAGCACCCACATCATTGCAATGCACAAAAGACAGCCTGAGGTGTGAGATAGGAAAGCACTCTCCTCTCCCCTCCTTTTACCTTGGTACCCTTGCCATCGTACTTCTTGCCATCATACTTTCCATCATCATATTTCTTGCCGTCATCATAGTCCTGGAGGGTATGCCGGGTTGAAAAATGTATTTGTGTATGAGAAAGGAAGCACCCACAGCATTGCATTGCACAAAAGACACCCTGAGGTGTGAGGAAGGGAAGCACTCTCCTCTCCCCTCTTTTTACCTTGGTACCCTCACCATCGTACTTCTTGCCACCATCATTTTTCTTGCCGTCATCATAGTCCTGGAGGGTATGCCGGGTTGAAAAATGTATGTGTGTATGAGAAAGGAAGCACCTACAGCATTGCAATGCACAAAAGACACCCTGAGGTGTGAGATAGGAAAGCACTCTCCTCTCCCTTCTTTTACCTTGGTACCCTTGCCATCGTACTTCTTGCCATCATACTTGCCATCATCGTATTTCTTGCCATCATCATAGTCCTGGAGGGTATGCCGGGTTGAAAAACGTATTTGTGTAAGAGAAAGGAAGCACCTACAGCATTGCAATGCACAAAAGACAGCCTGAGGTGTGAGAAAGGAAAGCACTCTCCTCTCCCCTCCTTTTACCTTGGTACCCTTGCCATCGTACTTCTTGCCATCATACTTTCCATCATCATATTTCTTGCCGTCATCATAGTCCTGGAGGGTATGCCGGGTTGAAAAATGTATTTGTGTATGAGAAAGGAAGCACCCACAGCATTGCATTGCACAAAAGACACCCTGAGGTGTGAGGAAGGGAAGCACTCTCCTCTCCCCTCTTTTTACCTTGGTACCCTCGCCATCGTACTTCTTGCCACCATCATATTTCTTGCCGTCATCATAGTCCTGGAGGGTATGCCGGGTTGAAAAATGTATTTGTGTATGAGAAAGGAAGCACCTACAGCATTGCAATGCACAAAAGACACCCTGAGGTGTGAGATAGGAAAGCACTCTCCTCTCCCTTCTTTTACCTTGGTACCCTTGCCATCGTACTTCTTGCCATCATACTTGCCATCATCGTATTTCTTGCCATCATCATAGTCCTGGAGGGTATGCCGGGTTGAAAAACGTATTTGTGTAAGAGAAAGGAAGCACCCACATCATTGCAATGCACAAAAGACAGCCTGAGGTGTGAGAAAGGAAAGCACTCTCCTCTCCCCTCCTTTTACCTTGGTACCCTTGCCATCGTACTTCTTGCCATCATACTTTCCATCATCATATTTCTTGCCGTCATCATAGTCCTGGAGGGTATGCCGGGTTGAAAAATGTATTTGTGTATGAGAAAGGAAGCACCCACAGCATTGCATTGCACAAAAGACACCCTGAGGTGTGAGGAAGGGAAGCACTCTCCTCTCCCCTCTTTTTACCTTGGTACCCTCACCATCGTACTTCTTGCCACCATCATATTTCTTGCCGTCATCATAGTCCTGGAGGGTATGCCGGGTTGAAAAATGTATGTGTGTATGAGAAAGGAAGCACCTACAGCATTGCAATGCACAAAAGACACCCTGAGGTGTGAGATAGGAAAGCACTCTCCTCTCCCTTCTTTTACCTTGGTACCCTTGCCATCGTACTTCTTGCCATCATACTTGCCATCATCGTATTTCTTGCCATCATCATAGTCCTGGAGGGTATGCCGGGTTGAAAAACGTATGTGTAAGAGAAAGGAAGCACCCACATCATTGCAATGCACAAAAGACAGCCTGAGGTGTGAGAAAGGAAAGCACTCTCCTCTCCCCTCCTTTTACCTTGGTACCCTTGCCATCGTACTTCTTGCCATCATACTTTCCATCATCATATTTCTTGCCGTCATCATAGTCCTGGAGGGTATGCCGGGTTGAAAAACGTATTTGTGTTTGAGAAAGGAAGCACCCACAGCATTGCATTGCACAAAAGACACCCTGAGGTGTGAGGAAGGGAAGCACTCTCCTCTCCCCTCTTTTTACCTTGGTACCCTTGCCATCATACTTCTTGCCACCATCATACTTCTTGCCGTCATCATAGTCCTGGAGGATATGCCGGGTTGAAAAACGTATTTGTGTAAGAGAAAGGAAGCACCCACATCATTGCAATGCACAAAAGACAGCCTGAGGTGTGAGAAAGGAAAGCACTCTCCTCTCCCCTCCTTTTACCTTGGTACCCTTGCCATCGTACTTCTTGCCATCATACTTTCCATCATCATATTTCTTGCCGTCATCATAGTCCTGGAGGGTATGCCGGGTTGAAAAACGTATTTGTGTTTGAGAAAGGAAGCACCCACAGCATTGCAATGCACAAAAGACACCCTGAGGTGTGAGGAAGGGAAGCACTCTCCTCTCCCTCCTTTTACCTTGGTACCCTTGCCATCATACTTCTTGCCACCATCATATTTCTTGCTGTTATCATAGTCCTGGAGGATATGCCGGGTTGAAAAACGTATTTGTGTAAGAGAAAGGAAGCACCCACATCATTGCAATGCACAAAAGACAGCCTGAGGTGTGAGAAAGGGAAGTACTCTCCTCTCCCCTCTTTTTACCTTGGTACCCTTGCCATCATACTTCTTGCCATTATACTTGCCATCATCATATTTGTCTGCCTGCGAGTCATTAAGTAGCTATGGGATCTGAAGCTATTGTATGAATGATGCAAAAGCATGCAACAATTGTGTGGATCTAAGCCAACAAGTAGCTATGGGATCTCGAAGCAATCGCATGAATGATGCAAAAGCCTGCAACAACTCTGTGGGCGCAGGATTCCGTTCTTCCTTGCGCTCTCTTCCTCACCCCGTCTTTGCTGTAGGCAGTATAGCCATACCCGCTGCCACCATAGGAGCCCCCTCCGTAGCCCTGAAACCAGAATTGGGGAAAACAATGTTCATTTCATACTCGCAGAGAAGGCTTGCAAAGCAGCCTCACAGGAGGTGCAGCGGCAGCCCAATGGGCACAATATGCCGGCAGACCTCTGTCCTGGACATGTCTAATGTATTAGGAGCTGGTTTTCCTAATTTGCTTGACCCTTGCATACTTGTGCCGGCTTTTCCAGCTGCTGCTCACCGTTGTTTGTTTGTAGCTGGACTGGTCATTGCCGTAACCTTTCAGCAGACGGCCTGTGCGCGCATTTTAGATGCCTTTAAGTCGTACACGTATGCGATCGCGAGCTCAAAAAGGGACAGCACTAGAGGAAAAGGGCAAACAACTCACGATTTGGAGGAAGGCTTGAAGAGGGGGTTGCAGAGCAGGAAAAGCATGACGCAAGGAGAGCGCATGCTAGCAGCAGCAGCTGCGACCTAGTAGCGACCATCTTGTGGACGAACGAGGGCGATGCCTTAGTATCCTATTGGAAAACGTGGTTTTAATCGGCCATCCAAGACGTTTATACGCCTGTTCGGTATCTTGGATGGTTCAACCGACTGTAGTCCAAGAAGAAATCCAGACCAAAGGTGACGAAACAGAGATACACGTGCAAAAATTCAATAAAAATATTTATAAACACTCAGATTGGTTGTGTCGCCTGTCTCTTGGTCACCTGCGTGGTGATCTCATTGCCCGTTCAAATTGAGATCTGGCGAGATGATGACCAAACAGCAGCCACACCAATCGTCAACATTTTGCAATCTATACTTGTTAAGGCCCTTGATAGCTTGTTAGTGAGGGAACCGCTTGCCTGATGCACGCGGCCTTCGGGGCTTGCGCAGTCTTTTCCTCTTCTTTTGCAGACAGTGTGGATTGCATTGAAAAGGGGTTCCTCTGCCGGCAGAATCCCTGGCTGCAAGTGAGGCCAAGTACGGCTGAATTTGTGCTGTGATTACAATCATGATCTCACTCCATGGGACAAACATGGTTGGCAGAGTCATCAAGTGTGACGACACATTCATATCCCCTGATTGTCAAGTGTGGAAGGCAAGGCAGAGCTCACCTTTCAATACATCAAAGGCAAAACCCTGGAAAAGCAGTTCAAAGGTAGCTGCATACATAGACGCCTCCAACTTTGGACTGGGGCACCGACGTCAATGTGCGTAGAGAACCAGTCAGTTCTCTGCGTAGCTGTAGACCTGAGGTTCTTGGAGGCGAGTGAGATGTGTGACCTGTCTTATTGCCGCTCATGCAATAAGAAGGCACCATCTTTTCCTTTCTCTCGGGGTATTTGCGGACCTGTTAGGTTTATTTTTGCTCTCGCCCCTAGCAGCTCTCAAACTTGTCGTGTGTCAGTCAGTTCAGCCATGCTTTTCCCAGCGGGGACCAGTGTCGTTAGGTGAGCTGGTCCCTCCTCTGTTAGCTGACATCCATGGGTGAGTGTTGCACCTGAGGATGAAGCTGGGTAAAGACATGCCCTCAGACTCGCTGTTTCAGTCAGTGTGTCTCAGTCTTTGTGTCTTGCTTTGAAGCCTGCCTGCCTTCCAGTGTTTTCAGCTGTGTCCTTTCAACTTGTGTTTTAGCTCCCTTTCTCTCTGGAGCCGCGTTCTGTAGGCCATACATGATCATGTATGACAGTATTTCTTGTCCATGTGGTCTCTGGTCTGCCCCCATTGTAAGGTACACTCGCCTCGGTGTTTGTTCTTGCCTACCGAACAAGCCGGAAGAGAACCACGGGCGCCAGACCAACTTTGTTTGGTTTTATTTTGGTTGCATCGTGAGATGGTTGGGGAATGGTGTATTACAGCAAAGCTCGACAACTTGCCAGGCTAGAAAGAAAACAAACAACAAAGGGAGAAAAGCAAGAGGTGTGCCTCAGGCTTAGAAATAAGCCTGAAACAAGTTGAAGAAAGACTGGAAATACAAAAATATGGAGAAGAGAAACTACGGAGCAAGTAAAAAAGGAGGTCACACATCTCACTTCCTGTAACATCCAAGAACATGAGTTCTTAAGCAGAACGCATTGAACTCAGTCCACATGCTTTCAGGCTGCCGAAATCATATCATCTCCAACATGAAAACTGAATGCCACAATGTTGCTGGAAGAATGATCATCAAAGCTCTTAGCAAAAACCCTTTGGGAGCAGGCTTGGTTAACACGGACATAGGAAGTGATGACAGGCTGGCATAGCATATCTTTGACATCCCTGCACATGCAATAAACAGAGTTATACCCCCTTACTTCTTTCCACACAATTTTTTAAAGAGAACTAGACTCACGTTAAGCCGCCTGATGCTATACTGATTACTCCCTACCAAGGCGTGCACTTCACGTGTCCGCACCAGTGCTCTAAGGGCTGTTCCACAGGCTTCTGCGTGGTCCGCAGTTGCTAGCAGCTAGTTAAGCTAGTCTGCCAGAATGCAGACTTTAGTTGTGCTCAGCAGACAGCTGCTGGGCATGGCTTTCCTTGGTTGGAAGGCTGACAGTGCTGACTCTGCTTGTTGTTGAAGGTCTGGAACTCCAGTCTTCCAGCTATCATCCTGCTCTCTTTCTCGTTGCTGGACCTGTCTTTTTTCTCTGCCTGCCCTGCTTCTCTCAGTCTGAACTTTGTGGTGGGGTGGTCATACGGTCTGTGCACCAATGTGGCCCCCTTTCCTTAATTGATGTAGGGAGTGTTTCACTGCCTACGTAGTTTGTCTTTTCTTTTCTTTTCCCTATCAAGCCAAGCACACTTCCTCTTCAGAAGTTCTTCTCCTTCTTCTCCTTGCTCACACCATGAGTTACGCAGCAGGCATGGCACCCCACAGTGGTCCAGCATAGCTAACAGCGTGAGACAGCCTAGAAAAAGAAAAAGAAAAGTCTACGCAAGCCAGAGGCCGCGTGCATTAAGGAAAGGTCCCTTAACTAGCAGGCTAGCAAGGGCCTCACCAAAGGTCCCTCAAAACTACACTAGCTACAGCTAGCCTAGGAGAGGGAAAGAGACAAAACTAATGAGGATCGGGCGAGTTGTCAGCCGTGCCCCGAGACGCCCGGACTCTCCTTCTCCTGGTAGCCACCTTCGCGCGCCTGAAAGACAGCCTCACCAACTGAATGCTAACCAGCGACATGTGCACTTAAATGAAATCAAGTACTGTGAGGACACAAGGCCTGGACAACAATCGGAGGCGGCACAGCGGCAGCATGCAGACCTCCGCAAACTCATGAGTGCAAAGACTGTGACTCTTCATACCCTATGCTTCTGGGTGTTATTAGCGTTATATTGAGTCAATACACCCTTGATCAGTTCAAAAACTTGGACTTGACCACCAACGCGCCAATAAACTTGCTTGCAAACTCTGTGCCCATTCTGTTATGTACGTCGACAAGCTTGTTACCACTAGACGTGCTATTGAAAACAAGAATACTTCTCGCAGCCAGATTTTAGAGCCAGGTGCTTCCAATAACCCTCCAGATCCCCATGAGCACTCTTTATTTGAGAGATTTGTGGTGGAGGGGACTCACAGCTCTTCTGAGCCAACGTGTCTCCTTTTCCTTAATTGATGTAGGGAGAGTTTCCTCTGCCTACGTATTTTTTTCCCATTCTTTTCTTTTCTTTCTTTCAGTGATTTCGGCAATAATGTAGTCATTCTAACATAAGCCCCTCAGGATGTGCAAGTTCTGTTGCTAAGGTCCCAGCAATGTCTCCTTCCTAAAAATGAAAAGAAATGAAAGAAATCAAACGCAGGCCGTGAAAAATACCGCCTACATCAATTAAAGTTAAGGAGATGCATGGGCTCAAAGAGCCTTAAGTCTCCCCCACCACAAGAAGAAACAAAAAAACTAGTGGTGATCAGGAGGGTCACTGGACGTCAAGTTGTGGCAAGATGTGTCGCAGTTGCTTTCAATGGCACATTCTGTGGTTCCAAGGTTGTGGTAAGACGCCTTCTTAAGCATGAAGTTTGCACACAAGCTCAGCAGCACTTTGGTGATCATGTCCTAGCTGTTTCAATTAATATCAGATGCTTCAAAGCATGAGCAGCGTTGCAAACCTTGCCAGCAACCAGAAGCCAACTGGAAGCTGGGCAGTGTTGACAACCACCCTAAACTCCAGTCCATGCTTGCTGACATGCCTGGATTAAAAAAACGCAAACACTTCCCCTCTGACAAACAGCATATATCTAGGAATCCAACCGATCCACACATAGACAATCAGGAATAACTTTTTGTACCTAACCAATCTAGTCTAATCCTCATGCTCAAAGTCCCTAACTGGAGGACCTGGGCGTACACTGATGGTAGCTGTCATATATAGAATGGAAAACAAGAAACTGGAGCAGGCGTCTGCTGCCCTCTCACTGACAGCAAAAGATATGTTGAGCCCAAAGGTGCTGGAATTACCCGCCCCCTCAACCCCAACAACTGAATGTGAACCAGCGGGATGTGCACTTGATTGAAATCAAGTACTGTGAAGACACGAGGCCTGGACAACAGTTGGAGGCGGCACAGCGGCAGCATGCAGACCTCTGCAAACTCATTAGTGCAAAAGTTGTGACTCTCCAACCATCCTTTTGAGTGTTGGTGGAACCTGCTACACTGAGCACACCTTTAACTAATTTAAACCATTGGGACTTGACCACCAACACGTCAATAAACTTGCTTGCAAACTCCATGTCCATTCTATTATGTATGCCAACAAGCTTGTTACCACTAGGCGTGCTGTTGAAAACAAGAATACTTCTTGCAGCCAGGTTATGGAGCTGGGTGCTTCCAATAACCCTCCAAATCCTCATTATAATCTTCTTTTTGTAGCTTTGTGGTGAAGTAGATGCAAGGCTCTTCTGAGACAATGTGTCCCCTTTTCCTCAATTGATGTAGGGAGATTTTCCTCTGCCTTCGTGGTTTTTCTTTTCTTTTTTTCCTTTCTTACCAACACCGTATGTCGAGCTGAAGTAGCAGCAATTGCTACTGCCATTACGCATTGTCACACACACACACACACACACACACACACACACACACACACACACACACACACACACACCAATATTGCTCACACACACACACTCACACACATTGCTTCAGACAGTCTCGCCTCTCTGCATCAAAAACGTAAAAAATTAATTTACCCTGCGAAGCCCAAACAACACGTTCAAGGAGTGTCCTTAAAATAATACCTACTCTCAACGAAGCAACTCACAAACCAACATTCATGTTATGTAAACAACTTCAAGGTGCTGAGATCACTCTCCACACAATCCTTCTGGGTGTGGGTGGGACTATCTATACTTCCCATACCCTGGATCAATTTAAAAAATAGGGATTGACCCGCTAAGGTCTACCAAGCTTGAACGAAAGCTCCATGCCCACTCAGTGCAATATGCACATTAACTTACCTCTACCAGACGTGCCATTGAAAACAAAAACACTCTTTTGATGCCCTGGGGTTGCGTGCTTCCAGGAACCCACCAGACCCACACTAGCTTCCCTCTTATCCTCTGGTAAGGGAGACTCACGGCTCTTTGTGCCAATGTGTCTCCTGTTCCTTACTTGACGTGGGGAGTGTTCTCGCTGCCTACACAGTTTTTCCTTTTTCTTTTTTGTGTCTACAAAGTGAAATCTCATGCTGGCATTTCTGGTCATGAATATGCAGATACTATTACAAAATATTAGGCAAATGAAGCCAATCATTCTATGATAGTAACGTGGCAAATACAAGGGTCCCAACCGTAGGTCCCGGGGGAAATTCATTTTCACAAATCTTCTGGTTAGCCAACGAGGAAAGAAGCGAGCATGCTACGGACACATCCGCAGCTCCTGCACCCGCTCCCAAACTCATACACCTTTCCAATTTTCAAAATGCCCTAAAATCCCACATGCGTACAAATGGCAGACTTGGACATGTCATTCCTACCAGGAAGTTTTATTGAAACAGGCTACTACTCTTACTAACAGAGCTAATTACCACCCACAAGTAGATAAGACAATTAGCAATGCCTTTACAAATATGCCCTGTATATCTCCACCTATGAAGCGCACCATCCTATAATACCGCACAGGCACCCTCTATAACCACAAATGTGCAGTCCACTTCAAAAGATCCGCTGACCTGGTATGCCCTCTCTTAGGCTGTCATCGATGACAATTCATATCAATTGATATCAATTAGACAGTGCACTCTAAGTACTCTCAGGTTGCCAAAATCATATCATCTCTTACATGAAAATTGGACACCATAATGTTGCTGGAAGAATGATCATATAAGCTGTTGGCAAGAGCACTTGGGGAGCAGGCTTGGTTAACATTGACATAGGAAGTGATGATCGGCTGACGCAGCACAACCTCCAAAATCATTTGGGATGGGATGATCCCGTGCATGCAAATCATATATAACTATACTCCCTTATCTCTTCCTACATGGTTTCCCTAAGAGATCCCTAGATCACTTCAAGCCGTCCTGATGCTATGCTGATTTACCCATTCCATGCCAAAACCCCTTCTTCCTCTCCTACTTCTTTCTGCCCACACCATGTGTTATGCAGCAAGCATGACACCTCACACGGGACCAGCAAGGCTACCCGCGTTAGATGGCCCCATCAACTGAATGCAAATCAGCGGCACATGTAAAGAAAAGAAATAAAGAAGGACTACGCAGTTCAAGTCTGGCTGCGTGCATTAAGGAAAGGTAACCTGTCCTGAAAGGCAGGGCCCCGCCACACAGAACAAGGAGAAGAGCAAGCACAGAAGTCTACTCCAGCAAGTTGGCCCCCACCATGGGACCTAGGTCACGAATGTCAGGCAGTCCCTGTTCAGCAAGCTCAAGACCCACCCCTAAGCCCTGAGCATACCCTTCAACATCCCAGCAAGGGCCCCCCTCAAAGCGGCGCGTGTATTTGATTTAAATCAAATGTTGTGAAGATACAAGGCCTGGGACACAGTTGGAGGCGGCTCAGCGGCAGCATGCAGACCTTTGCAATGATATCAGTGGAAAAGCTGTGACATTACATACCGTACTTCTGGGTGTCAGTGAGACTTGTTGTAATGAACGCACCATAAATCAACTCGAAGACATAGGCTTCAACCATCAACAAGCTAGCAAGCTTGTACGTGTACTCCATGCACATCATGTAAGAAAGGAAAAAACTAGAAAAGAAAAAATATGAAGGCAGTGGAAACTCTCCCTACATCAATGTAGGAAAAGGAGATACATTGGCTCAGAAGAGCCATAAGTTCCCTCCACCATCATGACGCGGCTCAAAAAACAGAAAGTTGTATTGGGGATGTGGAAGGTTACTAAAAGCACCCGGCTCCAGAGCCTGGGTGTGAGGAATACTCTTATTTGCAATAGCGAGCCTAGTGGTTACAAGTTTGTGGGCGTACTTTACAGAATGTGCATGGAGTTCATGTGCAAGCTTGCTAGCTTGTTGGTGGTTGAGGCCTGTTTTTTTAATCTATGGTGTGTTCCTTATAACAAGTCCCACCCACACCCAGACACATTCTGTAAAGTATGCCCACAATTTTGCAGCCACTAGGCGTGCTATTGAAAACAAGAAAACTCCTCACAGCCAGGTTCTAGATCCGGGTGCTTCTTGCAAGCCTCCAGATTCCCACTAGTCCTTTTTGTTCCTGCTTTGTGGAGGGGACTTATGGCAATTTTGAGCCAATGCCTCCTTTTCCTTGATTGATGTAGGTTAGAGAGAGAGTCTAATCTGCCTACATTTGTTTTCTTTATATCTAGCAAACTCTTGATCGGTTTAGCCACGTAAATCCTAATCATAGATGTATCAAAATTGAGAGAACTCGGATGCTATAATGATGACCAAAGGCAACAGGTCAATGTAACTGAAGCCTGGGCTTGTCCCGCCTGTGCTAACCTCAGCAACGAAGACAAAATTAACAGAGCATATAAGTCTAAAGAGTAACTACTTGAGGTTTTTTGGCTACCATCATGGGAGCCAGAAGGATTAAAAACTAGCTGGCCCATCTTTGACCAGCGCATACAAGAATTTGAATCGCAGCTAAGCAAACCCAACCTTCTCTTACCCACAGCAGACTCTGCCCTCTCCAACCTAGAGAGGCAAGGGTTCAACACATCTGACACAAATAGCACCTGGAGCCAGAAATTATACATAGAACTTCGCAGCAAAATCATCTTTGACATACACCCTACCAATCCACAAACGGACATCAAGCCCACAGGCACATGTGAGTTCTGGGTCCGAGAAATAGATCTTGTCAAACACAATCCTGAACCTTCTTCAAATCATCCCCCAACAGAAACGCCTGAAAGCCCCACACCAATTATCCCACCTACCCTCACCCTCCCTGATACTTACAAATCAAGAGTGGCCTGCATCTACAATACAGATGGCAAATGCGTTGGGATGATAACCCCTCAACGTTTTGACGTCCTTTTCGAGGCTTTCCAAAGGTCCAAAGCAGAAGGTCTGCATAATAACATCTGCCCCCCACCAGCAAGCTTTGCATCTGAGATCCTGGGGCTCCTAGCCCGCAAGACCAAACTGGAGGACAAATACCAAAGCAAAAAGATTAAAGATTGTTTCTCACGGACCCTCCCACCTCACATTCACTCTGCCTTCCAAAAATGGGCACAAGTCACCCAAGAGAAAATGGCCTCTACCCTGGACTATAACGCTCACTACCATCACTACTGGAGCTCTGATCCCCGCGACGTTTTGTTTGGTGCCCACTACAATTCTCTCTCGTCCAGGTTTTCCGGGATGTCTATCTGCCATCCCATCTATGATGAAAAGTCCATGAAACTGACACTACGACATGCTATCTACTCTGCCATCCTTAATACAGAGGCTACAGCCACCTTCATGCTTCTGCCAGCAAGTGGCAGGCACATGATAACCAACCCCTACTCACAACTCCTCAATGCCTACCCACACCTTTGCTACAAGCTCGGGACTATTCCTACAAGCAAACTTACCTATGACAAACCCCAATCCTGGGTCGGCCAGGAAACTGCCCTACCCAAGCATACCTGGGATTTACAAATTATTGCAGGTTGGAACACAGTAGTGGTGTTCAGGTCCCGAGGCGACTTTCACCAAATGAGTACAAAATTTGACAACAGGTGTACATTTGGTAAACATTAAGGGCTGCATACTTGGATTTTTAAAAATTGGCCCAGGGGGTGATCTGAGTGCCCCAGAAATTGATATCACACCCCAGATCGCACTCCTCCTGCAATAGCAGACCTGGAACTGGTCCAATCGTGACAGCTATTGCACTAGTGGGTGAGTGAGATCAAAGCCTATGTATTGATGTGCTAATCTGGGAAAACTGGTGCCAAATAGGCTGACTGCGCCTGGAAATGTCAAAATTTTAGTCATTTTTGGCCAATGCCACACACAAGAAGCCCCAGAAAAGACGGGCAAACCAATTACCAGGTCAGTAAATTGGCATAGCTGCTTTTAATATTATAACAAGGGTAGCAGGAGAAAAACAGGATGAAAATGTGGCCTTCGGGGCTAATGCTTGCCAGAAACGTGGTAAAAAATGCCAAAAAAAATGCACGTTTGAGCCCACCCCTGACCAACCATGCAATATTTTTTGGTCATTTCTGTTGCAAACCTATTCTTTTGTCACAAGGTATCCAATGGTGTGCTGCTTGACCGAAACGGACAACTTTCAGAATGACCCCCTTTTTGGGGTGCTCATTTGCCTAAGTGCTGACACTGAAAATGGGTTTTGGTGCATAAGGGGCCCTCAGGGTGGTTGTTTCGGCACGAAACTCGGCGTGGGGGTCCAGAATGGTGTTATGAAGGGGCTGTGCGTGGGAAACTGGGAACGCGCAGGTGCGTGGGTGACCTGCTGGGGGAAACATGCCCATTTTTAGGGGTAAATGCATGTAGGGGGTGGTAGCATGCTGAAGGTGTGTTCCAAGCCCTGCCAAAGCGAAAATCTGGCCATACCTTCATATGATAGAGATGTTTAACTAGGAGGAGTAGCATCAGCCGATGCTGGGCGATGCAGCAGGCCCGGTTAAAAACGTAAGAGCCATTTACATGCCCTTGTTTGGGCACACCACCATGCGCAGCTCCCTTGCCCTTGCATGCCACCCCCTGAAAACCTTCCCAGACCTCACAGGTACCCAAAGCAGCCCTGCTACACAGGGCCTGCAAGGTTTGGGGCAGCGCATGGTCAGCTGTCCAGCGTTTTGCATTTTGGTGATGGGGCATGCAGGGGGTGTGTCAGGTGGCCTGCAGTGGTGCTCCCAAGCTCCAAATGCATGCATTTTGACCTTATTGACTCTTGCTGATGCTCCTCGAGTGCTGGAGTGCACTGGGCAGGCCAGCTGGGGGTGCATGCGTGTGACGTACCCCTTGCCACCCACACAGCATGTCCACAGCACGCAGCTGCAGTCACCTGTGCGCAGGATGCCCTTCCTCATGCCTTGGTGCAGGTCTGGGACAGGGTGGGGCAGGCTGTCCGGGCTGCTGCTGGCTCCAGGGTGCTCCTTTCTGCTGGTCAAACCTCTGCAACAGCTGCTGTAGCTGCAGCTGTGTGGAGTCGCTGCCTCAAAATTAAGACAATGATTCATTGATTAACAAAGACCAAACGTGTCCCAAAAACGGCAGGTTTGGTGGCCCGTCAGGAAGGCGATGTCGCCAGACGTGTCAAATTTTCTAACGCGACAGCTGGTGCACCGGGGCTCATAAAACAAGTGCAGACGGAATTTTTAATTTACATTTAATAAGTTCGATTGCTCAGCTTGACCTGCCGGTGTTTTTTGGTGGCTGGTCCGATCTATGTCTGGACACCCCCCTCCTGTATCTCCACAGCCACTGCACCATCCGGGATTCTGAGACCAGGTTTGTCAACCAGTTTTGCACCATAAAACTGCTCATGAAGTCAAAAATGAGTTTGGAGCAACTTGGTCTGGGGGTGAACACCACTACACAGCTGTAAGAATTCACTTGAATAATCAGAACCATGCCTGGCTTCAGGATCTAGCCAAAGCCATCCCTGAGGCCAAATGGATAATCAAGAACGTTAGCAACCACCCCGTTCAGAATGCAAGACACAAAGTGATGCTCGGGATAAGGAAATGTGAAAAACTCCCCCTAGACATGAAACAGATTTCCAAGGGCCCCAAAAGACCCGTTTCAGACATAACTGTTAATGCTCCTTGTCAGTTCCATCCCAACCTCCAGCTTAAAGTCGCAAACTGGAGGTCTTGGGCCTACACAGATGGCAGTTGCCAGGTCCAGAACGGCAAGACAGTTATAGGGGCAGGTGTGTACCATCCTATGAGTGACTCACAAAAACTAGTTGAGCCTAGTGGCGCTGGTATCACCAATATCATAGGAAGATCAGAGCTCGCTGCCATAGCTGCTGCGCTCACTCACGATTACACACACATTGCCACAGACAGCCTTAGCTCACTTCATCAACGCAGAAAGCAAACCCTGTATCCAGAAAAGCATAGACATCACGTGCAAGGAGATGTTTTGAAGAAGATTTCAAACCTTGCCCGAGCCTCTCAAGATCACATCTTTTTCTACAAGGTCAAGTCTCATGCTGGAATAGCTGGGAATGAATGCACAGATCAGGTTGCTAAATACCAGGCCTCCCTCAAAGATGGCAACCTAACTGATACTGGTCTCCCTAGCGCCGGCCCAGGAGGAAACCCCTTCCACAATACAATCTGGCTGGCTCGGGAAGAGACAGATCCTAGGCCTCCTCAATCCCACCCTTCTTCTCCTCGTCTGAGCTACCTCCCAGACCTTTAAAATGCTTTAAAATCCCATATGCATGTTAAACACAAGCTGGGCTATGCTGACAGGAAGACAGGCTACTATACTTACTACCAGAGCTTGCTACCTCATGTAAGCAAGAAAATTGGCTGCCAACTGGCAGGACAACTGGCTAGCGCTCTCCACATCCTATCTGGCTGCCAATGTCCTGTCATTCGTAACATGGTAACTGAGCGTCACAATATTGCTTGCAGGATGATTTTGAAACTGGTCAGTGAAGGCTCATATGGGGCCAATCTTGTGCAGTTGGATGCAGGGCACACATGCCGCTTAGCCCGACATGACCTGCAAGTCCCCGAGCAAGTCTCTAATCGTGCTGTACCTTCCAACCGCTTCAAACCCACGGCTTCTATGCAATCCAGATGCAACTCCAGCCGGCCTGATGCAATCTTTGTCACTCCTCACCCAACTAACCCAAACAGACCACCCACTTCACCCTCACACCGAGTACTGCGCAGTATGGGGAGTACCACAACTCCAGCCCGTCATATTCACTTGATAGAAATCAAATACTGTGAAGATACGAGGCCTGGTGCCCAGCTAGAAGCCTCACAGCAACAACACAGCGACACAGTCAATTTGGGATTGACTCACAGAGATCCGAAACACTTGCAAGAAAACTCCATGCCCATTCTGTACAATTTGCGCACAAACTTACCTCTACCAGACGTGCCATTGAAAATAAAAACACTCATCATAATACTGGTGCCCTGGAGCAGTGTGCTGCCAGAAACCCACCTGATCCACATTAACTCACCTCTCATCTTTTGGTGAGGGAGACTCACGGCTCTTTGAGCCAATGTGTCTCTCTTTCCTTAATTGATGTAGGGAGAGTTTTCTCTGCCTACGTAGTTTTTTCTTTTCTTTTCTTATCAAAATTATATTCAAGTTTCATGCTTACTCCGTTCAGCATGCCAACTAACTTTCCATTGCCATTTTTGAGATGTTGTATGGACTGTGAGAGCAATTCCTCACAGCCAGACGGATCTTAGGTATTGTGTAAGGAGTGCCACTAACTGCTTACTGTTTTGGTCTCTCTTTACTTTCAGTCATGGGTCACGCACTTTCTGGAAACATTCCGCAAAACAGTTCAACCTCGGAGAATTGTTGATTACAAGGCAATAGAAAATCCCAGGATCACGTTTTGCATGAAAACAGGCACAGCCGCTGTGCAACGATATGCACGTTCTCCAGCACAGCTCATTTACACTTTCTCAGCTCAAGCCATCCAACAACCCAGCCAACAATATTGTTTGAAAATAAAAACCCGTCATAATATATATACAAGGAAACAAAATAAAGATTGCTTGCATCACAAGTTGGTTCATATTGGGCCCCTACCCTCAATTAGAGATCACATGTCCGGAAAAAATGAAGAAATCATGATTGCAACTCAAACTGCATCACCACTGTAGCGCGTGTAGCCCCCGCCATCACCGCCATAGCCATAGCTGCCCTACAGAAGCATCAAGCAGAAGGGTATGATTATTACCTTAATCAAATATCTGGAAGCAGCATGCTCTGTAATGGCCCAAATGGCAACTATCCTCAAAAGGTTTGATGCATAATTGATGTTTACTTGAGAGATATCAAGCAGTCAGTGATCTGGGACCAAAACCGCACTGACCTTGTTGTCATACTTGTTGCCATAATCACCATCTTTCTTCTTGCTGCTTTCGTAACTCTGCAAACATGGAAAAAGCGGCTATTAGTCAGAGACGTGCAACAGTATCAGCACTATTGGCAACAACAGCAAGCCATGCACAAAAGACAGGTGTGGCAAAGCGCTCCCCTCTCCCCTCTTTTTACCTTGGTACCCTTGCCATCGTACTTCTTGCCGTCATACTTGCCATCATCATATTTCTTGCCGTCATCGTAGTACTGGAGGGTATGCCAGGTTGGAAAATGTATTTTACAAAAGAGAAAGGAAGCAAACACAGCATTGCAATGCACAAAAGACAGCCTGAGGTGTGAGAAAGGGAAGCACTCTCCTCTCCCCTCCTTTTACCTTGGTACCCTTGCCATCGTACTTCTTGCCATCATACTTGCCATCATCATATTTCTTGCCGTCATCATAGTCCTGGAGGGTATGCCAGGTTGAAAAACGTATGTGTGTAATAGAAAGGAAGCACCCACATCATTGCAATGCACAAAAGACAGCCTGAGGTGTGAGAAAGGAAAGCACTCTCCTCTCCCCTCTTTTTACCTTGGTACCCTCGCCATCGTACTTTTTGCCACCATCATATTTCTTGCCGTCATCATAGTCCTGGAGGGTATGCCGGGTTGAAAAATGTATTTGTGTATGAGAAAGGAAGCACCTACAGCATTGCAATGCACAAAAGACACCCTGAGGTGTGAGATAGGAAAGCACTCTCCTCTCCCTTCTTTTACCTTGGTACCCTTGCCATCGTACTTCTTGCCATCATACTTGCCATCATCGTATTTCTTGCCATCATCATAGTCCTGGAGGGTATGCCGGGTTGAAAAACGTATTTGTGTAAGAGAAAGGAAGCATCCACAGCATTGCAATGCACAAAAGACAGCCTGAGGTGTGAGAAAGGAAAGCACTCTCCTCTCCCCTCCTTTTACCTTGGTACCCTTGCCATCGTACTTCTTGCCATCATACTTTCCATCATCATATTTCTTGCCGTCATCATAGTCCTGGAGGGTATGCCGGGTTGAAAAATGTATTGTGTATGAGAAAGGAAGCACCCACAGCATTGCATTGCACAAAAGACACCCTGAGGTGTGAGGAAGGGAAGCACTCTCCTCTCCCCTCTTTTTACCTTGGTACCCTCGCCATCGTACTTCTTGCCACCATCATATTTCTTGCCGTCATCATAGTCCTGGAGGGTATGCCGGGTTGAAAAATGTATTTGTGTATGAGAAAGGAAGCACCTACAGCATTGCAATGCACAAAAGACACCCTGAGGTGTGAGATAGGAAAGCACTCTCCTCTCCCTTCTTTTACCTTGGTACCCTTGCCATCGTACTTCTTGCCATCATACTTGCCATCATCGTATTTCTTGCCATCATCATAGTCCTGGAGGGTATGCCGGGTTGAAAAACGTATTTGTGTAAGAGAAAGGAAGCACCCACATCATTGCAATGCACAAAAGACAGCCTGAGGTGTGAGATAGGAAAGCACTCTCCTCTCCCCTCCTTTTACCTTGGTACCCTTGCCATCGTACTTCTTGCCATCATACTTTCCATCATCATATTTCTTGCCGTCATCATAGTCCTGGAGGGTATGCCGGGTTGAAAAATGTATTTGTGTATGAGAAAGGAAGCACCCACAGCATTGCATTGCACAAAAGACACCCTGAGGTGTGAGGAAGGGAAGCACTCTCCTCTCCCCTCTTTTTACCTTGGTACCCTCACCATCGTACTTCTTGCCACCATCATATTTCTTGCCGTCATCATAGTCCTGGAGGGTATGCCGGGTTGAAAAATGTATGTGTGTATGAGAAAGGAAGCACCTACAGCATTGCAATGCACAAAAGACACCCTGAGGTGTGAGATAGGAAAGCACTCTCCTCTCCCTTCTTTTACCTTGGTACCCTTGCCATCGTACTTCTTGCCATCATACTTGCCATCATCGTATTTCTTGCCATCATCATAGTCCTGGAGGGTATGCCGGGTTGAAAAACGTATTTGTGTAAGAGAAAGGAAGCACCTACAGCATTGCAATGCACAAAAGACAGCCTGAGGTGTGAGAAAGGAAAGCACTCTCCTCTCCCCTCCTTTTACCTTGGTACCCTTGCCATCGTACTTCTTGCCATCATACTTTCCATCATCATATTTCTTGCCGTCATCATAGTCCTGGAGGGTATGCCGGGTTGAAAAATGTATTTGTGTATGAGAAAGGAAGCACCCACAGCATTGCATTGCACAAAAGACACCCTGAGGTGTGAGGAAGGGAAGCACTCTCCTCTCCCCTCTTTTTACCTTGGTACCCTCGCCATCGTACTTCTTGCCACCATCATATTTCTTGCCGTCATCATAGTCCTGGAGGGTATGCCGGGTTGAAAAATGTATTTGTGTATGAGAAAGGAAGCACCTACAGCATTGCAATGCACAAAAGACACCCTGAGGTGTGAGATAGGAAAGCACTCTCCTCTCCCTTCTTTTACCTTGGTACCCTTGCCATCGTACTTCTTGCCATCATACTTGCCATCATCGTATTTCTTGCCATCATCATAGTCCTGGAGGGTATGCCGGGTTGAAAAACGTATTTGTGTAAGAGAAAGGAAGCACCCACATCATTGCAATGCACAAAAGACAGCCTGAGGTGTGAGAAAGGAAAGCACTCTCCTCTCCCCTCCTTTTACCTTGGTACCCTTGCCATCGTACTTCTTGCCATCATACTTTCCATCATCATATTTCTTGCCGTCATCATAGTCCTGGAGGGTATGCCGGGTTGAAAAACGTATTTGTGTTTGAGAAAGGAAGCACCCACAGCATTGCATTGCACAAAAGACACCCTGAGGTGTGAGGAAGGGAAGCACTCTCCTCTCCCCTCTTTTTACCTTGGTACCCTTGCCATCATACTTCTTGCCACCATCATATTTCTTGCCGTCATCATAGTCCTGGAGGATATGCCGGGTTGAAAAACGTATTTGTGTAAGAGAAAGGAAGCACCCACATCATTGCAATGCACAAAAGACAGCCTGAGGTGTGAGAAAGGAAAGCACTCTCCTCTCCCCTTCTTTTACCTTGGTACCCTTGCCATCGTACTTCTTGCCATCATACTTGCCATCATCGTATTTCTTGCCATCATCATAGTCCTGGAGGGTATGCCGGGTTGAAAAACGTATGTGTAAGAGAAAGGAAGCACCCACATCATTGCAATGCACAAAAGACAGCCTGAGGTGTGAGAAAGGAAAGCACTCTCCTCTCCCCTCCTTTTACCTTGGTACCCTTGCCATCGTACTTCTTGCCATCATACTTTCCATCATCATATTTCTTGCCGTCATCATAGTCCTGGAGGGTATGCCGGGTTGAAAAACGTATTTGTGTTTGAGAAAGGAAGCACCCACAGCATTGCATTGCACAAAAGACACCCTGAGGTGTGAGGAAGGGAAGCACTCTCCTCTCCCCTCTTTTTACCTTGGTACCCTTGCCATCATACTTCTTGCCACCATCATATTTCTTGCCGTCATCATAGTCCTGGAGGATATGCCGGGTTGAAAAACGTATTTGTGTAAGAGAAAGGAAGCACCCACATCATTGCAATGCACAAAAGACAGCCTGAGGTGTGAGAAAGGAAAGCACTCTCCTCTCCCCTCCTTTTACCTTGGTACCCTTGCCATCGTACTTCTTGCCATCATACTTTCCATCATCATATTTCTTGCCGTCATCATAGTCCTGGAGGGTATGCCGGGTTGAAAAACGTATTTGTGTTTGAGAAAGGAAGCACCCACAGCATTGCAATGCACAAAAGACACCCTGAGGTGTGAGGAAGGGAAGCACTCTCCTCTCCCTCCTTTTACCTTGGTACCCTTGCCATCATACTTCTTGCCACCATCATATTTCTTGCCGTTATCATAGTCCTGGAGGATATGCCGGGTTGAAAAACGTATTTGTGTAAGAGAAAGGAAGCACCCACATCATTGCAATGCACAAAAGACAGCCTGAGGTGTGAGAAAGGGAAGTACTCTCCTCTCCCCTCTTTTTACCTTGGTACCCTTGCCATCATACTTCTTGCCATTATACTTGCCATCATCATATTTGTCTGCCTGCGAGTCATTAAGTAGCTATGGGATCTGAAGCTATTGTATGAATGATGCAAAAGCATGCAACAATTGTGTGGATCTAAGCCAACAAGTAGCTATGGGATCTCGAAGCAATCGCATGAATGATGCAAAAGCCTGCAACAACTCTGTGGGCGCAGGATTCCGTTCTTCCTTGCGCTCTCTTCCTCACCCCGTCTTTGCTGTAGGCAGTATAGCCATACCCGCTGCCACCATAGGAGCCCCCTCCGTAGCCCTGAAACCAGAATTGGGGAAAACAATGTTCATTTCATACTCGCAGAGAAGGCTTGCAAAGCAGCCTCACAGGAGGTGCAGCGGCAGCCCAATGGGCACAATATGCCGGCAGACCTCTGTCCTGGACATGTCTAATGTATTAGGAGCTGGTTTTCCTAATTTGCTTGACCCTTGCATACTTGTGCCGGCTTTTCCAGCTGCTGCTCACCGTTGTTTGTTTGTAGCTGGACTGGTCATTGCCGTAACCTTTCAGCAGACGGCCTGTGCGCGCATTTTAGATGCCTTTAAGTCGTACACGTATGCGATCGCGAGCTCAAAAAGGGACAGCACTAGAGGAAAAGGGCAAACAACTCACGATTTGGAGGAAGGCTTGAAGAGGGGGTTGCAGAGCAGGAAAAGCATGACGCAAGGAGAGCGCATGCTAGCAGCAGCAGCTGCGACCTAGTAGCGACCATCTTGTGGACGAACGAGGGCGATGCCTTAGTATCCTATTGGAAAACGTGGTTTTAATCGGCCATCCAAGACGTTTATACGCCTGTTCGGTATCTTGGATGGTTCAACCGACTGTAGTCCAAGAAGAAATCCAGACCAAAGGTGACGAAACAGAGATACACGTGCAAAAATTCAATAAAAATATTTATAAACACTCAGATTGGTTGTGTCGCCTGTCTCTTGGTCACCTGCGTGGTGATCTCATTGCCCGTTCAAATTGAGATCTGGCGAGATGATGACCAAACAGCAGCCACACCAATCGTCAACATTTTGCAATCTATACTTGTTAAGGCCCTTGATAGCTTGTTAGTGAGGGAACCGCTTGCCTGATGCACGCGGCCTTCGGGGCTTGCGCAGTCTTTTCCTCTTCTTTTGCAGACAGTGTGGATTGCATTGAAAAGGGGTTCCTCTGCCGGCAGAATCCCTGGCTGCAAGTGAGGCCAAGTACGGCTGAATTTGTGCTGTGATTACAATCATGATCTCACTCCATGGGACAAACATGGTTGGCAGAGTCATCAAGTGTGACGACACATTCATATCCCCTGATTGTCAAGTGTGGAAGGCAAGGCAGAGCTCACCTTTCAATACATCAAAGGCAAAACCCTGGAAAAGCAGTTCAAAGGTAGCTGCATACATAGACGCCTCCAACTTTGGACTGGGGCACCGACGTCAATGTGCGTAGAGAACCAGTCAGTTCTCTGCGTAGCTGTAGACCTGAGGTTCTTGGAGGCGAGTGAGATGTGTGACCTGTCTTATTGCCGCTCATGCAATAAGAAGGCACCATCTTTTCCTTTCTCTCGGGGTATTTGCGGACCTGTTAGGTTTATTTTTGCTCTCGCCCCTAGCAGCTCTCAAACTTGTCGTGTGTCAGTCAGTTCAGCCATGCTTTTCCCAGCGGGGACCAGTGTCGTTAGGTGAGCTGGTCCCTCCTCTGTTAGCTGACATCCATGGGTGAGTGTTGCACCTGAGGATGAAGCTGGGTAAAGACATGCCCTCAGACTCGCTGTTTCAGTCAGTGTGTCTCAGTCTTTGTGTCTTGCTTTGAAGCCTGCCTGCCTTCCAGTGTTTTCAGCTGTGTCCTTTCAACTTGTGTTTTAGCTCCCTTTCTCTCTGGAGCCGCGTTCTGTAGGCCATACATGATCATGTATGACAGTATTTCTTGTCCATGTGGTCTCTGGTCTGCCCCCATTGTAAGGTACACTCGCCTCGGTGTTTGTTCTTGCCTACCGAACAAGCCGGAAGAGAACCACGGGCGCCAGACCAACTTTGTTTGGTTTTATTTTGGTTGCATCGTGAGATGGTTGGGGAATGGTGTATTACAGCAAAGCTCGACAACTTGCCAGGCTAGAAAGAAAACAAACAACAAAGGGAGAAAAGCAAGAGGTGTGCCTCAGGCTTAGAAATAAGCCTGAAACAAGTTGAAGAAAGACTGGAAATACAAAAATATGGAGAAGAGAAACTATGGAGCAAGTAAAAAAGGAGGTCACACATCTCACTTCCTGTAACATCCAAGAACATGAGTTCTTAAGCAGAACGCATTGAACTCAGTCCACATGCTTTCAGGCTGCCGAAATCATATCATCTCCAACATGAAAACTGAATGCCACAATGTTGCTGGAAGAATGATCATCAAAGCTCTTAGCAAAAACCCTTTGGGAGCAGGCTTGGTTAACACGGACATAGGAAGTGATGACAGGCTGGCATAGCATATCTTTGACATCCCTGCACATGCAATAAACAGAGTTATACCCCCTTACTTCTTTCCACACAATTTTTTAAAGAGAACTAGACTCACATTAAGCCGCCTGATGCTATACTGATTACTCCCTACCAAGGCGTGCACTTCACGTGTCCGCACCAGTGCTCTAAGGGCTGTTCCACAGGCTTCTGCGTGGTCCGCAGTTGCTAGCAGCTAGTTAAGCTAGTCTGCCAGAATGCAGACTTTAGTTGTGCTCAGCAGACAGCTGCTGGGCATGGCTTTCCTTGGTTGGAAGGCTGACAGTGCTGACTCTGCTTGTTGTTGAAGGTCTGGAACTCCAGTCTTCCAGCTATCATCCTGCTCTCTTTCTCGTTGCTGGACCTGTCTTTTTTCTCTGCCTGCCCTGCTTCTCTCAGTCTGAACTTTGTGGTGGGGTGGTCATACGGTCTGTGCACCAATGTGGCCCCCTTTCCTTAATTGATGTAGGGAGTGTTTCACTGCCTAAGTAGTTTGTCTTTTCTTTTCTTTTCCCTATCAAGCCAAGCACACTTCCTCTTCAGAAGTTCTTCTCCTTCTTCTCCTTGCTCACACCATGAGTTACGCAGCAGGCATGGCACCCCACAGTGGTCCAGCATAGCTAACAGCGTGAGACAGCCTAGAAAAAGAAAAAGAAAAGTCTACGCAAGCCAGAGGCCGCGTGCATTAAGGAAAGGTCCCTTAACTAGCAGGCTAGCAAGGGCCTCACCAAAGGTCCCTCAAAACTACACTAGCTACAGCTAGCCTAGGAGAGGGAAAGAGACAAAACTAATGAGGATCGGGCGAGTTGTCAGCCGTGCCCCGAGACGCCCGGACTCTCCTTCTCCTGGTAGCCACCTTCGCGCGCCTGAAAGACAGCCTCACCAACTGAATGCTAACCAGCGACATGTGCACTTAAATGAAATCAAGTACTGTGAGGACACAAGGCCTGGACAACAATCGGAGGCGGCACAGCGGCAGCATGCAGACCTCCGCAAACTCATGAGTGCAAAGACTGTGACTCTTCATACCCTATGCTTCTGGGTGTTATTAGCGTTATATTGAGTCAATACACCCTTGATCAGTTCAAAAACTTGGACTTGACCACCAACGCGCCAATAAACTTGCTTGCAAACTCTGTGCCCATTCTGTTATGTACGTCGACAAGCTTGTTACCACTAGACGTGCTATTGAAAACAAGAATACTTCTCGCAGCCAGATTTTGGAGCCAGGTGCTTCCAATAACCCTCCAGATCCCCATGAGCACTCTTTATTTGAGAGATTTGTGGTGGAGGGGACTCACAGCTCTTCTGAGCCAACGTGTCTCCTTTTCCTTAATTGATGTAGGGAGAGTTTCCTCTGCCTACGTATTTTTTCCCCATTCTTTTCTTTTCTTTCTTTCAGTGATTTCGGCAATAATGTAGTCATTCTAACATAAGCCCCTCAGGATGTGCAAGTTCTGTTGCTAAGGTCCCAGCAATGTCTCCTTCCTAAAAATGAAAAGAAATGAAAGAAATCAAACGCAGGCCGTGAAAAATACCGCCTACATCAATTAAAGTTAAGGAGATGCATGGGCTCAAAGAGCCTTAAGTCTCCCCCACCACAAGAAGAAACAAAAAAACTAGTGGTGATCAGGAGGGTCACTGGACGTCAAGTTGTGGCAAGATGTGTCGCAGTTGCTTTCAATGGCACATTCTGTGGTTCCAAGGTTGTGGTAAGACGCCTTCTTAAGCATGAAGTTTGCACACAAGCTCAGCAGCACTTTGGTGATCATGTCCTAGCTGTTTCAATTAATATCAGATGCTTCAAAGCATGAGCAGCGTTGCAAACCTTGCCAGCAACCAGAAGCCAACTGGAAGCTGGGCAGTGTTGACAACCACCCTAAACTCCAGTCCATGCTTGCTGACATGCCTGGATTAAAAAAACGCAAACACTTCCCCTCTGACAAACAGCATATATCTAGGAATCCAACCGATCCACACATAGACAATCAGGAATAACTTTTTGTACCTAACCAATCTAGTCTAATCCTCATGCTCAAAGTCCCTAACTGGAGGACCTGGGCGTACATTGATGGTAGCTGTCATATATAGAATGGAAAACAAGAAACTGGAGCAGGCGTCTGCTGCCCTCTCACTGACAGCAAAAGATATGTTGAGCCCAAAGGTGCTGGAATTACCCGCCCCCTCAACCCCAACAACTGAATGTGAACCAGCGGGATGTGCACTTGATTGAAATCAAGTACTGTGAAGACACGAGGCCTGGACAACAGTTGGAGGCGGCACAGCGGCAGCATGCAGACCTCTGCAAACTCATTAGTGCAAAAGTTGTGACTCTCCAACCATCCTTTTGAGTGTTGGTGGAACCTGCTACACTGAGCACACCTTTAACTAATTTAAACCATTGGGACTTGACCACCAACACGTCAATAAACTTGCTTGCAAACTCCATGTCCATTCTGTTATGTATGCCAACAAGCTTGTTACCACTAGGAGTGCTATTGAAAACAAGAATACTTCTTGCAGCCAGGTTATGGAGCTGGGTGCTTCCAATAACCCTCCAAATCCTCATTATAATCTTCTTTTTGTAGCTTTGTGGTGAAGTAGATGCAAGGCTCTTCTGAGACAATGTGTCCCCTTTTCCTCAATTGATGTAGGGAGATTTTCCTCTGCCTTCGTGGTTTTTCTTTTCTTTTTTTCCTTTCTTACCAACACCGTATGTCGAGCTGAAGTAGCAGCAATTGCTACTGCCATTACGCATTGTCACACACACACACACACACACACACACACACACACACACACACACACACACCAATATTGCTCACACACACACACTCACACACATTGCTTCAGACAGTCTCGCCTCTCTGCATCAAAAACGTAAAAAATTAATTTACCCTGCGAAGCCCAAACAACACGTTCAAGGAGTGTCCTTAAAATAATACCTACTCTCAACGAAGCAACTCACAAACCAACATTCATGTTATGTAAACAACTTCAAGGTGCTGAGATCACTCTCCACACAATCCTTCTGGGTGTGGGTGGGACTATCTATACTTCCCATACCCTGGATCAATTTAAAAAATAGGGATTGACCCGCTAAGGTCTACCAAGCTTGAACGAAAGCTCCATGCCCACTCAGTGCAATATGCACATTAACTTACCTCTACCAGACGTGCCATTGAAAACAAAAACACTCTTTTGATGCCCTGGGGTTGCGTGCTTCCAGGAACCCACCAGACCCACACTAGCTTCCCTCTTATCCTCTGGTAAGGGAGACTCACGGCTCTTTGTGCCAATGTGTCTCCTGTTCCTTACTTGACGTGGGGAGTGTTCTCGCTGCCTACACAGTTTTTCCTTTTTCTTTTTTGTGTCTACAAAGTGAAATCTCATGCTGGCATTTCTGGTCATGAATATGCAGATACTATTACAAAATATTAGGCAAATGAAGCCAATCATTCTATGATAGTAACGTGGCAAATACAAGGGTCCCAACCGTAGGTCCCGGGGGAAATTCATTTTCACAAATCTTCTGGTTAGCCAACGAGGAAAGAAGCGAGCATGCTACGGACACATCCGCAGCTCCTGCACCCGCTCCCAAACTCATACACCTTTCCAATTTTCAAAATGCCCTAAAATCCCACATGCGTACAAATGGCAGACTTGGACATGTCATTCCTACCAGGAAGTTTTATTGAAACAGGCTACTACTCTTACTAACAGAGCTAATTACCACCCACAAGTAGATAAGACAATTAGCAATGCCTTTACAAATATGCCCTGTATATCTCCACCTATGAAGCGCACCATCCTATAATACCGCACAGGCACCCTCTATAACCACAAATGTGCAGTCCACTTCAAAAGATCCGCTGACCTGGTATGCCCTCTCTTAGGCTGTCATCGATGACAATTCATATCAATTGATATCAATTAGACAGTGCACTCTAAGTACTCTCAGGTTGCCAAAATCATATCATCTCTTACATGAAAATTGGACACCATAATGTTGCTGGAAGAATGATCATATAAGCTGTTGGCAAGAGCACTTGGGGAGCAGGCTTGGTTAACATTGACATAGGAAGTGATGATCGGCTGACGCAGCACAACCTCCAAAATCATTTGGGATGGGATGATCCCGTGCATGCAAATCATATATAACTATACTCCCTTATCTCTTCCTACATGGTTTCCCTAAGAGATCCCTAGATCACTTCAAGCCGTCCTGATGCTATGCTGATTTACCCATTCCATGCCAAAACCCCTTCTTCCTCTCCTACTTCTTTCTGCCCACACCATGTGTTATGCAGCAAGCATGACACCTCACACGGGACCAGCAAGGCTACCCGCGTTAGATGGCCCCATCAACTGAATGCAAATCAGCGGCACATGTAAAGAAAAGAAATAAAGAAGGACTACGCAGTTCAAGTCTGGCTGCGTGCATTAAGGAAAGGTAACCTGTCCTGAAAGGCAGGGCCCCGCCACACAGAACAAGGAGAAGAGCAAGCACAGAAGTCTACTCCAGCAAGTTGGCCCCCACCATGGGACCTAGGTCACGAATGTCAGGCAGTCCCTGTTCAGCAAGCTCAAGACCCACCCCTAAGCCCTGAGCATACCCTTCAACATCCCAGCAAGGGCCCCCCTCAAAGCGGCGCGTGTATTTGATTTAAATCAAATGTTGTGAAGATACAAGGCCTGGGACACAGTTGGAGGCGGCTCAGCGGCAGCATGCAGACCTTTGCAATGATATCAGTGGAAAAGCTGTGACATTACATACCGTACTTCTGGGTGTCAGTGAGACTTGTTGTAATGAACGCACCATAAATCAACTCGAAGACATAGGCTTCAACCATCAACAAGCTAGCAAGCTTGTACGTGTACTCCATGCACATCATGTAAGAAAGGAAAAAACTAGAAAAGAAAAAATATGAAGGCAGTGGAAACTCTCCCTACATCAATGTAGGAAAAGGAGATACATTGGCTCAGAAGAGCCATAAGTTCCCTCCACCATCATGACGCGGCTCAAAAAACAGAAAGTTGTATTGGGGATGTGGAAGGTTACTAAAAGCACCCGGCTCCAGAGCCTGGGTGTGAGGAATACTCTTGTTTGCAATAGCGCGCCTAGTGGTTACAAGTTTGTGGGCGTACTTTACAGAATGTGCATGGAGTTCATGTGCAAGCTTGCTAGCTTGTTGGTGGTTGAGGCCTGTTTTTTAAATCTATGGTGTGTTCCTTATAACAAGTCCCACCCACACCCAGACACATTCTGTAAAGTATGCCCACAATTTTGCAGCCACTAGGCGTGCTATTGAAAACAAGAAAACTCCTCACAGCCAGGTTCTAGATCCGGGTGCTTCTTGCAAGCCTCCAGATTCCCACTAGTCCTTTTTGTTCCTGCTTTGTGGAGGGGACTTATGGCAATTTTGAGCCAATGCCTCCTTTTCCTTGATTGATGTAGGTTAGAGAGAGAGTCTAATCTGCCTACATTTGTTTTCTTTATATCTAGCAAACTCTTGATCGGTTTAGCCACGTAAATCCTAATCATAGATGTATTAAAATTGAGAGAACTCGGATGCTATAATGATGACCAAAGGCAACAGGTCAATGTAACTGAAGCCTGGGCTTGTCCCGCCTGTGCTAACCTCAGCAACGAAGACAAAATTAACAGAGCATATAAGTCTAAAGAGTAACTACTTGAGGTTTTTTGGCTACCATCATGGGAGCCAGAAGGATTAAAAACTAGCTGGCCCATCTTTGACCAGCGCATACAAGAATTTGAATCGCAGCTAAGCAAACCCAACCTTCTCTTACCCACCGCAGACTCTGCCCTCTCCAACCTAGAGAGGCAAGGGTTCAACACATCTGACACAAATAACACCTGGAGCCAGAAATTATACATAGAACTTCGCAGCAAAATCATCTTTGACACACACCCTACCAATCCGCAAACGGACATCAAGCCCACAGGCACATGTGAGTTCTGGGTCCGAGAAATAGATCTTGTCAAACACAATCCTGAACCTTCTTCAAATCATCCCCCAACATAAACGCCTGAAAGCCCCACACCAATTATCCCACCTACCCTCACCCTCCCTGATACTTACAAATCAAGAGTGGCCTGCATCTACAATACAGATGGCAAATGCGTTGGGATGATAACCCCTCAACGTTTTGACGTCCTTTTCGAGGCTTTCCAAAGGTCCAAAGCAGAAGGTCTGCATAATAACATCTGCCCCCCACCAACAAGCTTTGCATCTGAGATCCTGGGGCTCCTAGCCCGCAAGACCAAACTGGAGGACAAATACCAAAGCAAAAAGATTAAAGATTGTTTCTCACGGACCCTCCCACCTCACATTCACTCTGCCTTCGAAAAATGGGCACAAGTCACCCAAGAGAAAATGGCCTCTACCCTGGACTATAACGCTCACTACCATCACTACTGGAGCTCTGATCCCCGCGACGTTTTGTTTGGTGCCCACTACAATTCTCTCTCGTCCAGGTTTTCCGGGATGTCTATCTGCCATCCCATCTATGATGAAAAGTCCATGAAACTAACACTACGACATGCTATCTACTCTGCCATCCTTAATACAGAGGCTACAGCCACCTTCATGCTTCTGCCAGCAAGTGGCAGGCACATGATAACCAACCCCTACTCACAACTCCTCAATGCCTACCCACACCTTTGCTACAAGCTCGGGACTATTCCTACAAGCAAACTTACCTATGACAAACCCCAATCCTGGGTCGGCCAGGAAACTGCCCTACCCAAGCATACCTGGGATTTACAAATTATTGCAGGTTGGAACACAGCTGCAAGAATTCACTTGAATAATCAGAACCATACCTGGCTTCAGGATCTAGCCAAAGCCATCCCTGAGGCCAAATGGATAATCAAGAACGTTAGCAACCACCCCGTTCAGAATGCAAGACACAAAGTGATGCTCGGGATAAGGAAATGTGAAAAACTCCCCCTAGACATGAAACAGATTTCCAAGGGCCCCAAAAGACCCGTTTCAGACATAACTGTTAATGCTCCTTGTCAGTTCCATCCCAACCTCCAGCTTAAAGTCGCAAACTGGAGGTCTTGGGCCTACACAGATGGCAGGTCCAGAACGGCAAGACAGTTATAGGGGCAGGTGTGTACCATCCTATGAGTGACTCACAAAAACTAGTTGAGCCTAGTGGCGCTGGTATTACCAATACCATAGGAAGAGCAGAGCTCGCTGCCATAGCTGCTGCGCTCACTCACGATTACACACACATTGCCACAGACAGCCTTAGCTCACTTCATCAACGCAGAAAGCAAACCCTGTATCCAGAAAAGCATAGACATCACGTGCAAGGAGATGTTTTGAAGAAGATTTAAAACCTTGCCCGAGCCTCTCAAGATCACATCTTTTCCTACAAGGTCAAGTCTCATGCTGGAATAGCTGGGAATGAATGCACAGATCAGGTTGCTAAATACCAGGCCTCCCTCAAAGATGGCAACCTAACTGATACTGGTCTCCCTAGCGCCGGCCCAGGAGGAAACCCCTTCCACAATACAATCTGGCTGGCTCGGGAAGAGACAGATCCTAGGCCTCCTCAATCCCACCCTTCTTCTCCTCATCTGAGCTACCTCCCAGACCTTAAAAATGCTTTAAAATCCCAGATGCATGCTAAACACAAGCTGGGCTATGCTGACAGAAAGACAGGCTACTATACTTACTACCAGAGCTTGCTACCTCATGTAAGCAAGAAAATTGGCTGCCAACTGGCAGGACAACTGGCTAGCGCTCTCCACATCCTATCTGGCTGCCAATGTCCTGTCATTCGTAACATGGTAACTGAGCGTCACAATATTGCTTGCAGGATGATTTTGAAACTGGTCAGTGAAGGCTCATATGGGGCCAATCTTGTGCAGTTGGATGCAGGGCACACATGCCGCTTAGCCCGACATGACCTGCAAGTCCCCGAGCAAGTCTCTAATCGTGCTGTACCTTCCAACCGCTTCAAACCCACGGCTTCTACGCAATCCAGATGCAACTCCAGCCGCCCTGATACAATCTTGGTCACTCCTCACCCAACTAACCCAAACAGACCACCCACTTCACCCTCACACCGAGTACTGCGCAGTATGGGGAGTACCACAACTCCAGCCCATCATATTCACTTGATAGAAATCAAATACTGTGAAGATACGAGGCCTGGTGCCCAGCTAGAAGCCTCACAGCAACAACACAGCGACACAGTCAATTTGGGATTGACTCACAGAGATCCGAAACACTTGCAAGAAAACTCCATGCCCATTCTGTACAATTTGCGCACAAACTTACCTCTACCAGACGTGCCATTGAAAATAAAAACACTCATCATAATACTGGTGCCCTGGAGCAGCGTGCTGCCAGAAACCCACCTGATCCACATTAACTCACCTCTCATCTTTTGGTGAGGGAGACTCACGGCTCTTTGAGCCAATGTGTCTCTCTTTCCTTAATTGATGTAGGGAGAGTTTTCTCTGCCTACGTAGCTTTTTCTTTTCTTTTCTTATCAAAATTATATTCAAGTTTCATGCTTACTCCGTTCAGCATGCCAACTAACTTTCCATTGCCATTTTTGAGATGTTGTATGGACTGTGAGAGCAATTCCTCACAGCCAGACGGATCTTAGGTATTGTGTAAGGAGTGCTACTAACTGCTTACTGTTTTGGTCTCTCTTTACTTTCAGTCATGGGTCACGCACTTTCTGGAAACATTCCGCAAAACAGTTCAACCTCGGAGAATTGTTGATTACAAGGCAATAGAAAATCCCAGGATCACGTTTTGCATGAAAACAGGCACAGCCGCTGTGCAACGATATGCACGTTCTCCAGCACAGCTCATTTACACTTTCTCAGCTCAAGCCATCCAACAACCCAGCCAACAATATTGTTTGAAAATAAAAACCCGTCATAATATATATACAAGGAAACAAAATAAAGATTGCTTGCATCACAAGTTGGTTCATATTGGGCCCCTACCCTCAATTAGAGATCACATGTCCGGAAAAAATGAAGAAATCATGATTGCAACTCAAACTGCATCACCACTGTAGCGCGTGTAGCCCCCGCCATCACCGCCATAGCCATAGCTGCCCTACAGAAGCATCAAGCAGAAGGGTATGATTATTACCTTAATCAAATATCTGGAAGCAGCATGCTCTGTAATGGCCCAAATGGCAACTATCCTCAAAAGGTTTGATGCATAATTGATGTTTACTTGAGAGATATCAAGCAGTCAGTGATCTGGGACCAAAACCGCACTGACCTTGTTGTCATACTTGTTGCCATAATCACCATCTTTCTTCTTGCTGCTTTCGTAACTCTGCAAACATGGAAAAAGCGGCTATTAGTCAGAGACGTGCAACAGTATCAGCACTATTGGCATCAACAGCAAGCCATGCACAAAAGACAGCCTGAGGTATGAAAGCGCTCCCCTCTCCCCTCTTTTTACCTTGGTACCCTTGCCATCGTACTTCTTGCCGTCATACTTGCCATCATCATATTTCTTGCCGTCATCGTAGTACTGGAGGGTATGCCAGGTTGGAAAATGTATTTTACGAAAGAGGAAGGAAGCAAACACAGCATTGCAATGCACAAAAGACAGCCTGAGGTGTGAGAAAGGGAAGCACTCTCCTCTCCCCTCCTTTTACCTTGGTACCCTTGCCATCGTACTTCTTGCCATCATACTTGCCATCATCATATTTCTTGCCGTCATCATAGTCCTGGAGGGTATGCCAGGGTGGAAAATGTATTTTACGTAAGAGAACGGAAGCACCCACAGCATTGCAATGCACAAAAGACAGCCTGAGGTATGAAAGCACTCTCCTCTCCCCTCTTTTTACCTTGGTATCCTTGCCATCGTACTTCTTGCAATCATACTTGCCATCATCATAGTCCTGGAGGGTATGCCAGGTTTGATAACGTATGTGTAAGGGAGAGAAAGCATCTACAGTTATGCAATCACGAAAGACAGGTGTGGCAAAGCGCTCCCCTCTCCCCTCCTTTTACCTTGGTACACTTGCCATCGTACTTCTTGCCATCATACTTGCCATCATCATATTTCTTGCCGTCATCGTAGTACTGGAGGGTATGCCAGGTTGGAAAATGTATTTGTGTAAAAGAACGGAAGCAAACACATCATTGCAATGCACAAAAGACAGCCTGAGGTATGAAAAAGGGAAGCAACCTCCTCTCCCTTCTTTTTACCTTGGTACCCTCGCCATCGTACTTCTTGCCATCATACTTGCTATCATCATATTTCTTGCCGTCATCATAATCCTGGAGGGTATGCCAGGTTGGAAAATGTATTTTACGTAAGAGAAAGGAAGCACCCACAGCATTGCAATGCACAAAAGACAGCCTGAGGTATGAAAAAGGAAATCACTCTCCTCTCCCCTCTTTTTACCTTGGTACCCTCGCCATCGTACTTCTTGCCATCATACTTGCCGTCATCGTATTTCTTGCAATCATCATAGTCCTGGAGGGTATGCCAAGTTGGAAAATGTAATTGTGTAAGAGAAAGGAAGCACCCACAGCATTGCAATGCAAAAATGACAGCCTGAGGTGTGAGAAAGGAAAGCACTCTCCTCTCCCTTCTTTTACCTTGGTACCCTCGCCATCGTACTTCTTGCCATCATACTTGCCGTCATCGTATTTCTTGCAATCATCATAGTCCTGGAGGGTATGCCAAGTTGGAAAATGTAATTGTGTAAGAGAAAGGAAGCACCCACAGCATTGCAATGCAAAAATGACAGCCTGAGGTGTGAGAAAGGAAAGCACTCTCCTCTCCCTTCTTTTACCTTGGTACCCTTGCCATCGTACTTCTTGCCATCATACTTTCCATCATCATATTTCTTGCCGTCATCATAGTCCTGGAGGGTATGCCAGGTTGAAAAACGTATTTGTGTATGAGAAAGGAAGCACCCACAGCATTGCAATGCAAAAATGACAGCCTGAGGTGTGAGAAAGGAAAGCACTCTCCTCTCCCCTCTTTTTACCTTGGTACCCTCGCCATCGTACTTTTTGCCACCATCATATTTCTTGCCGTCATCATAGTCCTGGAGGGTATGCCGGGTTGAAAAATGTATTTGTGTAAGAGAAAGGAAGCATCCACAGCATTGCAATGCACAAAAGACAGCCTGAGGTGTGAGAAAGGAAAGCACTCTCCTCTCCCCTCCTTTTACCTTGGTACCCTTGCCATCGTACTTCTTGCCATCATACTTTCCATCATCATATTTCTTGCCGTCATCATAGTCCTGGAGGGTATGCCGGGTTGAAAAATGTATTTGTGTATGAGAAAGGAAGCACCCACAGCATTGCAATGCACAAAAGACACCCTGAGGTGTGAGATAGGAAAGCACTCTCCTCTCCCTTCTTTTACCTTGGTACCCTTGCCATCGTACTTCTTGCCATCATACTTGCCATCATCGTATTTCTTGCCATCATCATAGTCCTGGAGGGTATGCCGGGTTGAAAAACGTATTTGTGTAAGAGAAAGGAAGCACCCACAGCATTGCAATGCACAAAAGACAGCCTGAGGTGTGAGAAAGGAAAGCACTCTCCTCTCCCCTCCTTTTACCTTGGTACCCTCGCCATCGTACTTCTTGCCACCATCATATTTCTTGCCATCATCATAGTCCTGGAGGGTATGCCGGGTTGAAAAACGTATTTGTGTTTGAGAAAGGAAGCACCCACATCATTGCAATGCACAAAAGACACCCTGAGGTGTGAGAAAGGGAAGCACTCTCCTATCCCTTCTTTTACCTTGGTACCCTTGCCATCGTACTTCTTGCCATCATACTTGCCATCATCGTATTTCTTGCCGTCATCGTAGTCCTGGAGGGTATGCCGGGTTGAAAAACGTATTTGTGTTTGAGAAAGGAAGCACCCACAGCATTGCAATGCACAAAAGACACCCTGAGGTGTGAGAAAGGGAAGCACTCTCCTCTCCCTTCTTTTACCTTGGTACCCTTGCCATCGTACTTCTTGCCATCATACTTGCCATCATCGTATTTCTTGCCGTCATCGTAGTCCTGGAGGGTATGCCGGGTTGAAAAACGTATTTGTGTAAGAGAAAGGAAGCACCCACATCATTGCAATGCACAAAAGACAGCCTGAGGTGTGAGAAAGGGAAGCACTCTTCTCTCCCCTCTTTTTACCTTGGTATCCTTGCCATCGTACTTCTTGCCATCATACTTGCCATCATCATATTTGTCTGCCTGCGAGTCATCAAGTAGCTATGGGATCTGAAGCTATTGTATGAATGATGCAAAAGCATGCAACAATTGTGTGGATCTAAGCCAACAAGTAGCTATGGGATCTCGAAGCAATTGCATGAATGATGCAAAAGCCTGCAACAACTCTGTGGGCGCAGGATTCCGTTCTTCCTTGCGCTCTCTTCCTCACCCCGTCTTTGCTGTAGGCAGTATAGCCATACCCGCTGCCACCATAGGAGCCCCCTCCGTAGCCCTGAAACCAGAATTGGGGAAAACAATGTTCATTTCATACTCGCAGAGAAGGCTTGCAAAGCAGCCTCACAGGAGGTGCAGCAGCAGCCCAATGGGCACAATATGCCGGCAGACCTCTGTCCTGGACATGTCTAATGTATTAGGAGCTGGTTTTCCTAATTTGCTTGACCCTTGCATACTTGTGCCGGCTTTTCCAGCTGCTGCTCACCGTTGTTTGTTTGTAGCTGGACTGGTCATTGCCGTAACCTTTCAGCAGACGGCCTGTGCGCGCATTTTAGATGCCTTTAAGTCGTACACGTATGCGATCGCGAGCTCAAAAAGGGACAGCACTAGAGGAAAAGGGCAAACAACTCACGATTTGGAGGAAGGCTTGAAGAGGGGGTTGCAGAGCAGGAAAAGCATGACGCAAGGAGAGCGCATGCTAGCAGCAGCAGCTGCGACCTAGTAGCGACCATCTTGTGGACGAACGAGGGCGATGCCTTAGTATCCTATTGGAAAACGTGGTTTTAATCGGCCATCCAAGACGTTTATACGCCTGTTCGGTATCTTGGATGGTTCAACCGACTGTAGTCCAAGAAGAAATCCAGACCAAAGGTGACGAAACAGAGATACACGTGCAAAAATTCAATTAAAATATTTATAAAACACTCAGATTGGTTGTGTCGCCTGTCTCTTGGTCACCTGCGTGGTGATCTCATTGCCCGTTCAAATTGAGATCTGGCGAGATGATGACCAAACAGCAGCCACACCAATCGTCAACATTTTGCAATCTATACTTGTTAAGGCCCTTGATAGCTTGTTAGTGAGGGAACCGCTTGCCTGCACTGTCCCCACAGGACCCGCTTTTACAGCGCTTTTACCCGTAAAAGCGCAAACGCTGCCACGCGGGGGTAGTCAAAACAGCCATGTCTTTGACCAATTTCGATCGAGGAGTGCACTAAGGCGCTTGTAGTCACCTCGGCACTCGTCGGACTTGCGAGAAAGGCCTTAAATGTGCCATCAGAAGTGCGAGGTATGCAGAAGCGCGCTTTTGTGTGCTAAAAGCGCGCTTTCATGGCCAAAAGCGCGGAGACAAAGCGCGCATACACAACGGAAAACCATAAAAATTACCTTTTGTTCTTTTTTAATTATGTCAACAAGCACCCTTGAACGTAGTTGCATGGCCCTGCCGATCCAATCACCAGCTGAATTGCGCTTTTCCAGCAGACTGTACAGACACGCGCTTTCAACGCTGAAAGTGCAAGCTTTCTTTTTTGAAAGCGCTGTACAAAGCGTGCAGGATGTGCCTGAGTCTGCGGTGCAGAAATGCAAATGTGGCCCTCCAGTGCTTCTGGTTTTGTCTCGCACCAGCTTCTCGAGCTGATGCTAACATTAGCTCTCTGAGCGAGTGCGTGCGAACTTGTTTCTGGAGGCAATGGCAGCAAATGCGCTTTCATGTCCCAAAGTGCGCTTTTATGGTTTAAAAGCGCACTTGAAAGTGCGTACAAAGCGCATACAAAGTGCATACAAAGTGCGTACAAAGCGCGCTCAGTCCTGAAAGCGCACTTTGTCAGAGCGCGCTTGTTTGGAGCAAGAAAGCGCGCGCTTTGTAGACAGAAAGCGCTCGAGTTTAGGTAAAAACTGCTGCTGTGCAACACTTAGCGAATTTTCAATGAATGTCTCGCCTGTGCCTTTCTGGTAATAACACAGTTTACAATTATTTTATCTCGAACAGGTCAATTTTGCTTCGTGATTGACCCCCGTGCAAATGATAGACCGTGCCAGAACACCCTCTCCGCTCCTCCCTCTCCTCAATCCCCTTGCCCCTGGACCCAAGGAGCAGCTGGAGCAGCTACACATGGCGCTGGCTCCAGCATCAGCTGCTGGTTTTGGTAATTGCGCAACATGCTCAGTATCACTGCTGCATGCACACTGTCCGCTGCCCTCCACAGGATGCTCGCTGCACAGATGGGCACTGAGCATGATGGAGTATACACCAGATCTGCAGATGCTGTGCATGTGCATGCAGGGGAAACAGGAGGTGAGCAGGAGAAGCAATCCCCTTGATGAAAATTACCACCACTCGCTCCTTCTCTCCCTGCATCCGGCTGCAGCTCACAAACCGAGGACCAAAGCATGCCGTGTCGCTTTGCAGTACAGGTACAGGAGGGGGGCGATGGGCGCGCCTGCACGAGGGCCGGGAGGCTGGTCAACCTTGTGGGAGCAGTTGCAGCACTTAGCGATTTCAGCACTTCGAGATTTCAGTGGAGGGTTGCAGCACATGAAGCGCTTTGAAGGAGCACTTTCAACAGCGCTTTGAGTGCGCTTTCCACGCGCTTTTATAAAAGCGCACAGAAAGCGCGCTAAAAGCGCTGGTAAAAGCGCTCTTGAAAACGCTGGTAAAAGTGCAGATTTACAGCAGGAATGGCGCTTTTACTAGCGCTTTCAACAGCGTTTTTAGTGCGCTTTCCACGCGCTTTTATAAAAGCGCACAGAAAGCGCTCTTGAAAGCGCTAATAAAAGTGCAGATTTACAGTCGGGACAGCGCTTTGAAAGAGCGCTTTTACAAGCGCTTTCAACAGCGCTTTCCACGCGCTTTTATAAAAGCGCGCAGAAAGCGCCGTAAAAGCGCTGTCTCATGGGGACAGTGCTGATGCGCGCGGCCTTCGGGGCTTGCGCAGTCTTTTCCTCTTCTTTTGCAAACAGTGTGGATTGCATTGAAAAGGGGTTCCTCTGCCGGCAGAATCCCTGGCTGCAAGTGAGGCCAAGTACGGTTGAATTTGTGCTGTGATTACAATCATGATCTCACTCCATGGGACAAACATGGTTGGCAGAGTCATCAAGTGTGACGACACATTCATATCCCCTGATTGTCAAGTGTGGAAGGCAAGGCAGAGCTCACCTTTCAATACATCAAAGGCAAAACCCTGGAAAAGCAGTTCAAAGGTAGCTGCATACATAGACGCCTCCAACTTTGGACTGGGGCACCGACGTCAATGTGCGTAGAGAACCAGTCAGTTCTCTGCGTAGCTGTAGACCTGAGGTTCTCGGAGGCGAGTGAGATGTGTGACCTGTCTTATTGCCGCTCATGCAATAAGAAGGCACCATCTTTTCCTTTCTCTCGGGGTATTTGCGGACCTGTTAGGTTTATTTTTGCTCTCGCCCCTAGCAGCTCTCAAACTTGTCGTGTGTCAGTCAGTTCAGCCATGCTTTTCCCAGCGGGGACCAGTGTCGTTAGGTGAGCTGGTCCCTCCTCTGTTAGCTGACATCCATGGGTGAGTGTTGCACCTGTGGATGAAGCTGGGTAAAGACATGCCCTCAGTCTCGCTGTTTCAGTCAGTGTGTCTCAATCTTTGTGTCTTGCTTTGAAGCCTGCCTGCCTTCCAGTGTTTTCAGCTGTGTCCTTTCAACTTGTGTTTTAGCTCCCTTTCTCTCTGGAGCCGCGTTCTGTAGGCCATACATGATCATGTATGACAGTATTTCTTGTCCATGTGGTCTCTGGTCTGCCCCCATTGTAAGGTACACTCGCCTCGGTGTTTGTTCTTGCCTACCGAACAAGCCGGAAGAGAACCACGGGCGCCAGACCAACTTTGTTTGGTTTTATTTTGGTTGCATCGTGAGATGGTTGGGGAATGGTGTATTACAGCAAAGCTCGACAACTTGCCAGGCTAGAAAGAAAACAAACAACAAAGGGAGAAAAGCAAGAGGTGTGCCTCAGGCTTAGAAATAAGCCTGAAACAAGTTGAAGAAAGACTGGAAATACAAAAATATGGAGAAGAGAAACTATGGAGCAAGTAAAAAAGGAGGTCACACATCTCACTTCCTGTAACATCCAAGAACATGAGTTCTTAAGCAGAACGCATTGAACTCAGTCCACATGCTTTCAGGCTGCCGAAATCATATCATCTCCAACATGAAAACTGAATGCCACAATGTTGCTGGAAGAATGATCATCAAAGCTCTTAGCAAAAACCCTTTGGGAGCAGGCTTGGTTAACACGGACATAGGAAGTGATGACAGGCTGGCATAGCATATCTTTGACATCCCTGCACATGCAATAAACAGAGTTATACCCCCTTACTTCTTTCCACACACTTTTTTAAAGAGAACTAGACTCACATTAAGCCGCCTGATGCTATACTGATTACTCCCTACCAAGGCGTGCACTTCATGTGTCCGCACCAGTGCTCTAAGGGCTGTTCCACAGGCTTCTGCGTGGTCCGCAGTTGCTAGCAGCTAGTTAAGCTAGTCTGCCAGAATGCAGACTTTAGTTGGAAGGCTGACAGTGCTGACTCTGCTTGTTGTTGAAGGTCTGGAACTCCAGTCTTCCAGCTATCATCCTGCTCTCTTTCTCGTTGCTGGACCTGTCTTTTTTCTCTGCCTGCCCTGCTTCTCTCAGTCTGAACTTTGTGGTGGGGTGGTCATACGGTCTGTGCACCAATGTGGCCCCCTTTCCTTAATTGATGTAGGGAGTGTTTCACTGCCTACGTAGTTTGTCTTTTCTTTTCTTTTCCCTATCAAGCCAAGCACACTTCCTCTTCAGAAGTTCTTCTCCTTCTTCTCCTTGCTCACACCATGAGTTACGCAGCAGGCATGGCACCCCACAGTGGTCCAGCATAGCTAACAGCGTGAGACAGCCTAGAAAAAGAAAAAGAAAAGTCTACGCAAGCCAGAGGCCGCGTGCATTAAGGAAAGGTCCCTTAACTAGCAGGCTAGCAAGGGCCTCACCAAAGGTCCCTCAAAACTACACTAGCTACAGCTAGCCTAGGAGAGGGAAAGAGACAAAACTAATGAGGATCGGGCGGGTTGTCAGCCGTGCCCCGAGACGCCCGGACTCTCCTTCTCCTGGTAGCCACCTTCGCGCGCCTGAAAGACAGCCTCACCAACTGAATGCTAACCAGCGACATGTGCACTCAAATGAAATCAAGTACTGTGAGGACACAAGGCCTGGACAATAATTGGAGGCGGCACAGCGGCAGCATGCAGACCTCCGCAAACTCATGAGTGCAAAAACTGTGACTCTTCATACCCTATCCTTCTGGGTGTTAGCGTTATATTGAGTCAATACACCCTTGATCAGTTCAAAAACTTGGACTTGACCACCAACACGCCAATAAACTTGCTTGCAAACTCTGTGCCCATTCTGTTATGTACGTCGACAAGCTTGTTACCACTAGACGTGCTATTGAAAACAAGAATACTTCTCGCAGCCAGATTTTGGAGCCAGGTACTTCCAATAACCCTCCAGATCCCCATGAGCACTCTTTATTTGAGAGATTTGTGGTGGAGGGGACTCACAGCTCTTCTGAGCCAACGTGTCTCCTTTTCCTTAATTGATGTAGGGAGAGTTTCCTCTGCCTACGTAGTTTTTTCCCATTCTTTTCTTTTCTTTCTTTCAGTGATTTCGGCAATAATGTAGTCATTCTAACATAAGCCCCTCAGGATGTGCAAGTTCTGTTGCTAAGGTCCCAGCAATGTCTCCTTCCTAAAAATGAAAGGAAATGAAAGAAATCAAACGCAGGCCGTGAAAAATACCGCCTACATCAATTAAAGTTAAGGAGATGCATGGGCTCAAAGAGCCTTAAGTCTCCCCCACCACAAGAAGAAACAAAAAAACCAGTGGTGATCAGGAGGGTCACTGGACGTCAAGTTGTGGCAAGATGTGTCGCAGTTGCTTTCAATGGCACATTCTGTGGTTCCAAGGTTGTGGTAAGACGCCTTCTTAAGCATGAAGTTTGCACACAAGCTCAGCAGCACTTTGGTGATCATGTCCTAGCTGTTTCAATTAATATCAGATGCTTCAAAGCATGAGCAGCGTTGCAAAACTTGCCAGCAACCAGAAGCCAACTGGAAGCTGGGCAGTGTTGACAACCACCCTAAACTCCAGTCCATGCTTGCTGACATGCCTGGATTAAAAAAACGCAAACACTTCCCCTCTGACAAACAGCATATATCTAGGAATCCAACCGATCCACACATAGACAATCAGGAATAACTTTTTGTACCTAACCAATCTAGTCTAATCCTCATGCTCAAAGTCCCTAACTGGAGGACCTGGGTGTACACTGATGGTAGCTGTCATATATAGAATGGAAAACAAGAAACTGGAGCAGGCGTCTGCTGCCCTCTCACTGACAGCAAAAGATATGTTGAGCCCAAAGGTGCTGGAATTACCCGCCCCCTCAACCCCAACAACTGAATGTGAACCAGCGGGATGTGCACTTGATTGAAATCAAGTACTGTGAAGACACGAGGCCTGGACAACAGTTGGAGGCGGCACAGCGGCAGCATGCAGACCTCTGCAAAGTCATTAGTGCAAAAGTTGTGACTCTCCAACCATCCTCTTGAGTGTTGGTGGAACCTGCTACACTGAGCACACCCTTAACCAGTTTAGACAACTGGGACTTGACCACCAACGCGCCAATAAACTTGCTCGCAAACTTCATGCCCATTCTGTCATGTATGCCAACAAGCTTGTTACCACTAGGCGTGCTATTGAAAACAAGAATACTTCTTGCAGCCTGGTTATGGAGCCGGGTGCTTCCAATAACCCTCCAGATCCCCATTAGAGTCTTCTTTTTGTAGCTTCGTGGTGTAGGGGACTCACGGCTCTTCTGAGCCAATGTGTCTCCTTTTCCTTAATTGGTGTAGGGAGAGTTTCCTCTGCCTACGTAGTTTTTCTTTTCTTTTTTCATTTCTTACCAACACCGTATGTCGAGCTGAACTAGCAGCAATTGCTACTGCCATTACGCATTGTCACACACACACACACACCAAAATTGCTCACACACACACACACTCACACACATTGCTTCAGACAGTCTCGCCTCTCTGCATCAAAAACGTAAAAAATAATTCACCCTGCGAAGCCCAAACAACACGTTCAAGGAGTGTCCTTAAAATAATACCTACTCTCAACGAAGCAACTCACACAAACCAACATTCATGTTATGTAAACAACTTCAAGGTGCTGAGATCACTCTCCACACAATCCTTCTGGGTGTGGGTGGGACTATCTATACTTCCCATACCCTGGATCAATTTAAAAAATAGGGATTGACCCGCTAAGGTCTACCAAGCTTGAACGAAAGCTCCATGCCCACTCAGTGCAATATGCACATTAACTTACCTCTACCAGACGTGCCATTGAAAACAAAAACACTCTTTTGATGCCCTGGGGTTGCGTGCTTCCAGGAACCCACCAGACCCACACTAGCTTCCCTCTTATCCTCTGGTAAGGGAGACTCACGGCTCTTTGTGCCAATGTGTCTCCTGTTCCTTACTTGACGTGGGGAGTGTTCTCGCTGCCTACACAGTTTTTCCTTTTTCTTTTTTGTGTCTACAAAGTGAAATCTCATGCTGGCATTTCTGGTCATGAATATGCAGATACTATTACAAAATATTAGGCAAATGAAGCCAATCATTCTATGATAGTAACGTGGCAAATACAAGGGTCCCAACCGTAGGTCCCGGGGGAAATTCATTTTCACAAATCTTCTGGTTAGCCAACGAGGAAAGAAGCGAGCATGCTACGGACACATCCGCAGCTCCTGCACCCGCTCCCAAACTCATACACCTCTCCAATTTTCAAAATGCCCTAAAATCCCACATGCGTACAAATGGCAGACTTGGACATGTCATTCCTACCAGGAAGTTTTATTGAAACAGGCTACTACTCTTACTAACAGAGCTAATTACCACCCACAAGTAGATAAGACAATTAGCAATGCCTTTACAAATATGCCCTGTATATCTCCACCTATGAAGCGCACCATCCTATAATACCGCACAGGCACCCTCTATAACCACAAATGTGCAGTCCACTTCAAAAGATCCGCTGACCTGGTATGCCCTCTCTTAGGCTGTCATCGATGACAATTCATATCAATTGATATCAATTAGACAGTGCACTCTAAGTACTCTCAGGTTGCCAAAATCATATCATCTCTTACATGAAAATTGGACACCATAATGTTGCTGGAAGAATGATCATATAAGCTGTTGGCAAGAGCACTTGGGGAGCAGGCTTGGTTAACATTGACATAGGAAGTGATGATCGGCTGACGCAGCACAACCTCCAAAATCATTTGGGATGGGATGATCCCGTGCATGCAAATCATATATAACTATACTCCCTTATCTCTTCCTACATGGTTTCCCTGAGAGATCCCTAGATCACTTCAAGCCGTCCTGATGCTATGCTGATTTACCCATTCCATGCCAAAACCCCTTCTTCCTCTCCTACTTCTTTCTGCCCACACCATGTGTTATGCAGCAAGCATGACACCTCACACGGGACCAGCAAGGCTACCCGCGTTAGATGGCCCCATCAACTGAATGCAAATCAGCGGCACATGTAAAGAAAAGAAATAAAGAAGGACTACGCAGTTCAAGTCTGGCTGCGTGCATTAAGGAAAGGTAACCTGTCCTGAAAGGCAGGGCCCCGCCACACAGAACAAGGAGAAGAGCAAGCACAGAAGTCTACTCCAGCAAGTTGGCCCCCACCATGGGACCTAGGTCACGAATGTCAGGCAGTCCCTGTTCAGCAAGCTCAAGACCCACCCCTAAGCCCTGAGCATACCCTTCAACATCCCAGCAAGGGCCCCCCTCAAAGCGGCGCGTGTATTTGATTTAAATCAAATGTTGTGAAGATACAAGGCCTGGGACACAGTTGGAGGCGGCTCAGCGGCAGCATGCAGACCTTTGCAATGATATCAGTGGAAAAGCTGTGACATTACATACCGTACTTCTGGGTGTCAGTGAGACTTGTTGTAATGAACGCACCATAAATCAACTCGAAAACATAGGCTTCAACCATCAACAAGCTGGCAAGGGCCTCACCAAAGGTCCTTCAAAACTACACTAGCCAAAAATAGCCTAGGCAAGGGGAAGAGAAAGAAAAAACGAGGATCAGGCGATTGTTGGCCATGCCCCTAGACACTTGGACTTTCCTCATCCTTGTATCCACCTCCGCGCGCCCAGCGACCCCCCTCCCCCCCCCAGGAAGCCCCCTTAGAACAAAGACCGGTTCTCGTCTTAATGATAGTGGTTAATCTTTGAATGGCATGGCAAGTCAAATTGAATGCAAGAGACTTTGCTTTATGTTTGGTCAGGCCTAAATTGACAAGAGGTTTGATTGTGTACATGTTGTAGGTAGTGCCTGCCACACCAATGAGGATGATATGCAGGGTCACTTTGATTCAACTGGCATTTTTGTGGTTAATTTTGGCTGATTTAAGCGGTTTTCAACAGCCCAAACTCTTCTGACGTCACAGTTGCCTACGGTAGGCAAAGAAGCAAGAGGGGCAGGATCAAAGGAAACAAAGAAAGCACGGGGAGCAGGGGCTGAGTTCAAAAGAAGGCAAGGGAAGCAAGGTTCAAGAAAAAGTTCGTGCTTCGTTTACCTTCCCTTTATTCAAATGGCTGGACTTGGTGTGTGCACTGCACTGCACAAAAAAGAGACTGGCAGTCTCTTCTTGTCCTGCCTTCTTTTGCTGGATGCGCACCCCCAATGGGGTTTATATGCTGTAAGTATGCAGCCTCATCAGCAGGCACTTGCTTCCACCTCACATTAGCTATGCATGGAGTAGGTCTCTTGAAAATTGAAGGCCGTACAAACTGCTGTATAATGGTTTTTGCAAAGCTTTTGATGGACATGTAACAGGCTGGCCTTTAAATTGATCAGTACAAGATCCAGCAGCAACTACTCTGAGCGTTCCGCAGGTGCCATCAAATGCAAATGTACATGTGTCCACCAAATTAATGTGCATTAAGGAGTGACCCAACAGTCAGCACTAACACCTAAAATTAAAGTGTCACAAGCAAAAAAAAAGTGGAGAAGCATCCAAACTAACACGGGTCCAACAAATTATCATCTGCCATGCGTGCTCATCCGTTCCAGCATCTGGTTTGGTTCCAGGCACTTTTTTGCTTCAGCTAGGTTGCCCTTGAAGGCAGTGTCAGCGCTGGCTGTTTGGCTTTTCTTTAATTCATGCTGGTAAATCCAGCGTAAACTCTTTCTTTTAGCCATGCATGCTCATTTGCACACACATGGAAAAATAATGACTTGCTGCTTATCCACCTCACAAACCTCTTTCGACTCCATGCCCTTCCTACAAAACTTTAGTCTGCGTGCACACCACTTCACACGCTTTAATACTCCACAGCACATGCATTGGATGCCTCCGAACTCAAGGATAGCGGTGACGCCTTGCATGGCCTTCCCCTCAACAGCATCTTATGCCTCCAAGCGCGCACCACATCAAACCTTACACGCTCCACCGCACGTGCAGCTGGATGCGGCCGAACCCATGGATAGCAATGATGTCTTGCATGGCTTCACCAACAGCAGCATCCGATGCCACTAAGCCCTCCTCCGCCGTGCTCTCAGAGCCCAGCGGGTACAGCAAGAAGACCTGGAGGGGTGCAGCCTTGGGATTACTCAGCACGCTTGTGAGCATGTGGAGGTCTACGCCCACGCAGTAGCGTGCAAACGAGATCTGATGGAGGTGCGGGAAAGAGCCACCGTGAGCGATCAGCGCTTGCAGCATTCCCATGTTCAGGCCGCAGTCTGAGAACGTGAGCGCAGTGAGTCCTTGGCCAACGGTGGAGGCCAGCGCGTGGATGTGGTGCACAGTAAGGGCAAAGCCTGAGGGTTAAAAGAAAAGGAGAGGGGAACAGTGAGCCCGAGGGTCAGAAAAAGAAAAGAAACAAAAGGCTAAGCCGGGGTGTGACTGTGGAGAGGGGGACAGAGTTCCATCTAATTGGCCAGTAAGGGCTCAAAGACATCCGCTTGGCCCTCTGTGCCTCTGTGACAGATCTTCACCCAATCAGTGTTGTAATTTGTGGCGACACGTCGTTTTTGGTAGCACTGTTTATACTAAAAGGTGCTGCCTAACGACGCTCCCAGCAACGAGCTTTTGAGTTTGAGCACCCTGTGTTGCTTTGAAAACTATGCTATTTATTTTTTTTTTATGTCTGTGCACTCTTTGTGGGGACAAGGGCGGGGCTTTACCTGCTCGGGGACAGCCAGTCCCGGAGCAGCCTGGTCCTCCCCCTCCCCGAGTCCTGCCTGCCCATTGGCCCAGCTATTGGCATCTGCAGAGGCCAGTGCAGCCAGCCAGTGGCTGAATCTCCAAGCAGGGGCAATGAAAGGGGAATTGAAAGCAGCAGCAGCAGCAGCAGCAGCAGCGGGAGGCAACAATATAGCAAGACAGCATTCGCGTCCAGCTGCAAGCTGCTGGCATGGAGCAAATGCGTCGGAAGCTCGAGCACTTTGCAATGTTCCTGCAGCTCCTCCAGCATCAGCGTCCCATGCTTGCATACAAGCAGCTGCTGGAGCTGCACCGCTTCCTGTATGATATGCAGCTGGCAAGCACCATGGCAGAGCACTTGAATGTGTGCTTGATCTTGGCAACCCAGCGCATGTTCAGCTTTGCAGATTTCCCCTGTATCTCTGCTATGCAAAAGTAGTTTGCTGCAGAGAGCGCCGACTTGCAGCAGTGCCTTGGCAGCCTCCTCAGCAACCATGGTAGCCTGTTGCGATTCAGATTGCCTCTCATGGCTAGCTCATTTTGATGGACTTTTGAAAACAAACGGCAGACCCAAAATCGTGGCAAAGTATTTTTTTGTAGCACACCCCAATGCTGCTCAGACCCCTTTGTGCAGCACTTTGAGGCAAAAGTGCTACACCTCAAAAATCAATTATAATAACAACACTGCACCCAATGCTTTCTGGAAGCTCAATGTGAGTGAGACCTTGGGAGGTCACTTGGCTGGTACAGCTCTGTACCTGCTTGTGAAGACCTTAACTCTATATCATTAGCTTGTTACCATTTGCTTAGCTAAACCGGTCTATTTCTCTGGCATTTCTTCCAGCTCAGTTTGGAGAGCATTTTTGATCTCTGGTCTCTAATTTCCCTGTCTGTAGTATTAAGTCTGATAGGATGTGGGCCTGTGACACGCTCTTGCTACTCAACCAGAGTGTCTTTTAACACTGTGAGAGATGGACTCAAGACCGGCTGTCATTGTCAAGCTGGGCGCGGGGAATCCATGGCCTCTGTGGAAAGTCCTCTTTTGGGCTGTGTTGGGAAGCAGGGTCTTCAGCCATTTCGTGGCGGAACGCTAGCAGGAAGGTGGATGTATCAGCCTAAGGAACTTTGAGTTAAAAATGCAGGAGGGGCCATCCAGGACCAGCAGGTAAAGGGGCTGACGGTGCAGGCCGTGGAGGAAATAGATCAGTCGATGGTGGATGAGTGTGTGACCACGCGGGAGGCGCGGCTTAAGCTGGAGAAACTGCTTGCGGTCGAGCCCACATCCTCACCCACGCCAGGGCAGTCAAGGCGAACATGCTTATTCCAGCTGTTTGTCTCAGCTACTGCTGCTAGCGCATAAGCTGCACCCCCTTAAGGGGTTGAGAAGGTGGGTCAACAAGGTTGTTGTATGGGATGCAGCTTCCTCATCGACCCACGCGCTTGGGCTGTTCTCAACAAAGCTGGCTAGAGGCACAGTGCTTGCAGTCCACATTTTCTACCTTAGTAGAAGGCTTTAAGTCAGGCGCCACATCCCTGTTTGATGTCCTGCTTTCTGACAGCCAGCCAACCTCTGCCAATTCTGCGCTCTAAAGTCAGCTGAGAGGAGTGCTGACGAGGGGAAACGGATTTCTATTCATCTAAAATGAAAATTAAGCGCTTCAGCGGGGTATTGGGATGGTGTCAAATCTTTAGCTCAACCCATTTGAACAAGTTCAAATTTTTGGCGACAGCCAGTGATACGAGAATGCATATATTAATTTGCAACATAATGAAGAAAAGTCTGTAACCAGGATTGGGGGGTTAGGAGCAAACTCAAAAATCTAGTTACAGACTTTTGCGGTGAATAGCATGAAAACAACATTGGCTTTCTTGGATGTATCTCCATAAGCAAAGTTTTTTGAGTTTATAGCTCCAGCAACTTTGCGGAGCCCAGCAGCTCCTCCCTGCGCCCAGCATTGCAGTCCTTGTCGTTAAAGTTTTTGCTGACAAGCCGAGGCGTTAATCAGGACAAACAGTGGGCGCGGAGGTGACCTATCAGGGCCTGGCTGGACCTCCCTGCTCTTGTGCGCCCGTCCGTGCAATGAAAATCCAACGACAAACACCAGAGGCCCTCGCAACAACCTAAAATCACTTGCAATTTTACCAGCAGCCTCCCCCCACACTTGCTGCTGCAGTGTGGGCCTGAGCAGGGTCCCTCTCAAAAATGGCATTTTACAGAGGTGACCGAAAAGTGCAGGCATTGGACACATGTTGCGCTCCAAAATCATCAAAATATTAATATATAGACATCTGCATACTCAAAGTTGAAGTTGGCGCGTCCAAACGTGAGTAATGACAGTGTTTGATGCACAGAGCTCCACCTGAGCCGCATCCCCTGGCATTCCCAGCATGCCAAACCAGACCACAGCTCCAAACCTGCAACCCCCCATACTCAGAAGTAGGTTTAATATGTCAGGCAGTACATCACCCATTTCTAGCATGGGCTGTGGCGCCTGATTTTAACTTAAACTTAAGGTGCTTACTTTCAAAGCACCAACATAGTGGATAACATAAACTTAAGGCTTACTTTCAAAGCACCAACATAATGGGCAACATAAACTAAAAGCTTACTTTCAAAGCACCAACATAATGGACAGGTAAAGGACACTGCTGCCACCCACCACATAACTCCGCACTGCACCGCTTCCTCTAAATGCAAGTTGTGCAAGGGCCAGGTCAAGGCCTATGGAGGGCAGATATTGAGCCGTGGCCATGCAGCACTGCCCTGGGCGCCCCTCACATCGAGTGCCACTTGATGGGGTTGCTGTACTGCCCCATAGCACAGCACAGTCTGCTTTTGGTGTTTCAAGCACTTAAATTTAGTGCACAACTTTGGGGATCCAAGGACACCTTTGTTCTGCACCAACCCGCTAGGGCGCTTGAGACTGCCTTGTGGGATGTTGCACCACCAATGACCTCGTTTCCCTGCCCACCGCAGTGTCATACCATATGCACGATGCAAGCCCATTTTTGGAGCAAGCAGCTGATCCCTCCAAGGCTGCTGCGGATGCCTGGCAATGCAGCGCAGGGTACCTGGGGTTCCACAACCTGAAAGAGCTGCATGGCATGGTCAAGGGGATGGAGCTGGAAAACGCAGCTCCCCCCATGCCCTGAAAGACCTGCCTGGAGTGAAAGCAGCACAAGCAGCCGCACCACCCGTCCCAGCGCAAAACCACTTCTCCATTTGAGCTGGTGCACAGTGGTTGTGGGGCCCTATGGAGGGCACGCTGTCCACCAACGAGAACTACTTTGTCACCTTCTTGATTTCACCCAGAATAACAAGGTCAACCCCATTGCCACCAAGGGTGCAGCGAGTGTAGCAGGCCTCCATGGGCTCATGCATTGGAGCACACTGTGCAAGCGCAAGGGCAAGGCGCTGCGCACTGATTGGGGGGTTGAATACGTCTCCAAGCACCTCAAGGGCTGGCTTGGGAGCCAGGGAGTTTGCCATGAGCTGACAGCCCTCTACAGCCCTCAGAGCAATGGAAAAGCAGAGCATCTGAACCTCACTCTGGTAAGGCGCAGGCGTGCTTTCATGCACGACGCTCAGCTGCCCATCAAGTTCTGGCCCTACGCTCTGCAGATGGCCACCATGCTGCCAATGCTCAAACCTGTCAACGGCAAGAATGCATACCCTGATGAGCTCTTCCATGGGCGTCAGCCCAACCTTGCTGTTTTGTGTGCATACCATCGGACTGCACATTCCATGCTGAAATCGCACCAGCGGGCCAGCAAGCTGAGCCCAGAGTCACAGAAGAGGCAGCTCGTTGACTATGACCCTGTTGGGTACCTCATCGAATTCACTGTTAAGCTCTCACAGCATGTTGGCCCCTTTGATGAGGGCAACCTACCCAAGCACTCTTCCATGTCACCGCCTTAAGCACTCAGCAACACCCAGCAACCTTGCATCTTGGGCCATGGTCCTTGGGACCCTGTGCACTATGCGCTGCTGGAAGTCTCTACCGCAGCCCTTCACCACGCTGCGCGGAGCGTGCAGCCTGCCCAGCCACAGGCACAGCCCCATTCTGCCTACACCCCAGGGTTTGTACCCACTCCGTATCAAGTGGGCGTTTGTATGGAAGTCAATCACCTAGAGTTCCAGCCTAGCAGTAGAGCGCTTTGACTGGTGTTTTTTTTTGGTTGTAAAACCTTGCATGGAAGTCTAGGGAGTAGGGGCAGCGCTACGAGGCCAGGCTTGTGGCCGAGGGATGTGCACAGAGGACTGGGAATTATGGGAAGGGCAACACACCTGTCAACTGAGCGCAAGTCATTCGTGCTTTCCTCAGCTGCGTGGCTACCGAGGATCTGAAACTGCACCAAATTGATTTCACCACCACTTTTTTGAAGGGGAGCTGAGAGAAGGAGAGGTGTAAGTGCAGCAGCCCTTGGGGATTTTAGCAGGGACGCACCGGCCTGGCCTGCAAGCTTTCAAAGGCTCTCTACGGGCTCAAGCAGACCCCTTGTCTGTGAGTTTTGTTGGCCTTCAATGCTCTACTTGGGGGGATGCTCTCGGGCTGAAAAAGCTGAGGGAGGACGGAAAGGGGGTGATGGGGATTGGGCTGGGCAGCAGGAAACCCATGCAGCTGTTCATAGGCAGCCAGGCAGCACTGGCACAGGTCTCCAAGCCCACCATCACCGCTCGCTCAAAGCACACAGACATGTGCCACCTCATCGCGTGAGATCGCATGCTGCGCACTTTGCCTACTGCCGGACTAAGGAGAAGGCAGCTGACTTCATGACAAGTTGGGCATTGTTTTGGCCAGGCCTGGTTACAGGCCTCAGTGCTTCCGCTCAGCTGCCCTTGCAGCGGGCGGATACAGCGCTATAACCTCACCACAACTTACCCGACCTGAGGAAGGCTTTGTTGCCTGACAAAGGGTTCAAACAATGCCGTGAGCTGGTCGGAAGGGTTTGGATTGACCAAGACAGGCCAAGCTTACCTGAGAGCTTGAGGTGGGTGAGGCCTCGGAAGGCCAGTGGCTCTAGGGCCAGAAGGGGTGCCACATCTGCAACCAGGCCACCTTGGCTAGCCGTTGTCAAATTGGGGAGCAGAGGGGCAGGCGGACCTGTGGTATTGGAAAGGAAGAAGAAGAATTAGGATTTCGGTGTTGCTCTGTCTGTCTGCCAGGGCAGCTCAGCTTCTAAACAAAGGTGTCAAAGACAAACCTGCATGACACAGACATGTCTTTACGCAGGGGTTGCGCTCTTATCTAGAAAGGAAGCAACAACAAATGCCTGTATCCACACCAAGTATGTGGCCTAGGCGGAAAAGGTGGCCGCTACTGAACCAGTCTGTGGGCTTAGGGCAGCCCTCCCACAGCTAAGCTGGCCGAGTAGGCAGGTGCGGCTCTGTTACAGTTTCCATGCGTTCTTTACCCTGACCCTTTGAAACCTCACCTGCAGACCTGGTATAGACCCCCCAGATTCATGCCAGTGCTTGTCGAGATTTGTCAGGTCTTCCCTTCTTGCACGCTGGCTAGTCTCCAGCTCCATCAACTTTTGTGTTTACTTCTTTGAGCTGTGGGCACGGGAAACCCCTACAGCTTATGTTGCCCTCTCAAACAGGTACAGCTCTGTAGACCAATTCACTCCTTTCCTTTCCCAACCTCTCAAGACCAGACCTGTGGGCATGGAGCTCCCCCCCATGGTGTTCTTGCCGGCACTACTTGTCAGGCATACCTTGTATAGATTGGATCTCTGGCACCAACTTTTATTGATACCTTTTATTGATAGGTATTTCTTTTTCCTGTGGCATGGGACGGCCTGCCTGTTCCATCTTGCCGCCCATGATGCGCAACAAAGGGCAGCGGGCCATGCAATGCACATCAGCCGCGGAAACATCCTTTATAATTTGTGTGCCTTTATGCACTGGTTAGCCTGCCAGCCCCATCTTGCCGCCCATGGTGCGCAACAAGGGTCAGCGGGCCATGCCGCAGCCGCCAGCTGCCTCTTCTACTGCGTGCTTTGTTTACCTGTGGGCATGAGACGGCCTGCAAGCTCCAGCTTGCCGCCCATGATGCGCAGCGAAAGTCAGCAGGCCATGTTGCGCGCGGCAGCCGCCAGCACGTCCTTTCTACTGTGTGCTCTGTTTACCTGTGGGCATGGGACGGCCTGCCAGCTCCAGCTTGCCGCCCATGATGCGCAGCGAAGGGCAGCGGGCCATGTTGCGCACGGCAGCCGCCAGCACGTCAGCCATCGTGGCAGGGTTATTCTTCGCCAGGGGCCCCAGGTCTAGCTTGGTGATGTCAAAATGCTTGGTGAGGGAATGCAGGGGCAGAGCCGCCAAGGCTGCCACCGATGGGCAGCAGCCCCCTAAGCTCAGAGAGTGCAGGCTGCAGGGGGAGGTATTGGCTAGGCACTCGTATGGCTGTGGCTCCAGGCTTCGAGCACACACATGCTCTAAGTGTGGCATTTGCAGGAGTGCCTGCACAAAGGGTTGATGGTGATTATGAGGATGCGCAGGAGCGCCTGCACAAAGGGTTGATGGTGATGGAGGTGATGGGGGTGCACAGGAGCGCTTACATGTAGGATCGGCCAATGCTGTCATCTACTTCGTACTTGGTGTTTTGCCAATGGCTAGCAGTCAGGTTCCTTTAGAGTTGTATGGTCAGATGCCTATTTGCATCTATAATTCAGCCTGCAATCAGCGTATCCAATATATAAAAGTCTGCATATAATGTTAAATACTGTGTCTGATACTGTGTGCCAGATATACTGTGTGCCAGATATACTGTGTGCCAGATATACTGTGTGCCAGACATTATATGGAACTTGCCAACTCTACTTGCACACCCTTCCAAACCGTGTGTTGGTCAAACCAAAGGCTGCGCAAGCTGAGGGCGTAGCCCAACTTCAGTCACACTGAGCACCTTGCACGTCTAATGGTTCCAATTATGTGTAGGGTGGCCAAATCTGTATGGTTATATATATATATGGTGGTTACATATGTATACATATATGTATATAACCACCACCTATTTCATATTATCCCTGCAAGGCAGCTGTAGTGCGCAGCATGAATATATGCCATATGTATGGCATTGGCCAGTCTCAATCGTGTGGAAACGGCCAACCCTACCTGAACGCCCGTGACGACCACGTGCTGGTCAAATTGGAGGCTGCGCAGGCTGAGGGCACAGCCGCACACAAGAGGGGCAAGGTCTGCGTTGCTGAGATGCTGGAGGCCCTCCACACCGAGCACTGCTAGGCTGGACAGGTGGTGACAGCTGCTGGCCCACGCCACAAACTGCGCTGCGCTTGGTGTGCAGACCAGGCCCTCAGCAAGCTGCACGCGGAGGTGGTGAAGCCCCTGTACGTAGCGTTGCGCAAAGTTGGTTGAATATTTGGTGAGTGTGCATTAGCAAAAAAAAGTGATCCGCAGGAGGCGTGCAGACCAGGCCCTCAGCAAGCTGCACACGGAGGTGGTGAAGCCCCTGTACGTAGCGTTGGGCAAAGTTCGTTGAGCACTTGGTGAGGGTGCATCAGCAAAAAGACCTGAGCCACACTAGGTGTGCAGGCCAGGGCCCCTGCAAGCTGCACGCGGAGGTGGTGAAGCCCCTGTTAGCAGGGTTGGGTCAAGGTGGAGCATTTGGCGAGTTTGTATCAGCAAAAAAACTGAGCCGCACTAGGCATGCAGGCCAGGCCCTTGCTGTAAGCAGCACATGGAAGTGGTTAAGACCCTGTAAGCAGGGTTGGGTGAAAAAGGTGGGGCATTTGGCGAGTGCGCATCAGCAAAACAACTGAGCCCTAGGCATGCAGAGCAGGCCTGTTGGGTGAAGAAAGTTGAGCAGAAGAGGCTTGAAATAACCACTCAAAGGCGTTCAGGAACGGTGCCAGCAGCCGCGGTAAGACGGAAGGAGCTAGCTTATTACGTAAGGAATAGGTTTAATCGAGTGTAGGTGTAATAGTCATATAAGTGTAGCATAATCTAGTGTGTAAGGCATGGTTCATAGCATGTTACTAGGGTTGGGTGAAACGGGTGAGCATCGAGCCCTCCAAAGAGGCTGAAAAGAGCCTCATAGGGGCCTCCTTGGCCCTCTCTACAGCCTCTCCTGCCAAATGCTCGACCCTTTGACCCAAACCTACACCTACCCGTAGGTGAGCCAGAAGGCTGAAATCTGGGTGGCGGCAAGGGAGCACGGAAACTGGCGTATGGTCTGCGTAGCAGGAGTGGGAGCCACAGATGCGTTGTAAGGTATGGCTAAAGAGGCTAAAGATCGGGCGGTGACACAGGAGATAGAAATGGGCCCATAGGCTGCGCTGGACGGGCCATGCTGGCCACCTTCTGCTCAGTAACCAAACAGAGAAGTTTCAGAACGCTTTGCCCACAAGTTCCCCCACTTCATTGATGCTGCAGTGCTGCCTAGCATAGTTTGCTTGGCCTGCATGCCAAGTTCCAAGGCGGGGGGCACGCTTGGTGGGCCAGGGCAGGAGGTGTGCGCTTCACCGGCAAACAGGCAAACCAAGGGGCTCACGCCCCATGAATGGGGCTTCGCCAATAAAACAATCTTTCATTTTCAGAAAGGGCTTCTGACCATTAGCTTTACTTTGACAGACACACACACACACACACCTGACACAAAGTGACCTGTTTACAAGCAAATAAAACCATTTGCATCGCAGCGTACCACGAAGCCTGAAGCATCACACCCGCAGTGCCCCTGAAAAAGACAACAAAGATGTGCACACATGTGCGCAGGTCCTGTGACACGCACCTGTGACCCGTACGCCTGCATACCTCACCCACCCACACACACACCTGTGACACATACCTGTGCGCGGGTCTGGTGACACGTTAGCATACATGACACGCGCTAGGACGAGGCTTTTCAGGCTGTGCATGGAGCCCAATGACTCGAGGGAGTTGTGGGCTTCTCTGTCCAGTAGGTGCACCTGAAGCAAAAAAATCAGCAAAGTAAAACCAAATGATTGACTCCTGTGCCCAGTAGGTGCATCAAAGTTTGACCAAAAGAAGCAGAACTAGAAAACCAAACTGCCGGCTTCTGTACCTAGCAAATGCATCTGCAGTCAACCAAAAAAGCAGCAAAATAAAACCAAGTTCTTAATTTCCGTACCCACAAGGTGGACCTGCAGTCAAACAGGGACACGGCAAAATCCATATGATATTTCTTTGTGAACTTCTGTGCCTAGAATGTGCACATGCAGGAGGCCGGAGAGGGCTTCAAAAGAAATAGAAATACAACGAATACTACCATACATAGAAGCAGAGAGCTCGTGGGGTGGCCCACCACAAAAAGCAGTGGTGCACACAAAAGCTGCCGCACGCGTCATGTCCCCAACTTGAGTGTGCCTGGATTAAGTGCTCCTGGCTCGAGTGTGCCTGGCTTGACTTAAAATGGCCAGAGGGTGCATGACTAGCCTGACTTGTGTGCTCCTGACTTGGGTGTGCCTGGCTTGAGTGTCCCTGGCCTGAGTTTGCCTGGCCAGAGGGTTCCTGACTAGCCTGGCTTGAGTGTTCCTGGCTTGAGTGTGCCCAGCTCGAGTATGCCTGACTTGAGTTTGACTGGCTCAAGTGAGCCTGGCCAGAGGAGGCATGACTAGCCCTGGCTTGTGTGTGCCTGGCCATTCACAGAACTCCATCTCGGCATGTGCTTGCTGTGCCTTTGGGCCATAGGCTGTGGTCCTTCACGTTTCAAGCGCAACATTCTTTTGCCACACATAAGCCTTCACAATCAACACAAGGTGAATCTGCATCACGGCTTACCTGCCCGCACCACTCATCTTCTATATTTTGTAGCATGTAACCTCATCTCAACACTCATTCTTCACATGTTCCAGTAAGAATGAGCAGACGCCCTGTGCACCAAAAGCAAACCACTCACTCCTGTACAGCATAACCGTACATTTAATCATTTACAGCATCCGCACCATAAGCCGGCGGAAGTGCACCTCGCCATATCCACGCCACTCACCACTGAGTGATGCTTCAGGTTCAGCTGCATGCTCCAGTGCATGCACGTGCTCAATCAAATTCCGTCAGCATACTCACATGCGTCAACTCTAAGTGAGAGCAGCAACGCATCTTGCTGAGCTCTTGGAAAAACAGTCCGCGCAGATCGATATCAGACAGGCGCACGTGGGTGCATGCTGAGCAGTTGCTGGCGAGGTGGGACGCGGGCGGTGCTGTCAAACAGTAGCCCTGCATGGTGCATTATTTGGTGAACTCGAGATGTGGGCTCGAGCAGTGTTTGGTACCGGTGTGACGCCGGGCGGTGTTGTCAAGTTGTAGCACACCATGTTACCTCGTTTTGATAATTGTGATGTTGTTGGTGGATTGTTTGGAACTTACGATAAGATGCCGGGTGGTGCATGATGCAGTACATTGTGATGCACGAGCTCTGCACGCATGTTATTGTACAGTCGAAGTGCATTCGTATGCTTGCCCAGCAGTCTGTGTGTGTGTGTGCGCGCGCGTATGTGGATGTGTGTTTGTATGTTGTGACGCACAAGCTTTGCACGTGTATTGTTGCATTGTTGCAGTACATTCGCGTGCTTGCTCAGCAACTTGTGGCCAGCTGGAATGCAAATGTTGCAGCCAACAACGGATGGTTTGGACGCCAACACAGTGCACAGATTTAGCGCAAACAGATCAGCGTGGATGTGTGCATGTGCATGGACACAGACATCAGGGCACATCCTTTAAGTGGATTTAAAAACCTTTTTGACGAGTCAGATGGAGTGAGGCAGGAGATGCTTGGCACAAACGTCACAGACACCTGGTGCTCAACTGGAAAAAAAGCCACGGACTCCAGGTGCAGAACAGCTTGGCATGAACGTCACACCGGGTGCTCTACTGTACACTAGTGAGGACTGTTTTGTGTGGGTTGCTATGACAAGAGAAGGCAAAATTGGCAGCTTCATGCCAGCTTTCCATCTCAAGAGGACATTCTTGATCTCCGCGCACACACAAGCAACCCCTCACCAGCCAAAGCTGTCTTGCGTTCACTGCTAAATTGCCACCAACAATGCTCGAATGCTGAATGCCTTGAGCCTTATTGTTAGCAAATGCTGTTGTTGCAGGCTGCATTTCCATCCTTCTTCATGGTAACCACTACTCTGCAGCTCCCTTTCACTTGCAGCTCACTTTCATGCAGTACTCTGGTAGCTACCTCATAGCGACCATAACCTTGTATCTTGCTCACCTGAAGCTCCACCCGGCTGGCATTTGCGACAATCTGATTTGAGCCCTCTTTATTTGGCTGGCTGGGTGAGCTTATAAAGTCCATCAGCGCCAACTGCGTGGAGTGTTAGCAGATCCAGAAATAAAAGAGAGAGCGACTTGGTCTGAGGGTGATTGGGCGCCCTTGAAGAATGAAGTGTCTGTGCCGGCTGTGAGAATGCAACCTCATTGAGTGCATCAAGATTAGTGTGCAAAGTATGTAAGGTACATATGGCCAGTTGTCCAGCTGTGAGGAGGCTACCTCATTGAGTGCATCAAGGCATATGTAAGGTATGTAAGGTCAGTGTCAGCTGGGAGAATGCAACCTCATTGAGTGCATCAAGGCAAGTATGTGCAGAGCATTTGCATGGAGTTCAGGCATGCAATACATGAAGAGCAGCAGCAACGCAATTGCATTCATTCTTACATCATGAGCTACACCAAAAATTATACCGAAACAAATCGCAAGCTCACAGCACAATGAAGACACCACCCCTAGTGCTAGCATTGATTACAGTGTATTAGAAAGCACAAAAAGTCATGCTTATCTGAGGCAATCCTCTCCTCTCCTCCCAGTGTGAATCTGAAAGCTTGCAATTCTGTATGCAAAGAAAAGCAGAAGCTTGAATTTTAGAGCCAAGAAACTGGCACTCTAATGCACAGCGCAACAGCACAGAAAAAACCAGGGAGAAATAGAGCTATCTATCGTGTAAGATGGAGGGGGCTGCCCAAAGACCAGCAGCCAGTCTGCCGTTTCAAACGTGCATGTATGCAATCACCATTACAATAAGTCGCGCCTGCAAAAACTTCAGGCAAAACCCGCCCAGCTCTAACCTATGAGTGGGGGAGGGCCTGCCCTGAGGCCTGCAGGCAGCTGCTGCCTCTGGCATGCATTTAGACGCACACCATCCAAAACAGGAATGAGCCCTAGAGCTGGCTCTAAACTATGAGTAGGGGAGGGCCTCCCATTAAGCCCGCAGGCAGATGCTGCTTTTGAAATAAATTTACACAGGTACCAAATCAGGCACAGACCTAACTTGTGAGCGGGGGGGGGGCCCTGCCCTGAGGCCAGCAGGCGGGCGCTACTTCTGGCATGCTTTTACACATGCACCATCCAAAACAGGCCCAGCTCTTAAGTCTGAGTGGGGGAGGGCCTGCCCTGAGGCCAGCAGGCGGGCGCTACTTCTGGCATGCATTTACACATGGACCATCCAAAACAGGCCCAGATCTCACAAGCGAAGGGGGGAGGGCCTCCCGCGAGGCCAGCAGGTGGGTGCTGCTTCTTTCATGCTTTTACATAGGTACCAAAACAAGCCCAGCTCTAACTTGTGAGTGGGGGGAGGCCTGCCCTGAGGCCAGCAGGCGGGCGCTACTTCTGGCATGCGTTTACACATGCTCCATCCTTGACAGGCCCAGCACTAACCTGTGAGTGGGGGAGGGCCTCCCCTGAGGCCAGCAGGCGGCTGCCATGGCAGGCATTAAAGAACATGCGGCTGATGCGGATGCTCATGTTGCGCATTGAGGGGGGGAGGCCTTGCAGCGTGCGAGGCAGGCTGCATGTGAGCACACAGAGAAATGCAGCGGAAGAATCGTGAGGAATGGAGGTGGGCGAGCCTTGCAGAGTGCGAGGTAGGCTGCAACTTTGTAGAGGGATGCAGAGGAAGAAGTATGAGGAATAGGGGGTGGGGAACAGGCTACAGCTAGTGAGGCAGGCTGCATGTACATATGGAGCAATGCATCAAGGAACGGAAAAGAAGAAAACCGGCAAAGCGGACGAACGCTACTGATTCTCAAAGCTTTCTCTAAAGGTAACAATACAACTGCATGGCATGTTGCAGGTGCAGAGGGAGGTAAGTGATGCAATGCATGGATGTTAGATGGTCTGAGCGTGCTTGATAGCAGATCGACATCACTCAGTGGAATTTGGGGGGCGCATCTTCATGCACTTTTGTATTTGTGGTAAAGTTATAAAATACTTAAAATATCTTCCATATCCACAGGCAGAAATATGTTATCAAAGAAGCATGGTCTGCGTGTGTTGGCACATGCTACGCCTGGAAGGAAAGCAGAAAACTTGACAACAGGGCACACAGGGGAAAAGCTGCACCCTGGAGCACAACGAGTATAGATCATCTTGCTTGCTATGAACAGATTTAGCTTTTAAGCATTTCTGACCTCGTCCTGGAATCCCTTTGGCGGTCGCGTCACATCCACCCACTCCAGTTCCACCCACTCCTAACTGCACAAGTACCCGCACGTGACTGCTGTGACTCTTTGGGGATGCAGCTTTGCCTGTAAGCCTGCGAGCCTTGTCTCCCTTGGATGGCCTTTGTGGGTGATGCACCTTGAGAGGGGTTGGCCAATACCGTACAAGCCTGCCATGTATTTCCTGGTGGATGATGCACCTTGAGAGGGGGCACCAATACCGTACAAGCCTGCCATGTATTTCCTCTGCTTCCTTGGAAATGTGGACTACATGGTGTATGGAAATAGAATATAAAATATGCCAATTCAAGCAAGATCAGCATGCATGCCTAAGGGGGAGATGGGAAGCAAGCGCCAGTGCAGAGGACCTGTCACTGAGGGGCACATAAGAGTGGTGCATGGACATTGTTCGGGTTCAGTCCACTCCCACCTTTCTACCGCAAGCCATGCTGACCAAGCGTCATCAACAGACCAAAGGAAAAAAACTTTTAAGTACCATCACGAAGTAAACTTGAAACATCACAATTATAGCCAGTCAGTCAGATCACCCCAAACAGTGAGGGTCGGTTTGTGCTTGCCCATGTCTTCCAGTCAGGACGCTTGAGCCCTAGACACCGAGTCTCCAGAGACCTAAGGATATGCGCATGCAGAGAGCTACAGATATGCACCCCTGCCATAATTATAGAGAGCCTACGGATAGCCTAGCAACATGCACACCTGCCATATGTCTGCCACGAATGTACTCTAACCATTGGGCGAGATGAGAGAAACATGACAGATGGAACAAAAAGGAACATGTGTCTGACATGCGCACCTGCCATAGGCACGGATACACTCATCATCACTAGGCAGGGAAGGGAAGGATGACAAGGTGATGGGGAGGTTTGCGCACCTGCCATAGCCACGGATGTACTCGTCATCGCTGGGCAGCGAGACTGAAATAGAGCACAGGTGGTGAGCAAACAACTCCCTCACACTCTTGCTTGTCCGGAACCTGCAAGCAGCAACCAGAGGGTCTGTGTTAGTAAGCAAGCCTCTTCACCATTTTCCTTCCAAGAAACAGGCGGGCAGAAACGCTGTTTGGTCAGGGCTTGTCTTTTTCACTTTCGCCAGAAAGTAAGAAGTTGAGATGAGATAGAGCAGAAACACTTTGCAGTCTTTTACCTGCATATACCGGGATTGATGTTAATTTCACAGGGGCTTTCTTCACCAAGACCTAAACCGCTGCTAAACCACTCAGACACCAATGCAGCTATTTTGCTGGAAAAAAAGACAAACAACTTTAAGACAAAAACAACCCTCTCAAACAGTCCAATGGGCTCGTCCTCATGCGCGCAGGTTTGGATTGCAGGACAGTTTAGGACAAACATATGAGGACAAGTGCCAAGGAAACATGCACGAGACAAGCACCACAATACCCGTGCAATGGTCTCAATGGCACTTCCATCCTTGATTTAGGAATTTGGAGACACAAGCTTACACCTTGGTGTCCACAGACACTACAATCACCTACAAATGATTGGCGCAATGACAACATAGCAAGCAAAGAGTTTGCAACCTACACAAACTTCAGGTATGCCACCCTGTAGATACTTACAAATTGCGTTTGTCAGTGGCATCCAGGTTGCAAAAGATGGCGTGCACGGCTGTGTTTGGGAGCAGTGTCAAGTCAGGTGGGAGCTGGTCTGTGGACACACCAAGCCCTGTATTTATGGTCACAGAGTGGAAACAAAATCTCATGCATTGGCACATGTATGAGTGTGTGTGTGTATGCGTGCACGTGCGTGTGCATATGTTGTTTGTGTATGTATGTATGCGTGTGTGTACGCGTGCTTGCGTGTGTGTGTGTGTGTGTGTGTGTGTGTGTGTGTGTGTGTGTGTGTGTGTGTGTGTGTGTGTGTGTGTGTGTGTTTGTGTGTGTGTGTGTGTATGTGTGTGTGTGAGCCCCACATACCTTCATCCTCAGAAATGGGCTTGAGCCCATCATCCAGATGCAAGGTGCCCAGCTGCCTCACAATGTCGGTCATTTCTGATTGTTTATTGAATAAAAGATGAATTTTTATATCATGTACAAATTATTTCAACTCATAAAACAGTAGAAGACTTGATCAAAGTTCACAGTTAATTTTCATCTCAATTCCACGATGCATGAAGACAGAACATCGCGCTTGAGGCTGCTTCAGGTTGTCCAACACACAAAACACACACAACACACACACACACACACACACACACACACACACACACACACACACACACACACACACACACACACACACACACACACACACACACACACACACACACACACACACACACACACACACACACACACACACACACACACACACACACACACACACACACACACACACACACACACACACACACACACACACACACACACACACACACACACACACACACACACACACACACACACACACACACACACACACACACACACACACACACGCTCACACACACATCACACACATACGCTCACACACACGCACACACGCGCACACACACACACGCACACACACACACACACACACACACACACACACACACACACACACACACACACACACACACACAAACACACACACACACACACACACACACACACACACACACACAGGAGGAGCTCCTAAGCATCAAGCAGCGCTATGGCAAAGATGCAACCCTGCGCAAGGTGGCCCCGCTCGGTGCAGCCTTCCCTGTGCTTCTCAAGATATGTGTGGAGCCCCCTCCTTTTGTCACAGCCCGGTATGATGTCAGCGCTGCAGAGGTCGTCCTGACTCTGTCTTCCGGTCTCCTTTGTGCCCCACCCTTCACGAACGTCCAGGCTTCAGAATGTCATCCATCACCCATTCCTAACCATTCAGCGCCCCCTGTTTCCATGAGCAACACCACCCCAGAAGGCCTGGGAGCTAGAACTCCTGACACAGCAACAGCAGACAGAGTCAATGGACAGATCAGACAAGGAGTAGGAGACGAAGGCGGGGCCCGTGCAAACATATGTGCACAGGGCAGCGAGGGTGGTTGGCAGATGGGCGTGAGTATTGACGTCAGATGCGCAGAGCTACCCAAGGAGCTGCGCACGTGCATTGCAGCGCAGCTGCACGCGCACTGGGTGGCCCGTGTGCAGGTGTGTGTGTGTGTGTTTATGTGTGTGTGTGTGTGTGTGTGTGTGTGTGTGTGTGTGTGTGTGTGTGTGTGTGTGTGTGTGTGCAGGTGTATGTGTGTGTGTTAGCAGTTGTTGGATGCGTTACTGTTGGCTGCAGTGAACAATGATCAGCTTCAAGCAGTTGTTGGATGCGTTACTGTTGGCTGCAGTGAACAATGATCATTTAACATTGAGTTCAAGCAGTTGCTGGTTGAATCGTGCACCAGTGAGGCCCCCTTTTTACCTTAGAAATGCATTCAACCCAAACAGCAAAGTCTGGTTGTAGCCAGACACATTGCACAGCACACATCACGGCCCAAGTAGACATGCAGTTGCCCAAGCAGACCAGATCAGTGCTGAGTATTGCATAATAATCTTCTGAGTAATATGTAATAATCTTGCCCTCCTCCAATCGCCCAGCCACACCCAACTCTGACGGTGACTGCGTCCACTTGCAGTCACCCAATCAGACCAGTTTGGCGCTGGCTTTGCCAGCAGAGGTGATGCGCATGCAGTTCCTCAGCCTCATCACCATGATTCCAAAGCTGGTGGAGGGCTATGAGACGGTGGACGCGTCAGGAGCGACCGTCAGGAGGTGAGCACTATCATTGAGGGGATCAGGGGCATCTTCACGAGGTGTAGCTCATATTCGGACATTGACTGGAGCTGCTGGTAGGGTTGATGAATGGGCTCACACTGAAGAAGCAAATGGCGCCCTTGAAATTGTGAAATGTTTTGTCAGGGTGCGATGACCCTTTTGCCAGAAATTACGCTGGCAGGGTGTTAGAGTAGATCTATAAAAGCAAACAGTTTGGTTAACTTGTGAACGCTACTCAGCCAGCGCACATTATTAGCACCATTATTGTCGTTGTTAGACACGTGGGGACTGACTTTTGATAAACTGGCCTCTGTAAGACTGCTTGCGATGCTTTCTTTTTAATTTGTGGGTTCATGGACGCAGGCTCACAAGCAGCATGTCCATTATTCTTCACTGTTGAACTGCTAGCGAGCCCTCATCAGAGCCTCCTGGCTGCAAATTGATGGCTTGGGGCCTGCAAGTTCCTGGCACATCGAGCTATCGTCCCAACTGCATGATGCATGCAATTTAGCAGAGGGGGATATCTGAGGCCTAAAGTTATATGTTTTTTGCATGCTCCTTTGCATATGGTCTCCGTAACCGGGAACTTTGAAACTTGGATCCTTTTGGTAGCCTGTTGCACAGGCTTTCTATAGCACTAGGTTTTCAAAGTTCCCAGTTCCAAAGACCGTGCCTAATCAGCCGTGGCGTGAACCCTAGTTTTCACCACCAAAACTCCATATCTGACCACCCACTGCACTAAATTGGGTGAATTTTAGTGATTTAAGGTGCTAGTTAAAAAGAATATCGTTGCAAAAACAATTGAGTGAAAAGACCCAGTGGTAGGTGTTTTATGTTGATTTCAGCCAACTTCCCATGAAAAGCACCGAACTAGGGTTTACGTGCACCATTGAGCTTTAGCCCAGTCTTTCTCCGCACACAGGGCGACTTACAAACATCTGAGCATATGCTCTGGTAGCTTGTAATGCCAGCTACACTTAAGAGCAAAAATTGTCCCAATCGGATCAAATGGCTGCAGGTGGGCGCACTTTAAATGCCAAAAAGGAGCATATTTGGGCATATTTTCAAATAGCCCCCTCTGGCAATTTAGGCATCTTCTGGGTTGATCTTGTGGATTGGTTCCTGCAATGTTGAGTGGCAAAGCCAGGGGGCACCTGCTTCTGTCCAGGTTGCAGCCAACGATGCAGAGGTCAGTTGTTTCATGTGAGCCACCTGCTCACACAGTGAAACATTGCTGAAACCTTTGTGTGGTGCTCAGGGCTCTGAAGTGGGGTAGCTGCATGCGGAGGAAGATCCTGCGGAACTACCTCACACCCAGATCCTGCATCTAGAGGCACTGCAGCTGAACAAAGTGACCAGCCACTTCGGTGCAATGGTGCTCTGCACATGCAGGGTTCTGAAGTGGGGTAGCTGCATGTGGAGGAAGATCCTGCGGAACTACCTCACACCCAGATCCTGCATCTAGAGGCACCTCAGCTGAACGAAGTGACCAGTCACTTCGGTGCAATGGTGCTCTGCACATGCAGGTTTCTGATCGTGGGCCAGCAGCATGAGGAGGAGGATGCAGCTGGCACTGCCTCACACCCGGAGTCTGCTTCAACAGCCACGTCAGCTGCCCACCCAGGGCCGCTGTCCACGCAACCTGCATCTACACCACCATCAAGGCAGCAGCACTCCAACAGTCACAGCAACAGCCACGCTGCAGGATCACTTGATCCATCAAAGCGTGGCACACAGAACCAGGCAGAGGGGCAAGCCAGGGGCTCTGACGCGTCCTCAGCTGGCAGAGACGCCAGCCTGGCACGCAATGCGCGCAGGCTGGAGCATGCAGGCGTGGAGCAAGAGTGGACCACAGGCATGGGGTCTGTGGCAGGTGATCATGTGTCTTTGCAGCATCGAACACCACAACACCAAGGGCCAGCAGGTGATTGCAGGCGTACGCAGCATCAAGCGGCGCAAGGGGCAGCAGCAGCAGCAGCAGCAGTTGTGGAGGGGATGGCGGGCAGCCCTTCCAGGAAGCAGAGACAAGCGGAGCAGGCAGGGGGAACCACCAGAGGTAGCAGCAAGCCAACAGATGGAGTGCAAGGGGGGGAGGTACAGGAAGCAGGAAAAAGACCGGGGCATTGTGGTAGCAGGGCAGCAGATGGTGCTGTGTTGGTGCAGGGGCCGGGGGAAAGAGTGAGTGTGGAGGGAGGAGGGCATGGGGTGGTCATCGCAGTGAGAGTGTTGTGGGGGGAGCTGCAGTACTTGCAGCGCCGGTTTGGAGCTGCGTTTCGGATGGTCAAGGACCAAGACGGGCAAGGAGAAGGGGAGGGAAAGCGAATGGGTTTCCTGCAAGAGGTGGCTCAAAGCCCAGAAGGCTTGTCGTGCTGCTCAGGTAAGCATGCAGTGCGTATAGGTAAAAGGTGAAATGCTACAAGCTTTGCTGCTATGGGCTTGAAGCTGTTGCCCAAGCTCACAGCCCCAGCAGGGGCAGCGGCACAACCTTCTGTGTTATGGACTCGATGAGCACCCAGTTAAATATATTGAAATTCATCCATGCTGTGTTATGAAACAATATCCATGTACCCTTTTGAGAACGCGCTTGATGAGCTTGCACCGACACTGTTTGGTGGACGCATGCTGCCTATCCCACAGATTTTGAGCTGCTTGGTGAGCTTGCACCAGCATTGCTGATTAACAAAACATTCTGCCTATTTTACAGGCTTTGAGCTGGAGCTCCAACCCACTGACCCTGCTTGGGAGCGAGGGCCCCTTTTGCTCATGGGTGGCCTCACGCCTGTGCCACATCCCACTAGAACACATCCACATGCTGCTTCTGGTGCTATGGCTCGACACATTGGAGCACCAGTGCCTGCAGCAACACCTGCAGATGGTGCAGCTCACACAGGAAGCAAAGGAAACAGCCAGAAGGTGTGCAGTGGCATTGGAGGGGGGAAGCAGGGCTTGGGAAGTGGCCAGGGGCCGCACGCAGCAACCCAGCACCAAGCAGAGGACAGGCAGGGAAAGACAGATGCAAGCACAGTTGGGTTGAAGAGCGGGTTGGGAGCAGGAGGGGAGGCAAATGTCCTGAGGCTGTGCATAAGCCCAGCCACGCCCCTGCCGTACTGGATGCGCAGCCATTTTGACCAGGCTCTTGCAAAGCAGGTGAGCATGCATTAGCCCGGTCACGCCACTACTGTACTGGATGCACAGCCATTCTGATGAGGCTCTTGCAAAGCTGGAGGGAGTGCGGGTGCAATGGCGGTCGAGAAGCGAGGTCACTCTTATGCATATGTCGAATCCTACCATTGCCCAAAATGCAGCTGAAAAATCCAGTCACCCTTTTGTGCATGTCTACACTCACAGCCTGGTCAACGCACATGCCCAAGTTACAGCCCTGTCATTGCCGAAGCGGCAAAAGACTTGTCATTCTGTTGCACGTGTAAGCCCACAGCCCTGCCATTGCCCCAGCGGCAGCTGAAAGATCTTGTCACCCTCCGTTGCACATGTCTGCATGTAGGCTCATAGCTCTGCCGTTGCCCAACCCATGGGCCTGCGCAGCATATTGAGGCAGCTGGAAAATTATGGAGGCCAGCTTGCCTTGCAGGCCGAGCACGCTGCAAGGTGAGTTTGAAATTGGGTTACTGTGACTCCTGCCGCTGCCCACCCCATGGGCCAGTGCAGCATACCGAGGCAGCTTGAGGTCGATGGCGGCCAGCTTCCTTTGCAGGCCGAGCAGGCTGCAAGGCGAGTGTGGAATTGATTGCTTTTTGCTGTGGATGCCAGCATGCTTTGCAGGCTTTGAACACACGGCATGCTTTCAAAGCCTGCAAAGCATGCTGCAAGATGAGTGCAAGCCCGGGCATAGGCAGGCAGATAGGCAGGTGAGCATGAGTGTGAGCCTGGGGGTATAACTGGAGGGCTGCTTGCTCTCCCACAGGCAGTGCGGGCTGCAAGGTGAAGCGTTGAATCTCTGGAGCTCAACCACACAGCAAAAATGTGTAGGTTGTGGGTCATTGGGCTTTGAGTGTTCAAGGTGGATGTTTTTGCCTTGAAAACACGCGCACACATTTTTTATTCCATATCTCTCTCTTCATCTTGCCTGGCAGAGGCTTATCCCCCCAGGATGTGTGGCTCGTAGGGCCTTTTATGCCCAACGGCCACACATTCAGAGGAAAATAAGCCCCTGCAAGGCAGGATGACCAGAGGAATACAGAATAAAGTTGAGTGTAGTGTGTACGTGTGTGTACGTGTTTGTGTGTGTGTGTGTGGAGTATGAGGCTGGGTAACAGTGGGAGTTAGTTTGCCCCACAGGCGGTGCAGGCCGCAAGATGCGCATGAGACTGGGAAGAGGTGGCTGACTACAATGCATGCCGAGGCAACTGTTGTATGCTCAGGCATATGAAAACTCAAAGTTCAGGTACACAAAAGCGAACACAGTTGCTTGCCTTGCATATAGAGTGGGCCGCAAGGTGAGTATGAGACTGTGTGGAGGTGGCTGAGTGTGGTGCGTGTCGATGCTCATGTTGTATGCTCAGGCACGTGGAAGTTCAGGCACACGTAAGCGAATAAAATTATAGATGTAAATGTGTAATTTGTCTTCCAGGCAAAGCAGGCCGCGAGGTGAGTATGAGAATGTATAGAGGTGGCTGAGTGTGTTGCATGCTCAAGCACAACCTTAATTAATGTGGGGGGTGCTCTCACTGCCTACGTAGTCTTTCTTTTCTTTCAAGCGTATGGGAAGCTATAAACAGCAACAGATTGCACAAGTATGGCAAGATGCCAGGTTCCGTGTTTGAATATTTGGGCTACTTGCTTTGTTTCATACTACTGTAATAGAAATTTCCTGAAAGACTTTTAACATGCATGCAGTGCCACAGAGGTATGAAGTAATGATTGTGCATCCCAAGCCAGCCTGGGGGAGGCTGGCTTAACAAGTTAAGGGGGATTTTAAGGGGATTCTTTCAAGAGTGTGTGCATCAGCGTCATCACGTATCAGCCTCGTAGGACTCTGTGAACACGCGTGTGATCAGGAGTGCTGGTTTGTGCACCAAATTGAGTTCGACAGGGTGCGAACACCATGGACACACACACACACACACACACACACACACACACACACGCACACACACAAACACATGCAGGGCGGCTGGAGTGCGCACCAACTTGGGCCAAGGGGCAAACGCCAGAGATGCATGCGGCAGCAGCAATGGGAGTGCAGCTAGTCATGCAGACAGCGATGACGGAGATACCGAGGGGGTGGGGGATGACGAGGGTGAGGAGGGCAGGATTCATGGAGAAGAGCCTTCGTTGGATGAGGATGGCGGCAGCAGCAGCAGCAGCAGCAGCAGCAGCAGCAGCAGCGAAGACAGCAGTGGCTCTGAGGGGAGTTGGTATGGTGATCTGGGGGGGTTACGGCGGGAGGGTGTGAAAGAAATGGGGCAGGGACTCTCGTCTCAAGACATGCCTATGAATACGCATGGCAGCTCTGCGGCAGACACGCATTTCCCAGACCAGATCGAGGATTGGGATGGCGAGAGGCAAAGGGAGGCAGAAGTTGAGCGGCATCATGGGGTCTCCCGTGTGCAAGAAGATGGAGAAGGTCAAGAGGAGGAGGTGAGACCCAAGTTGCAGAGAGCTTTGCTTCTCTCTCCCTTTGTTTGAGTAAAGTGATGAATGGTAGTGTCATGGATCGGTTTATAGAGAAAAGCACTTGAAAAACATGCATTGATTTCCCCCCAAGGCTATGTATCTGAAATGGGGTGCCTGTGCAAGCATTTGCAGAGCCTCTGTTGTGCAGCACACTAATGTCATGAAACATGGTGTTGTTTTGTTAGACTTCAATTTTAAAATGAAAGGGTGGCTCCGTGCTTGGCACTTCCAAATGATGAGGCTCCGCGCTTGAGATGTCTTCTGGATGGTATCGGGACAACACCATAGTGGTCTGCTCTGTTCAGTACCCCACCACCGTGATTTCCCAGAATTTCATTTCCCAATCTCTACATTGGTTGGGTGCTCACAGGATAACAGGGATGAAGTCACATTCCGTGGAGGGGGTGGAGAGGGCGAGTCTGCAGACGGCGGAAGGGCAGAGGTCGCTGCATTCCACCTCGTGCTGGAGGCACTGAAGCTGGACCTCATCTCTGCCATGGAGGCCCTGAAAGCTGTAGTACAGGTGAGCAAGGCAGAAGGTGGATCTGAGCTGGCAGTGCTTTGAAGCTGCTGTTCAAGCCCTGATGGCTGTGGTTCAGGTGGGAGGGGATTTGAGCGGGCATGGCTGTGTATTTGCTACCTGTTGCGGAGGCCCTGAAGGCTGTGGTTCATGTGAGTAAGGTGGGAGGTGATCGGAGCAGGCAAGGCTGTGGACCTCACCTGTGGAGGCCCTGAAAGCTGTCATGCAGGTGAGCAAGTTGGAAGGTGATCTGAGCTTGCGCTGCTGTGGCTCTTTGAACTTTAAAGCTGATACATTTATGGTGTTTATCTGTACACAGCTCAGACCTCTGCTCTTTTGCATTGGACTTGTCTGATAAGTTAGCCTTGAGCTTTTGTCAGCACAGGGCTCGTGCCCATCTTCTCCTGCTGTCATTCTTCCACACTTTCTTTTCTGCTGACTTTCCTTTTCTGCTGCTGTCCTTTCTATTTCTTCATCTTCCTCTATGTATTCCCCTCTCTTTCTTTTTCTTGATCTGCTATGCCAGATCCTGGTGCCTTTCTTCATCTGCTGCTGCCACGCCAGGTCCACTGCAGCTGCTGCACCAATCCTGCTCTGTTGTGCCTGCCTTCCTTGGTCACAAGGACTTTTCAAAAATATAAGTGCTAACCTGGCAGAAATGCTTCATCATTTACTCATTACAAGATTCCACACCCTTTTGCCGTGCTTTCCTTGTTTACATCGCCTCTCTTGCTTCCGAGCCAGCACTAATCTAAGCAGGCAGCAGTGCTTCACCAAGCGCATAATGAAGTGTTCACACCCTTGCACTGTGCTTTCCTTGCACTCTTGTGCTGTGCTTTTCTTGTTTACATCTCCTCTCTTGCTTCCGAGCCAGCACTATCTAAGCAGGCGGCAGTGCTTCATCAAACGCGTAATGAAATGTTCACACCCTTGTGCTGTGCTTTTCTTCCTTGCACTCTTGTGCTGTGCTTTTCATGCGTACATCTCCTCTCTTGCTTCCAAGCCAGCACCAATGCTGTCATTCCCGGACTCGCTCAAAGCTATTGTCTGATAGGAGCTAGTGCTTAAAGGCTTCTAGCTCTCCACTTTCAATTTCAAGCCAAGTGTGCTGCAGTGGCTGCAGTCTCCCTCCACACCCCCTACCGTGCTGGAAATCCAGCTTGTTTTACCTCTCCTTTTGTCCTCTGCCCTGGAGCACTGCAACACTGCAGCTGCTGCAGCATTCCTGGTGTGCTCAATCTAGTGTTTGGCTTGCAGTTCTCTTTCTCTTCTATTTTCATTCATGACATCACTGCTGCTCCAAAAGGTGGCCAACATGTTCCCCTCACCAGGTAGATTTGCTCTGTGCTCCCATGCCAAGTACGCTGTGGGCGCTGTAGCACAGTACCTGTCTTTTGCGTCCACACTTGGCAGTAAAGACACAGATTGCAACTTGTGTCCACATCTTTGACACAGTAAAATAAATCATGATCACGTTCTTGATGTTCATGCTGGCTCCGCTTCTTGCAAAGCATTTGCTCAATCGTATTGATCCTCAAAAGCTCTTTGCCTTTTGCGCCCATGCCACAGGTCCGCTGCAGCCGCTGCAGCACACCATCCGTCCTGTGCCTCTCCTCAGATGCTGTAGCTACAAGCAGCACAGAGGGGCCCGCCAACTCAAAGTAAGCTCATGTGGGAAGCTTCATGACGCTTGGAGCCCTGACAAGAGTCAGAAAGCTCGCAGGTCATTTGACTTGACGATTGCTATGAAGTTAAGCGAGCACATTGGACCCTCGAAATGATGATGATGACCTGGGTGACCTTCAACCCATAGTGAGCCGAGCAGGGATGAGTTTGCTCTGGTTGCTGCAAGATGTTGTATTGCGTGGCACTGGCAGCACGCATTACTCGCAGCTTGGGGCCTGTAGGTGTTGCTTTGGCATGCAAAATCCAAGCAAGCCACACATGCATTGGTATGGAGCCCTCTCAACAATGCACCAGCTTTACAGAAACTCCATGCGTGCACCATTGATAATGTGTAAGTACCTTGGTATGACTGTTCGTAAATTGGCATGCATTTTTGCAGCTGCGCTACAACAATGCACACCATGCGTGCACCATGACTGTTTGTACACCTTGGTACACAAATGCTGCGTACCTTGAACACTAATGTGGTGTGTACTGCTGCAACCGCCTATACATACATTTTTTGTGCAGCGTTTTTGTCGGTATCTCCATGCAGAGTGCCCTTTCAGGCATCTTCTGTGTACCTAAGGGCTTATGATTTTCAGGGCAAATTTTGGGATATATACATGTGCAGCAAAATGCCGATGTCTTCATGCAGGGCGCCCTTCCAGGCGTCCTCTGTGTGCCAGAACTGCCGCTCTTCATTCCAAGCATCCATGCGCACCAAGTTTGTGCATGACACCAACAACGTGAGTGCAGGCGTCAGTTCTTGAACCCCAGATCGTTGCTCACACGTTTCCCTCTTTCTGGGGTGTATGGCATTGCCCAGTAACAATCCTTTTCCTTTTTTTACCAACATGATTACTCTTGGTGCCCTGCATGTTGCTGCTTCTCTTACTTTTTCATTGCTGCTCCCTCAATACGTTGAGTGTTCTATCATCCTCAAGTGTCCATCCAAGAGCAACTCCTCCCTTTGAATGCATCCCAGCTGCATGTTATTCTGTTGTTCGAACCCGTGCAGTGCCCCCTGCTGCTGGATGCTGATTGCAAGTGGCAATGCACACTCAGAAGCCCTCATTTTGTACCGTACACAACTTATTTTTCCTTTGGTGCTGCACGGGCGCGTGTGCTCGCGCGCGCGCACGCACACACACACACACACACACACACACACACACACACACACACACACACACACACACACACACACACACACACACATACACACACACAAACACACACACACACTTGTTTCCCTGTAGGTGCTGCTGGTGCTCAAGCCTGTGGGATGCTACCCCCTGGACCTGCTCCCCTCACTTTTAGCAGCACAATGCAGCTGCTGCAGCGCAGTCATGAGCCTTAGGAATGTGCAGGTGTGAATTGACATGGTTGCTGGAAGCTTTTGCTTCAAACGTTAGAAACGTCCATGCGCCACTGCAAACAGCACAATGTAGCTGCTGCAGCACGAAAATGAGCCTCAGGAATGTGCAGGCTTAAATGGACACAGATTGCTGGAAGGTTTGGCTCCAAACGTTGCAAGAATCCATGCCCAAATGCAAGCGGCAGAGTGCAGCTGCTGCAGCGTAGCCGTGAGCCTCAAAACTTAGCAGGTGTGAATTGCAGGATCCTCGTAGCTCAAATGGGTAGGAAATAGTTTCTTATTTTGATTTCTCGATAGAGTGCATCTGCTAGCAGCATGATGCAAAGCCGCCATGCTTTTCAGAGCTCCAACATAATGTACTAAAGAAATGTTCCGGACACTAGGAGGTTGCGTGCAGCAGTTGTGCATATATATACCATATATATACATGGTGTGAAAGAGCACATTATCACAGGGGAGCATACGGAAATTCCACAAAGTGGACTTATATCTTTGTATGAAAGTAAGAAGTATCCATGAGGTAACAGAAGGATATTTAAGATGCAGAGTAAGGAAGCTATGCCCGCGCGCTTGTTAGTGTCCCGCAACAAGACGCACATGCACATGCACACGGGTGGGCATGCTTCACGGGTGCACTTGCAGCAGCTGTCTTATCAGCGCCTCTCCTTGCACATCCCTGCCGTGTCCTTTGTGCCCATCTCGCGCACACACACACAGGTGGGCATGCCATTTGAGCGCACCTGCAGCAGCTGCCACCAGCGCCTCTCCTTGCACATCCCTGCCGTGTCCTTTGTGCCCGTCTCGCACGGCCCGAGGGGCGCCGGCAGCAACAGTAACAAGGGAAACGCAGCCGTGAACAGCCGCATGGCAATGGCTGCAGCCAAAAAAGGCGGACTGCGGGGTGCGCTGGCGGCGTTCAACGGCGTGCTGCAGGTAAATTGGTGAGAATCATCAGAGGCTCTGTTCGAATGTCAACAAAATCTATACTCAGGAGGACTGTATGGAGCAATGGTGGCGTTGAACAGCAAACGCTGATGAATTGAGGGGAATCATAGGGTGTCAACAGGATTTGTACTCAAGAGGACTGCAGGGGGCGCTGGCGGCGTTCAAAAGCGTGCTGCAGGTCAGCAAATAAAATTGAAAGGAGTGACGGGGGAGGCGTTGGGCGCGCACTGGCGGACATCACCAGCGTGCTGCAATTTTGCATTTGCATGCTGACACGGTGTGGTTCTGAGACCTGTTTACTGCATGAAAAGGCACACTTTTCAAAGGCCGATGCTGACAAAAAGGAGGATTAGGGGGGGGCGTCTGCAATATTGGATTGCGTGCTGCAGGCGGATTCAAGGAAATCCGTGTTAGTATGTGCAGTGCTCAGGCTAGATTGGGGTGCATTAAAGGAGCTCTTTCAGGATCCTGCCAGGCAGGGACGTCTGTATAGGGCACTGGCTACATACCACCAGTGGTACGCCACAAAGGCAAGTGTACATGTATGCAGTATGTAGTACGTGCATGCCATACTGATGAGCGTATGTATGAAGTGTGTTATGTGCATGACGGTGAGCCGTTTTCCTGTGGTATGCATGTGCATGTCATACTGGTGAGTGTATGTGTGTAGTGTTGTGTGTGCATGCTATACTGGTGAGCGTAAGTATGTAGTGAGAAGTATGTGCAAGCCATACTCGTGAGCGTGACCTGCACGTATGCTGCGAACTTGCGCTGGTGTCTCGTAGGCCACAGCCTTCAAGAAAGTTCAACTTGCAGCCGAGCTCTTAGTAGGCCTTGTTCTGCAGTGCTGTATGCGCTCAGGCTGGTGAAACCCAAGAGCAAGTGCGAGGAACCCTCTGACCTGTCTTGCTCAGCTCTTAAAGCCCCTCACCAATCTTGTTCAGCAGTTGAAGCCCCTGTGGTGCTACGTTCCACCCCTGCAGTATACACCAGGTATTATGTATGCCTTGAGCGGCCAATTTATTAGACAAGCCGACCTGCCTGTGTGCGGCCAAGCCTGCTAGGGATTCTCCCAAGGAAGGGGAGCATCAGCACGGTAGCAACCAATGATCCATTTGGCTGCACTTGGCCACGCATCGAGGCGTAGTCATGTCAAACCTTGCTGCAGCACGCAGCACGCAGCGTTATACTTGGCATTCCACATGGCATCGAGTGCAGCAAAAGAGCCCAGACTTTTATATGTGGCTGATAGCACTTTGCTGGCATGTGATGGAGTGTCACTGATTGCACTGTTCAGAGGTGTGGTCACACTTCAATGGAGTACGATCAGGGGTCATTCTGCTGGGTGGTGACGTGCAGCTGCTGACAGCTGGGCCAACCCTTGCCTGGCCACCTGCAAGCACTACAACCAGCATGCTCCTTTGCTCGGCTGGCCATGCTCGCACCCTTTCTGCTTCCTGAGTGGTGATGTGCAGCTGCTGACAGCTGGGCCAACCCTTGCCTGGCCACCTGCAAGCACTACAACCAGCATGCTCCTTTGCTCGGCTGGCCATGCTCGCACCCTTTCTGCTTCCTGAGTGGTGATGTGCAGCTGCTGACAGCTGGGCCAACCCTTGCCTGGCCACCTGCAAGCACTACAACCAGCATGCTCCTTTGCTCGGCTGGCCATGCTCGCACCCTTTCTGCTTCCTGAGTGGTGATGTGCAGCTGCTGACAGCTGGGCCAACCCTTGCCTGGCCACCTGCAAGCACTACAACCAGTATGCTCCTTTGCTCGGCTGGCCATGCTCGCACTTTTTCTGCTTCCTGAGTTGTGATGTGTTGCTGCTGAAAGCCGAACCAAGTCTTTCCTGGCCACCTGCAAGCACCACCATCAGGGGAAAACTCCTTTGCTCGGCTGGCCATGCTCGCATCCATCCTGCTGTGCTTTCATGTGCTGCTACTTGCAGCTGGGCCAACCCCTGCCTGGCATGGTTTCTGGTTACCTGCAAGCACTGCAAAAAACAGTACTTTGCTTAGCTCCTGCTCGCAACCTGCTGTGGTTTCATGTGTCGTTGCTTCATACAGCTGGACCAACCCCTGCCTGGCATGGTTTCTGGTTACCTGCAAGCACTGCCAAAAACAGCACTTTGCTTAGCTCCTGCTCGCAACCTGCTGTGGTTTCATGTGTCGTTGCTTCATACAGCTGGACCAACCCCTGCCTGGCATGGTTTCTGGTTACCTGCAAGCACTGCCAAAAACAGTACTTTGCTTAGCTCATGCTTGCAACCTGCTGCGGCTTCATGTGCCTTTGCTCGCAACCTCCCGTTGCCGTTGCCGTTTCATGCCGTTGCTCGCAACCTGCTGTGGTTTCATGTGCTGTTGTTCCATGCAGCTGGGCCAACCCCTGCCTGACCTGGCCACCTGCAAGCACTACCACCAGGAGGCAGTACTTTGTTCAGCTGGCCATGCTTGCATCCATCCTGTTTTGCTCTGGTGCTCGCAGCTGGGCCAACCCCTGCCTGGCCTGGGGACCTGCAAGCACTACCACCACTCACACAGGTGGCTGCGCTTCCCCTGCTGCGGTAAGTGCATTCTCCTGCAAGTGATAGAAAGCACCTGCAGGCGGTGTCGCCACCTACACAGGTGGCAATTTTTGTTGTGGTAGGTGCAGTTCCCAGAGGTCTGGCACCTGCAGCGTCAATGGCACAGATGCCTGCTGTGTGTGCAGGCGATGTTGGAGCTGCACGAGTCTGTCTTGCTGGGCGTACACAAGTGCACCTACTAACCTGCAAACCCTCACATGAAAGGCTTACACTGGCAGGCACGCTCAAGTATCCTGTTGGCAGGTATAGTGATGTAACCTTACCTCAAATATCCTCTATGCCGAAACAAGCCTTACCAGTAAAAGAGCTTTGTCACCGCTCATATGCAGGCATGCGTTACCCCTGTGATCTCTGCCATGAGGAGCTGAGTGCTGATGGACATGGGGCACGCTGGGCACAGCGCATGGTGTGCGGTGAGTGCATGTGTGTGTGTGTGTGTGTGTGTGTGTGTGTGGGCGTGCGCCTTGCGCCAATGAGCAACCAGTTGTGTGCTGATGGACATGGGGCACGCTGGGCACAGCACATGGTGTGCGGTGAGTGCATGTGTGTGTATGTGTACGTGTGTGGGTGGGTGGGTGGGTGTGCGCTTGCGCCAATGAGCAACCAGTTGTGTGCTGATGGACATGGGGCACGCTGGGCACAGCGCATGGTGTGCGGTGTGTGCGTGTGTGTGTATGCATGGACGTGCGCTTGCGTCAATGAGCAACCAGTTATGTGCTGAGAAGCAAGGGCATGATGGGCACAGCACTTGGAGTGCAGCAAGAGTGTGTATGTGCGTGTCTGTTTGCGTGTACATGTGTGTGCATGCTGATGAGTAAGCAATTGTGTGATGATAGGCATGGGGCACGCTGGGCACAGCGTTTGTTGTGCAGCAGTGTGTGTGAGGGGAATCAAGGAGGGTTTAGGTGTTTTTGTTAGTGGTTCTGCATGTGGATAAGGACATGTGTTTATGTGGGCTCTCACTCTTTCTCTCTCCCTCTCTCCCTCCTCCTCCCCCCCCTCTCTCTCTCACACACACATGCCTTTGTTATCCAGTGTTTAATTTTTGTGCGTCTGTTGTGCCTGGCACAGGATATTGCTCTGTGGAGCAGGCCCTGGGGTCTCAGTGCAAAAGCTGCGGCAAGAAGCTTGCGAGTAGCGCCAAAAATCCTTCTGGTGGGTGGAAATGGAAGTTTTTGCGACCTTTTCAGCACCAGACTTATGTATTTCCAGAAGGTACCCATTAAGGTTGTTTAAAAGCAAAGAAACGGAAAATAATCAGTGCTTGAACAGCCATACCTCACCTTGGGGCAAAGTGGGCAACTTGATACTTTTGCCTACAGCAAAACACCCTTATGCAAAATTACCATAAATGGAATCAAGATCCAGTGGTAAACTACAAGGGACATCAAGAAATGCTGCAGTTACGGCTGCATGCAACATCCAGATAGACTGGAAGCAAGCTGTGTTGCTTTCAATACATGAATACCCTTGCACCTCAAATGGCTTGTTAATTAGGGCATGCAGCACTGGGATGTGTAGCATCCTTTGGTGTGGAAACTTTGCTTGTTCAAACCGTGTTACTGCAGTACATTTGGCAACTGTGTTGCACGTGGCATAATCTGCTGCTCCTGTTTGCAGGAAGAAACACAAGGTACTGGGAAGGAGGTGAAGGCTGCAGGGACAAGGCACGCATGACGCGCAGCGATCCCCACAAGTACCGTGACAGCAAGGTATGTGCATGACTGTGATCCTCTACAGGTCCTACAATGCAGCGGCTTGGATGCACTGGTCTTACCCAGGCTTCTGCGCTCTGGTATGTATATGGACAGACAGCTCTTGAGCAAGAATGTGAATTTACTTGTCTGTGCCTGCACAAACACACACACACACACTCACGCAGCCCCAATCTCATGGTCTTTCCTCTTCCCATGCTCTGAGTGGATCAAAAGCACAAAGATTTGACATACTTGCCGTGCTCTGTGCAGGCCAAGACAAAGTCCAAAAAGCAGTCGCGTGTGGGTGAGAAACCTTGGTCGAAGATGAAGAAAAATGAACAGAAAACGCATTACCAGAGCTCAAAATGAGCTCAGCAGTGAGGCCAATGGTGAGCTTGTGAAGCCAGGCATGCATGTAAACAAGGTGCATGAAATGCATGGAAAATAGAGACAAGCTATCACAGGGCATTCAAGTAGTGACGAGATTTCAGTACGAAAAAGAGCCGCGTAGGATTATTGGGTGCTTGGTCCGTTGGCTTACTTAGAACCTCATAATAGCTTAGGTCCTGTGCCATGTCAGGCCGTCTTTCAGCTTGAAGCCCCGGCCTAAATGTTACTAGCAACCAGTAGTTGTGCTCTGCAGCAGTAACACTCCCCTCTTTAGTTTTCATGCTGTTTTGGCTGTATTCCTTTCTCAGCCTGACATTTACAAACAGACACTACAATTAAGGATCCAATATCAGACTCCTGTATTCACACAAAATGCTCTGGAAAGGGAAGGAAAGGAAAGGCTACAGAGCTGTACCTACGTACGTGGGCAGCTTAGCCGAAGCAAATATGTGCATGTAACCAAACCAATCCAAAACAAAAAGAAAAACTATCCTCCCAGGTGTGGGTGGGGCTTAAAATAGTACCCACACCATCATTTTAGAAAGAAGGATTGGTGCAAAGGTCTACCAAACTTGCTCTCTCAACTCTCATCACCAAGATCAGGCAAGGGGCGCTGCTTGGAACGGAAAGGGTGACATAGCTATACCTGCCTACGCAGGCAGCTTTGCTGAAGCGAAAAAGGTGCCTGTAACCAAACCAAGTCATTTGGTTATACATAACACTTGTGTATAAATGTCAATTGAGTGCGGAAACAATGTCATAAGCTGAGCTCAGAAGTGTTAACTGCTGAAAGTTACATTCCACCAGGTTGCAGTGCCAGATTCTATACGATGCGCAGAAAAATTAGGACAGCACAACTCGAAAAACGGTCCAGGAGGCCATGACTCTGAGGTGGGCATCCAAAGAAGAAAAGAAAAGACTACGCTTGCCAAGTCTGGCCGCGTGCATAAAGGAAAGGTCACCTGAAAGGCAGGGCCCCAACACACAGACCAAGAGGAAGAGGTGGCACAGAAGTCTACACCAGCAACTTGAAGTTGGCCTCCACCATGGGCATCCAGAATAATGCGCTCTTTGTCTTGTACAGTGTGCCAATCACAATTGCTGCAAATTCTAAGCTCGTATGAGCATCTCAGGCTGTTTCCATGGTGCCACTGGGTTTCCACTCATGGACTGGTTGTGACTGGTAAGGCGTAAGCACAAGATACGGTGTAATAATCTATGATCTCTCTCTTTCTCTCTCTACCTCTATCTCTCTCTCTCTCTCTCTTTCTCTCCCCCCCCCCTCTAAAGGTGGCTACATGCAGGTGGACGCGGTTACAAATACAGCTGCATCCTTGGCCAACCTGTCACTTATACCCACCTTGCAAATATAATTAGCAGCGCTGCCTTTGCTGACAACCTTCTCTGCCCAACTAGCATAATCCAGGACCTCAAAGTGCAAGCCAGAAAACTCACTCTCTATCCTGACTGGGCTTGCACTTGTTAGATCTGGCAGCAAAAAGAGCATTGGGGATTTACACAGTCATCCTGGAAAAAATCGAAATGGGGTGACACCCCTTCAAGCTCTTTGTCAACAACTCAAAAGAAAAACAGAAATCCAAAGACAAAAGGCCCAGTTTCTTGGATCACATTAACCTTTCCTATATCTTGGAGGTGAAACCACCATGGACTTTTTTGGAAGCACCAGATTCATCGAATGACCTGTAACTTCACAAGTAAACTTGATAACCTTGGCCTTGCCATTGCCACAGTGTGTTACGCAGCAGGCACAGCATTCCACACAGGTCCAACTGCCCGCGTTAGACAACCCTATAAACTGATTGTGAACCACTTCAATTACTGACCGATTGCCAGTAAACACTGATTACCTGCCCGATTGTGACTATGATCCCTATAAATCGTCTCTTTACCATTGCCAAGAAAGCGGCTGGAAATGCCCTGGTAATGAAGAACAACACTCTGACGCAGCAGCACGTACACTTGATAGAGATTGAATATCAGAGGGGGTTATCTGAGGCCCAAAATCAGGTGTTTTTTGGATGCTCCCTGCATAGGTTCTCCCCAACTGGCAGGTTTAAAAATTAGTTTCCTCTGGTTATAAGCTTTCTGTAGCGCTGAGGTTTGAAACCTGCCAGTTGGGAAGACCGTGCCTAATCAGCCGCAGCGTGCACGTGAACCCTAGTTCTCACCACCAAGGCTCCATATCTGACCACCCACTCCACCAAATTGGGTGCTTATTGGTAATTTGAAGTCCTTGTAACAAAAAAACATCATTGCAAAAGAAAAAGAGTGAAAAACACCCAGTGGTTCGTGTTTTATGGCAATTTTGGCTATTTTCCCATAGAGCACCGAATGAGGGTTTACATGCAACATGTGAGTTTTAGCCCAGTCTATCTAAGCACACAAGGCGACTTACACAAATCTGAGCATATGCTCGGGTAGCTTGTAACGCCAGCTACACCAGAGCAAAAACTGTCCCAACTTGGGATTGAATCAGATGAAGTGGCAGTGGGTGGACGCACTTCATTTGCGAAAAAGGAGAATATTTGGGCACATGCTCAGATAGCCCCCTCTGATTACATATTGTGAAGATTCTAGGCATGGGCAGCAGTTGGAGACAACACAGCGGCAGCATGCAGATTTATGCAAGGACATTGGTGGAAAAGCTGTCACGTTACATACCATCCTCCTGGGTGTCGGTGGGACCTATTACACTTAGCACACCCTTAACCAATTTAAACAACTGGGACTTGACCACCAACACGCCAATCAACTTGCTCGCAAACTTCATGCCCATTCTGTAATGTATGCCAACAAGATTGTTACCACTAGGCGTGCTATTGAAAACAATAATACTTCTCGCAGCCAGGTTATGGAGCCGGGTGCTTCCAATAACCCTCCAGATCCCCATTAAGAACTTCTTTTTTGTAGTCTTCGTGGTGGAGGGGACTCACGGCTCTTCTGAGCCAATGTGTCTCCTTTTCCTTAATTGATGTAGGGAGAGCTTCCTCTGCCCCTTTAACCAGATGCTGGAATTGAGCGCACACAGATTTGTCAGAGTTCAAAAGGCAATCCAGGATAATGCACTGTACATCTTGAACGATATGCCAATCACTTTTGTTGCAAATTCTGAGCTTGAGGGGCACCTGTTTCCATGATGCTTTTGGGTTTCAACCTGAAGGTTGTGACTCGCAAAGATGTAGCGTTTAAGTTCAACTTAAGTTAACGAGGAACATCTTGCTTAGGTAGAGAGGTAGCAAAGGTCTTTTGTTCAGCTTCCTTTCATCCCACCAGCCTGGTATAGAGCCCAGCGTAACGTCAAAGCGTGCGCGGTGCGCCCTCATGATTCCAAGGGTAAACTCTTTTTGCTTCAAACAAGCCATCCTAATGCGAATAGAGCCACGTGACCCATTATTTTCTTCCTTTGAAAGAATAAAGGAGATACTACGCCAGCCAAAAAGGACTTGTGCATTAAGGAAAGGTACCCTAACAAGCAAGCTAGCAAGGGGTCTGAAACCTAAACTGAACACAGCCAGCCAAGACAAAAACCAGAAACAGAGCTAATGGAGGTCTGGAGGGTTGTCAGCCATGCTCCTGAACGCCCAGACTCTCCTTCTCCCGTTCTTCATGGCTGTGTGCCCAGCAAGCCCCCTTCCCCCTCCAGAAGCCTCCTGCAGATGAAGAGCACCATGATGCCTGGTGTTAATATTGTGGTAATCTTTGGAGAAACTCTATTCGGATGCTAGTGTTTTAGCCTTTGGCCTGGTTATGCCCAAGTTGGCAAGAGGCTAACTCGTGAGTCATTTTAAATAGTGCCTGCCACACTGATTAAGATGTGCAAGGTGACCTCATTGTTCCTGACAGGCTCATCAATCTAGAAGAAAGAAACACTGTGCATTCCAAGCCTGGCCGCGTGCATTACAAAAAGGTCACCCATCCTTTGAAAGGCAGGGCCCCACCACACAGACCAAGAGGAAGAGCAAGCACAGAAGTCTACTCCAGCAAGTTGGCCCCCACCATGGGACTTACGACACGACGGTCAGGCATGCCCTGTCCAGCACGCTCAAGACCCACCCCTAAGCCCTAAGCATGCCCTCCAATATCCCATCAAGGGCCTGAATCTGCAAATTGGAGCCTGGATATAGTGATCATCATCTATGATAGCATACTGGGCAGACCTGCACCTCATGTTTGCCACTGGCTTTGTACTGACTTACCCTATTACTTTTTCATCCAAAGACGCCGAGCAGCCATGCCTGATGTTGTTGCTCCTGCTGCACCTGCTCCAGCAACAGCAGGGGCAGCAGCCCCAATACCTGCAGCCCCGCAGGACTGCAGCAGGGCAAACAGGCTCCCAGCAGCCACATTGCCAATGCTGGCTTGCCAAGCTGCAGCGGCAGATCCTGCAGCCACCCCAGCACTGCCAAACCCAAAAACGCCCAGGGCGAGGGGTCCACCAAGTGCTGTGAGCACTGTGACTCCACCACCCACAGCAAGTGGAACCCACCAGGGTGGCTTTGCCTACCTGGGGGGGGCAATGAAAATGCCCACAAGCTCATCCACAATTTCATCGTCCTGCAAGATGGTGCATTGGTGGATGGAGGATGGAATATGTGCCTGTGGGTTTGTGTGTGATGTACAAGCTCACTACAAGAAGACTTGTTGAATGAGCTTTTATGATGCGCAGTCATGCACATTCCAACTTTCAGTGCAAGGTAGAGCTCTGTAAAGCTTGAACTGAGCACATGTTCTTGACATGCATACCATCCTTATGATATGTGTTGCTTATAATTATTCAGCTCTGGTACAACATATGTCCGGTCAAACCTCACATCCGGTCTCCAAAAGCTTCTTGGATCAAATCCGTAACAAATGATTTACCAAAAATTTGATAACAAAAAAAAGCTTTGGAAGGGGTTGTCTGGGGCCCCCAAATAAGTGTTTTTTTCTTGTTTATTTGATAGTTGCGCCAAAATTGGCATACCATAAGCACGGATTCTTGTTTCATGTTACACTTGAGGGGTGCCATTTACAGCGTTCATGCCTAATCAGCCGTGGCATGAACAACCTAACCTCCATTCTCAATCCCCCACTGCACCAAACTGGGTGATTTGGTTGGAGGCAGAAACCCCCTACATCAAATAAGGAAAGGAGACACTAAGGCCAGTGATATGGGGTCTTCCGCTAATTTGATGGTGTTATAGCATTGGTTGGCACGGTAAAATTTGAAACCCAAGAAAGAGCATGTCCGAAATGAAAAGCTGATTGACCTCCTCTGAAAACTCCTAAATGATAAAATACCTCTGAAAACCAGAAATTGCCATTTAACATTTAAGTTCGGCACCTTGAGGCAGACAAGTGGGAGCCGTTGCTGCAAAAGTGAGAGGGTGCACTGTGTGTGTGCATGCAAGCACTAACCCCTACCGGTCAGCGCACAAAATAATCAAACTGAGATTCCCTCTCTTGTCACTCTACCTAGGAAGCTAGCAATCTAGGACCTGTCAGAGCTATAGATGGTGCTGGTACAAAGAATGGTTGATCTGATCTGATCACCTATAACATCCTGAAAGGAGGTTGAGGTCTCTTAGCCTACCTTCACGTCTTTGCTACCCAGGGTCTGCAGCTTGGCCTCTGCAAGAGACCTGATTTCAGCTTTTTGGCCATCATCAATCCGCTTATCAGACGGGAGCCTGCCCTGGAGCTCTTGCGTGATTTTCTCCACAAGGCAGTCGGTCCTCATTGTGACTGGGTCAAAATCTCCTGTGCATGAATGCAAAATGGGCAAAAACAGCCACGTGTGAAACATGCAGCATAAGGCAGAAATCCCTGTTGCTTGTCCTTTACATTGACTTTCAAAGGTAAACTTGACTTCGCACGCATGCCACGGACTTATCATTTTAGAATTGCAGCTTGCTGCAGAGCGGCTTGAAGAACACACGCACGCACGCACGCACGCAGACCCAGAATTCAGCCCAGAACACTTATGAAAAACATTATCAATATCCTAACTTGGTGGCCAAGGCTTTGCACTCGTATTTTTACTGCAGCCCGACTACGAGCAGTGGTCTCGGATGTCCGAAAAGGCACAGGGGTCTACCAGTACAATTTCCTTTTACACTGTCGAAACACCGTTTTCCTTTTTCTGCAGTCGTGAAAATCGGAGGTGTTTTCACGGGAAAGAATTTTCCTGCAAATTTTTGATAGAGTTTTCTCAAGGCATCAGCAGTACAGGATGGGCCAGTGGTGGTCATCGCAGCCAGTTAAACAGCCCCCAAAACCAGACGAATCAGACGAATCAGATGAGGAGTACGATGCATTCCCAGCTCCAACCCTGTGCGTCCGCTCCTGAAGTTCCATTATCCTAAGGCCTAGTATTTTGGCTGTAGCATTGCAACATCAACCCATCAGAGTATGGGGCGCACACAGCTGGAAATTTGCACTTTGCCCTTCAAAGCATGTACATCACATCAATTAACTCACATCCATGCAGTCTGCCCCCTCCGCAAGCTGCCCCGCTGTCCAAGTCTAGCCACACTGTTTTTATCCTTGATATGTCTGCAAGCATGAAGACGACTGATGTGGAGTGGGGCAGCAGGTGTGTATGTGTGTGCATCGATGGGATCCTTGACTGGTAGGATGTACTTGAAGAGGAAAAGGGTCGTTGACTCAAGCAGATGGCAGCACAGCTGGCCTTTTCATTCAAATATAGGGTTACAAATTCCCAGATTGTTGACTTGCCTGTTTACAAAGCTGATTGTGCTCAGAAGGTTGCTTAAACTCCTGCTCAAGCCCAAATGTACGCCTGCCCATGCCTCCAGGTGCATCGCAAGGTCTGCTGCAGTTTTTGAGTGCTGCTACGATTTTGTGCAAGACCAGATCCGCAGTGGAGCAGGGAACAAGGACACATGTACCATCATCACCTTCAACGACCAAGCACATCAGGTGTGTTGACTTCCTTGTTGGAGGGCCATTGTTATTATTGGGCAACTGTGTAGGCACAGCCCGTGCCGTGTTTGCCATCTCATCCCCTCATTTTGCTGTTCTTGCAGCCTGCAGCTAGCTACTTCCATGCATTTTTGCCCTCTTTTCACCTTCAATTCAAGTGACTGGCCTCTTGCTTCCCACTTGCTTCTCTCGACAGTGGACCGGCTTCCCCAATGCCCCCAGCATGCGCCGCCTTTTCTTGCTCAAAAAAATTGACAACATCAAAGCAGAGTGCCGTGTGGAGCTGGGCACCAATTACCTGAAAGGGCTGTGTGCCGCCCTGAGCATGTGCCGCCACATGCACAAGCATACAAATGCACAGAGCGTGGTGTTCCTCTCAGATGGCAAGCCTGGGGACCTGAATTTTGACAGCAGGTGCGCCTTCTCCTGTCATGCTGGGGCTCATGGATCAAGGCTGCACTGACCCTTTGTTGGCAAAAATCTCAGGAGGTCAGCACAATGCAGCGATGACCTGTTATTAAAGAACTTGCATGAACATGTAGGCAGGCTCCCGGCGAGCATAAAGTGCCCTTTCTCAATATCGAGTGCTCAAGCTCAAATTCACTTGCTTGTGCATCACAACAGAGTTACGGTTGTTATTGCAAATTCACAACAGATTCAGCGCTTACCCCTGCTCTCTGATGGGCTCTGGTTTGCTGCGAGCTAGTCAAATCTCTGAAACACCACCTTGTTGTACATAAGACATGATTTTCTAACTGATCAGCCTTCGTTTTTGGATCTTATGAGTGCCGGGTGTGAAAAGAAAATCCTGCGCCAGCCAAAAGGCCACATGCATCAAGGACAGGTTTCCTAACTAGCAAGCTAGCAAGGGTCTCACCATAGGGCCCCCAAACCTAAATTAAACACATCCAAGGAGAAAACAAGAAACAGAGCTAATGGGGACCTGGAGGCCATGCTCCTGGACGTCTGGACTCTCCTCCCACTCTCCACTTCCACACGCCCAGCACCCCCCCAAAAGCCCCTGAAGTGCATGTTTGGTGTCGATAATAGCTGTTACTCTTTGGATGGCATCAATTTGGATGCTAGTGACAGAGTGATTTTTTGTCTAGTTAGTGCAAATTTGATCAGAGGTTTGAATGGTGGAGTGTTGCCTCTGAGGTCAGCCTCCAGGAGAGAACACACTACCTAGGGGCATGAATGGGGCTTTGCCAAAAACATACTGCAGCGACTTTTGGCATAGCCACACGTCAATTCATGCCAGCAATGCTCATGGCAATAATCATAATTGGGAAGACACAGTGCTTCATGTAGAAAGGAATAAGTCTAAGCTGGACACCAGCCAGTGTGCTGAAAGATCCACCAGTCAGCTCTGGAACTAACAGTGCCTCCTGCCAACTCAAGGCAAGCTGGGATCAATCAAACGCGTGAGAACCTGACACGTCGTCAGCCATCTGTCCAAGCGTGGGCCTTGTCCTCCTGAAAGTAGCCTATCCAGTAGCTCCACCCTTCCCCCTTCCTCATACCCCATTGTTTGGATTAAGAAATTGGCAATTCTGTTGTAATTGGCCTTTCTTAGACCGTGATAGTATCACAGTGGAATTTTGTTGCAAATTCAACTTGAAGTTCAAGGGCCGTTATTTAAATAAGTCAAGATTGTAGAGGGGCTTGGTTGTTTTCTTGGTTATAAATAGTCCTGTAAACTTAAACATGTATTGACAGCATCTTTAGAATGTGTGCCTCAAAGAGTTTTTGTGCATAAGCTCTCAATTGTGTTTTCACATTGATCTTGAGTTGATAGATTTTGTTAGGATTGCTAGGGAAAGGTTTTGTTAGGGTTGTATTAGAGCAGAACTTCAGATCAATGTGGTATTAGATTCATGTGGTCTCAGGTTCATGTGGTCTTAGGTTTATTTGCATTGGAGAGTGGGTAGAGTGTCTCTGCCTTACAGGATTGCATTACAAGGCCATCAGGGCGTCTTTGTTGTGTCTTTGGGGGCTGTTAAGATGAGATCAGGCAGCCTGGACCACTTTTTTGGGTTTTGGGTCCGAAGCTCCTATTTATTGCATGCATCCATGCCAACAATGAGAATCACGAGTCTCTTCTGCTAATTAATTTGGAGCAAAGGCTAAATGATTGAATATCTTTTTTACAACTTGTTTTTGTGTGGGTTAGTGCATCTGAGCAAAGAGTGGGAAGTGTTGTCAGATGTGCCGCATAAGGGGCAAGGATCATGGTCGGGATGGCTGTTGAAGGAAAGGAAAGGAAAGGGTTACATAGCTGTACCTGCCTGAGAGGGAAGCTTAGCTGAAGCATCAAAAGAGGCTGCAACCAAACCAGACCTAATCTTGAAACTACAAAGAGAAGGCTGAAGTCTAACACTTTTTGGTGGCCGTTAAAGCATCTGGCATGCGTTTCGATGTAAAGGGTGTCTGTTAAATGTTTCAAATTTGTGCATTTTTTACACACTTCATTATCTACGCACGCATAGGCTCCCTCCAAACGCAAGGGCAGGTCCAGTTGATCATGTTTTTGTTCCCACAACGTGTACTATGCGCATGTATGCAGGAGCAAGGAAAGCTTGTTGCAAGTGATGGAGCAGCTGCGTGCAGCTGTCTTGCCTGGCAAGCTGCAGGTTCACAAAACCCACCTGGCTGCAGGTGAAATCCCTACTTTTGCTTGTGGTGACTGCTGCGCACAGGAATGAGGAAAAGCTTTTGGATGCAATGCATCAGCTGCAGGAAGCTGTCTCACCTGGCAAACTGCAGTTCCACAGCATTGGTTTTGGGAGCAATGACTTTGTGTGGCTACAAAAGATGGCAGCATGCGTGAACGGCAAGTTTCACAAGTAAGGGGTCAGTGATCTGGGACAGATGCACAGAAGGATAAGCTGGGGGAGAAGATAAAAAGACTTCACCAGTTAAGAAGACTGCGTGCATTAAGGAAAGGCTCCCTGCCTAGGAAGTTGCACAGGCCTTACCAAAGGTCAGTGTCCTGGGACAGGTGCACAGAAGGATAGCTTGTCTACCTTTCTTCAATACACGTGGCCTTTTTGGCTGGCATAGCCTTTTTTGTATCTTTCTCTTTTAGATGCACAGAAGGATGAGCTAGGAAGCCAGGTGGCTGCAAAATGTGAAGGGCAAGGATCAATCGGCAGGAAGCATCCAGAGTGCAGTTTCTCTTTGCCAGCAGGAATGGCATGTCTTACAATTGAAACACATCTCAAGCAATCTGCTCTTTCCAAGTATCGTTGCACACTTATTGTGCTTGTGCATATTATGTTTGACTATGCTTACAACAAAACATATTATGTTGCTTGTGAGGGCATATGAATATTTGCGCTGCGTTCCAGCCTTGGTGCGCTATATCCCAGTCTTTGCACACAGAAGCTTGTGCCATAAAAAACCAAAAACCAGTGGTTTTTGGGCAACGAGCAACCAGTGCAGCTGCATGCAAGAACGTTCTTTTCTTGGCACCATGCCACAGGTCCAGCAAGCTTGCTTCCGCCAGTGACCCTTACAGCATGCTGCATACATCTATCTGACCTGATGTCTTTGTTTGCTTGCTTGCAACAAGTCAACGTGCCAGGGGAGGAGGCTTCAGCTTCATTGAGATGGCATCCACCTTTCGGTAATGAGCAGTCTCTGTAGTTAGCAAAGGTGTTACATTTGTACGTTGGGCCATGGACTGTCGTCCACCTTGCTCAAGGAAACACAGGCGCACAAGCCCTCTGGGCACTTTCTTTTTCCCATCATAACTGTGGCGCATGCTTCATGTTTGAGGCCAAGTCGCATGTGTCTACTTTCATGTGAATGGGCTGCAAATGAGGCTGAGTCACATGTATTTACTCAGTAAGAAAAGTAAAGAAAAGACTAGCCAAGCCAGGTCCGGCTGCGCGTATCAAGGAAAGTTTCCCTAACTATCAAACCAGATAGGGCCTAGCCACTTTGCCCATTCACTTTGGTGGGCTACGGTTGAGATTAAGTCACATGTAACCACTAACTTTGAATGGGCTTGTCTGCACCTGTCTACAATTTTTCTTGTTCTGGATATACCATGGTGCTTGCTTGCCCTTGTCTGCTCCTGAGTCCACCAGCAGTGAGCTGAAAGCAATGCGTCTGAGCACTCATGACGGCAGCACCTCAGTCCCTGCCAGCAGAGTAGCTTGCACAATGCTGAGCTACGTCATATCAGCTTCTTGTTGTGTTTATACCACACTGTTTGGTTTCCCTTGCTACTCCTAGGTCCATCAGCAGTGAGCTGACAGCAATGCGGTCAAGCGCTTATGCCAGCAGCACCTCAGCCCCTGCCAGCAGAGGAGCTTGCACAATGCTGAGCTACAACAGATCAGGAGCTCACATGCAGCAGCTCACTTGCAGCATTTCAGTCTTCGGCATTAAGCAAGGGAGGTGGTGGTGTGCTGGCAGGAATGTCTCTGCATATATCAGCACCAGCCCTTTTGCACAAGGTAAAAAAAGCCTATCCCGTGTGTTTCGTCACTTTGATTCTACTGTTGGGATATGGTGATCAGGTATTTATAAAAACAATGACCATGGAAAGCCATGCCTGCCAGGACATTGTCCGCAATTCTAGCATGTAAATTGGTCCTCTTCCTTCTTGTAAGACTGCTTCACACCATGGAAGTCTTTGTATTTAACTTGATGTTGCCATGGAAATGAGCATCCAACTTCACTCTGTCGACAAGTGGCCCTTTACCTCGTAATCTCAACACTCTTTTGGTGAACAGGTGCATTCCGAAAGGCATTTAGGGTAAACATCTGCTTGGATGATCTGCCATTCAAGGTGTCAAAGGCCTTGAAGGACCTGAAGCCTGAGGAAGATGAGTGTGGTGGCTTGTTGCTCGTAGGCAAGGAGAGGACTTTTCCATCAACAAAAATGGTAAGGAATCGCTTCTATTATTCATGGCCATTTCGCCTTTGTGCTCGCTAGACATAAAGATTCTGCACTGGACACAAGGATTGTAGGCATCATGAAGCAAACAAAGGCATGGCATGTGATCGAAGGTACATAAAAAAGCACAAGATAGGCACACAGAACAGGCATGGGAATTAAGTAATAACAAAGTATGGGAGTGAGGGAAAGTCGTGTGAGATCAGCGTCACGCACGAATCACCAGCCTGGGAGCACATATCACCGCACTGGGGTGCAACTGAGAATTGTGCTGAAATGTCCAGGGTTCCTTGACCATGCAGCAAAAGACGGGGTCTGCAGGGATTGTGGATTTGCACAGGTTTGCTGTTGTACTCCTGCATGATCCAGCACAGCACACACTATGGATTGGATTCTGAGGCTGCCTGGCCTGCTCCCCTATGTCCTTCCCATGGCGTAGAAAAAACTAACAGTGCTTTGTTATGGATGTAGGCAGCACAGGCCGTCTGGACCAGCATGATCTGCACATCACTGAGCAGGTCTCTTATCATATAACGCTCCCATGCCCCTTTGACCCCAGTATTCCTGATTAAGCTAGACGCAACTCCAGCCGCCCTCACACTATCTAGGCCACTCCTTGCCCTACTAACCCAAATAGACCATGTACTTCCCCCTCACATTGGGTACTCCGCAGTATGAGAGTTAGCGAAGAGGTAAGAAGCAGCACAACTCCAGCGACTTCTTGAATTGGACATCCAAAATTGCCATGTTCACTTAGTATGAATCAAATACTGTGAAGATACGAGGCCTGGTACCCAGCTAGAAGCCTCACAGCAACAACACAGTGAGCTGTGCAAACAACTTCAAGGTGTCGAGACCACTTTCCACACAGTTTTCCTGGGTGTAGGTGGGACTATCTATTATACTGCCAATCAGCCAAACGACCTGGCTGAAGGTTACCCTTCATTGTAACCATTGTAACCATTATATTGCCCATACCGCGGATCAATTTGAAAACTAGGGATTGATTTGCAAAGGTCTACCAAACTTGCATGAAAGCTCCTTGCCCATTCTGCGCAAAATGGGCACAAACTTACCTCTACCAGACGTGCCATTGAAATCAAAAACACTTCCCACTCTTGTCTGAACCATATATGACACTCATAACTCATAACTCAAGAAAATAAATTCATTACAACTCATAAACAACTATAAACAAAACTAACTAAATAACTAATGCATAATAACAACAAAACCAATAATAAATTACTAATAATAACAATAAACTAAAAATAACTACTAATAATAACTACTACAATAACAAAGATAAATAATAAAATTAATTAACTAAAAATAACTAATAATAATAACTCAATAATAATAACTCATAACTCATAACTCTGGTGCCCTAAGGCCGCGCGCTGCCAAGAAACCCACTAGACCCACACAAGCTTCCTTCTTACCCTCTGGTGAGAGAGATTTGCAGCTTTTTAAACCAATGTGTTTCCTAGCCCTTAATTGATGTAGGGAGTATTCTCACTGCCTACGTGGTTATTCTTTTTCTTTCTTTCTGCCATCTGCTTTGTTTGCACGTTGAAAAAGAAATTGATTTCAACCCAGGCCCTTATGTAGCACGATGAGGAAGGGAGCACTGTAATGTGAACAGCAATTTTAACAACTGGCAGGCCAATTCTTGAGCCAGGCTAAAAATAAGAGTAATAGACCAACCAAGTGACCATTTTATCATGATTTAACAATCAACTGCAATTTGTATTGACAGGGAATGGTTTTGTGGAAGTGGACCTTACATTGATCTGGTCTGATTTTTTGACCATACACATTCACTGATCAGGTTCCGACAGAGTATTTGTGGGTTTGGATGTCTTTTAAGGTAATTAGATTTCTTTGTAGGTTTTATCATACATTGCTGCGCATTGATGACAGTCTTTAGTGCTGAAAACACAATAGAACAAATCATGTATGCTTTTTTTAGCAATTCAAACTCGTTCAAGGAAGGGGCTCAAGCAGCTTCAGCAGCAATGTTAATTCTTGTAAACTTTGCGTGGACCAATTAATGCACAAATTAAATTTCATTGTTTGGTTAAACCTCTCTTGCTAAAATTGCTTGTGTTGCAGGCACTCCAGTTCCAAACTGCAACCTTCCGATCCCTGATAATCGCTAAGACCCACTTGTCAGCATTCAAGATTGCCCTCAAAAGTGTTCCAAAGCTTCCCAAAGGCTATCCAGTGGCCCATCGTGCCACATTCCTGAATTGCCTCCTCCTGGTGTCAACTGAAGAACAACCTTGCAGGTGTGGTAGATGTTACATGCATTATGAAAGCACTCAGTGACTGTAAAGAAAAGTATAGGATAATCTAAAATCTGCAAAGTAAGGCTATGTCGAAATTTTTTGGGTAAAGGAGCAGACAAATTCAAAAGGTCGGAAACGAGATGGAAAAGCACGTGAGGTTGGTTGTAAGATTCCCCTCTTAAAGTATAGCTAGGAATGATGTCATACTCATGGGCAAAAGTATGCTAAATGCAGCTCAGGGTACACTATGCCTGTCATGTTAAATCGTGGTTATTGCTGAATCATTGCACAACCTAGTATGTGAGGTGTGATTTGTATAACCTGCTCTAAGAACAGTAAACGTGCAGTAACAGTGATTTAGCATGATATGCCAATTTGGTTGTCGTGGATAACTTCTGTCTCAATAAAACATGGCAGTTCAACTCAACAAGTTGAAGAGTTCAGCCATACTTTGATTTGCCACAGTTTTTATCTGTGTTTTTATCTGTGCAATCCTCTTCTCGTACACCTGCAGGTTTCTTTCAGTTGAAAAGTACCTGGGGGGCACATACACAAAATTTAACAATAACAGGGGCTATGTACACCATGCATACAAATCGGGGGATTTGAGGGGCGAATCAGGTGTGTATATGGCAGGACTTTCCATGAAGCGAATTAGCTTAAGTGCTGAGCTCAACTTCTGAAGATGTAGATCTTCAAGTTGCTTTCCCTATTGAAACTCATGCTCCATAATGTCCTCAATTATATATTCCCTACTGTGTAAATCAAGGCAGAGGTGCTGCTTGTACTTTCTTTGCCTAGAAGCCCTTTTCTCTTTTTTTTGGAAATGTTTGATTGTTCATGGTGCATTAAATACACTCATCACATATGCCTGGGCTTGTAAATATTGCTTCACACAAAGATGGCAAAAAGATTCACCCAGTATGATCCTTAACTTTAGCAAAGTGTATTTCCCTGCTTATGTAAAGTAACTAACAGCTTTTGGTGAGATCCTCGCTAGCTTGCTAATTCAGGAACTTCTCCTTATTGCATGCGCCCTTTTGGCTAGCATAGTCTTTTTTTCCTTTTTTTTATATCTCAACTTCCTGACTGACCCACTGCTTTCGATTGAATTATGCAGAGGAGATCAGGCATGACATCGCACAAGCGTTTTCACATTTTACGTGGGCCCATAGCAATGGGCAGATTATCGTCAGTGACATCCAGGGTGTTGGCTTGACTTGGACCGATCCTCAAGTAAGGGCTGCGCTCCCCTTTGGAAGCCCCTAGGGGTTGGAGCTTGTAACATACAAGCTTATTCTGCAGGCCCAAGGAGAAGCTGGAGACAAGGCAGCATGGCTAGGGGGTGCAAAGACTGGAGAATCAATGCCGATGGTGCCGAGCTGTCATTTAGAACGTGGGCTGTATTTTCATCAATCTCAGGGATACAAAGTTCTTCTTGTCCTTGGGCTTGATTAGTGTTTGATGCATTCATAGTCAGCAGCAGTGTGTGCGCGTGCATGTGTGTGTATGTGTGTGTGCCTTGCGTAAGGGTGGGAATGGAACACAACCAATTTACTTTTGCTTTCCATCTTCCAGATGCCTGTTATTTGTCTCAAATTTTGATTTAGACTTCCTTGGAAAACACTGTAGCTCTGTCACGTTAGATCTTGTTGGGCTTGGTTGGTCGGTTAAGAAAACGTTTTGGTTAACCATCATTAAAAATAAAGCTGTGATTCATAAATAAATAGAAGATCCCTCCAAGGTGTTGAGGTGTGCTTGGCACTGATTTTGCATGACATGTCATTGTTTGGTAAATCTCACCATGGATCTTGCCTTTCACACACTAATTTTTGCAGGTAAACAGCCTGGGCAGTGACAACTTCGGCCAATGCGACTTGGGTGGCGACGGAATTCAGTCATTCTTTGCCTCTCACGTATGCAACGGCCTCTGCCGTGCATTGAAGATCTCTGGTAAATGGCCCTGCTAGGAACCAAAGCTGTTGCTCAATCAAGGGATCTTTCCTAAATGCATGAGACCTTGCTTGGTCAGCGCAGGCCGCCTGCATTTTCTGAGTCATCTCTTCTCTTTTCTCGCGCTCAAGGCGGGTCAAGGCAGGACTCAAAAAGCTTAAACAGCATGGAATTCCAGTGCCCCCACCTGAGTTTCCATTTTGTGCTTGGCCGATTACTCTCACCTTTCTTCTCAATTCCAGACTAGCGCATTAAAATAGGTGATCCAGATTAACCGGAGCTTAATAAAAAGTGGAGGTTGAGAAAAGCGGAGCAGTCAAGTATGGGCGAAAGTCCGTCTATTAGAACCTGAAGACACCTCGACCAGGGTTCTCCGGAAACTTGGGGATAGAGGATTCAGCATGGTATAGCAGAAGGTGCCTCTCAGGCCACATACAGAGACAGAGGAGGAGGTTGACCCAGGATCAAGGTCTTGTGGCGCTGGGCTTTTTTTTGTTTTGCATCCATGATGACCCCTGCCATTAATGCACGCTTGGATTGATACACAACTTGAGTAGCTTTTCCCTTTTCCTTTTCCTTTTGCTCGATAATAAGGTCAACCAGCAGAGGGCCAGAAACCTCTTGGAGGCAATGTTAAGCCTTCAAGACCAGATGCTTGACCCTAGATTCTACCAGCAAGACAGTGCCCTCCACGTTCTTTAAGGGTGCAAGCATCCCATCATGTCAATTATGGGAACCAAGCACCACAATGTTGCTCATATAATAATGTATAAAGGTGTCGGCAAAGGCCCCCTTGGGACAGGCCTTGCCCCGTGGACATAAACTCAACAGAAATCCCATAAATACATTTTCCCTTGTGGTTTCCAAGAACAAAAGGCACACTTCTTGTCGCCCTGATGCATACTAGTGCTTCCATGATGGAAAAGTATAAGCCAACTCCAGGTGTCTTTTAAGAAGTAGAGGGGGGCGTGGGAGAAACAGGGAGCACTCAGCGCTCAGCCACAGCCACTCTGCCTGCTTCCAAGGTCCGTCATTCTGTTAGGTGTTGTTTTGGTTGGGGTCATCTACTTAGGGAAGGGTTACATAGCTGTACCTGCCTGCGGGGGCAGCTTAGCTGAAGCGAGACGTGCCTGCAACCAAACCAGTCCAAACTAAAAAGCAAAATGAGCTAGAAGCTCAGTCACAGCATTTCAGGCAAGCAGACACGAACTTAGCTAATCCTAGGACATCAGCCTGATTCATGAAGTCTCTAAGGCGTGATGCACTGCTTGGGGGTGCAGAGCTAAACAGATGCTGGAACTGAGTGCGCAGTTCTGTTAAATCCTGGGATGGGCAATCCAGGATAACATTGGGGTCATCTACAAACCTCACACTTGCATCCCCTAAAAGAGCTTGGTCTTGGCATCTTTACGCCACCAAGCTTGCTTTGAAGCTTCATGCTCAATCTGATCAGCACGCTTATAAGCTTGCAGGCACCAGGCGCGCTTTTTGAAAGTTTCTAATTAAGAGTAGGCGTAAGGTACTGTGAGCAGGCTCCGGCTTTGTGCTCATACTTTGAAAGTTGAATCAGCTGTTAGGCAAGATGGAACCTCTGTGTGTAAGAGGTGTTCCTGCACTCAAACTTAAGATGAAGCACATGTTCTTTCTAACTGTACTGATGAACAAGTTTGTTCTTTGCGCCGTGAGTATCGCATGCTTCTTGGAACCTTACTTCCAGAATTTCTCTGAGACAACCTTTTTTGCTGCATCAAGTGAGTTCTCATGTTGTTTTTCAATTCCTTCATCAGCGAAACACAAAGCTTTTCTTTTTTGTGTTCAAGCTTATGGATTGATTTTTGGCTAACTGAGACCAGCCACAAGCCAATCAGCCAAACAACCTGGCCGAAGGTCACCCCCCATTGTAACAAGTTTACAGGATTTACAAAATAAGCCTTCAGTCAAGAAGTGCGACTGCTAGGCTGCTCATGTGAAAGACTGTATCATAAAATGTAAAGAGTGTTTTGTGTAGCCCAGGCATGTAAGTGTACAACCCCCCATTGTAACAATTGTAACCATTATGTTACTCATGAAGGTGTTCAGAAGGCTGAAGTTCACATTTGTGAAGTTGTCTGTTGGTCTCCTCTCTGGATGGGTAAAGTTGCAGATGCCTTTTTCTTCAGCTATATTGCCTGGAAATGGCAGAAATTGCCTTGCTTGGTTGCAGAGCCGTCAAAACGACAAAAGCGCGTCTTTGAAGCATTAGTTATTATTTTAAATGTCTGCAATCAGCCCTGCGGTAGAACCATTTGCTGTATCTGCACATCAACCAATAAACAATGACAGTTTTTCAGATCCAATCATCCTTCAGTGTCAACCTTGGCTACATTTTGATTCTAGTTTATAAAAAGCAAGACCTAGCTCCTGCAAGAAAAGAAAACAAATGGGCTCGTTGCAAGCTAATTTCAAAAACGGAACTTGGAAGACCCGCTTTGCTTCAGCTAAGCTGGCCCCGCAGGCAGGTACAGCTAGATAACCCTTTCCTTTCCTTACTGCTTTTCATTGATGAGCAGCAGTCCAAAGACTGCTACACAACAGATTATGTTCACTTGCGTGGGGGATTGAGTAGACTTTGCTTTTACTTAATGCACCTTTAGATAAACCATTATGCTTAGGGTGCTTTTGATTTCGTTCAGAAGGCTGAAGTTTAAACATGTGTAATGTGTGTGTTGCTCCTCTCCAGACGTGTAAAGTTGCAGATGCCTCTTTCTTCAGCTATATTACCCTGGTGCAGCAGAAAGTGCCTTGCTTGGTTGCAGAGCGGTCAAAGCGACAAAAGTGCATCTTTGAAGTGTTAGCTGCATTTCAAATGCCCATGCAAACAGCCCCGCAGTATTGGAACGGGAAATGCAGGCCAATTCAACCAAGCATGCAGGCATGGGAGGATAAATATGATACGATATGCAACATCAAAAGAAACACAAGCATCCTCTCCCTTTTCAAGCAGGATGCCAGACCCTTTAGGGGTTAGACAAGCACAAGCCTATCAACATCACAAAGGCTTCTTGCACGGCTGATGGACATGCATGACCATCGTAAACGTGTTCCCACCCCTAGAAAAAAAGCACTGTGGAGGTTTGAGCATCAAAGCCTTTGATGCCTGAGGCAGATCAAACACCTGCGGCCTTCAAGATGAAAGCTCACATATCTTGAGCGTTGACGTTGGCGATCTTTGCAGTACACTTTCAACAAAGCAAGACCTCAAGTCCTGCGCAAAGAGTGGTGCTGATATTGTTTTAATGTTAGTGAGGCAAATTTCTGTAGCGCAGCACATCTCTGCCTGCTGATGTGAAAGAGGCTCTCCCAAGAAGGTGGCATGGTAATGGCAAGCAAAATGATACCTTGCAAATTGTGGCATGGTCATGGCAAGCAAAATGATACCTTGCAAATGGTGGCAAATGGAAGCAAAAGTGGCAGGCATAAGTGGCAAATGTCCATGGCAAGCAACATGACACCTTACAAAAAACAAATTACAGAGAGAAGACAAGGCCAAGAGTATCTGAAATCCTTCTTGAGCATGCAAAAATTTCAGCAGTGGTTTGTTGATTCATCTCATGTGGATAAATTCTGTGGGAATGTGAGCCTTTTGCCTCCTACATTTTCAACAATGTAAGATTGTTGGCATGCAAAGAGCAGCACTCCTTGAATCTCCAAAAATTGCAGCAGGAATGTTACAAGACAATATGTGTGTGTGTGCGCACATGTATGCATGTGCATACAGCTTTGCTTCAGAGGAACAAAGCCAATCCTTATGGCGGGAAAGGACCTCACCTTGACAGAGAAATTTAGGTGGTCTAACAATAGCCGCATGCACTGAAGTCAGGACATGATTATCTGGGGCCTTGTCAAGGAGCTGAATGACTCCTGCCATACGTATGCACTGAAGTTCCTTAATTCCTTGGTTAGATAAGGGCTTACTAATCAGGGAGCTTTGCTGACCTCTGCCATATACATGCGCTAAACTTTCATAGTTTCAAGATTGGCTAGGGCCTTATTAAGGAGCTCCACTGACTTCTGCAACAAATACGCTGAAACTAGTGAAAGAGAGCCAATGAGACACCTTTAGAGTGGAACCATAGGGTCCTATTAGGGAGTCTATGCATGCCGCATTCTTAACTGACGTAGTCTTTTCTGTTCTTACAAGGTCTCATCAGGCATACCTGTAACAATGAGTTTGGCCCGCAGCCAAGCACGGCAACCTTGCCGCCTGAGGCCACACTCAGAGCTCTGGTCAGGTGCGCACTCAGATCAGGCTTTCCTGGTAAAAGAAAAGGAGAGACAGATACAGGCTTGCAAGAGGGCCCTGTGCCTTGAGGAACAGGTACCTTACATCACCCACTGATAGTTAATCAGGAGTAACTGCTATTCAGGATAACAGTCAGTACAAGGCGTTGCATCAAACCAGGAAGCTGCATTGTATTAGGGCAGTCAGACAGGCTGGTCTGGAGCACTCATGGCCCAAGAAAAGAAAAGAAAGAAAAGAGGAACTTAACGCCAGCCAAAAGGCCGTGTGCATAAAGGAGAGGTTCCCTAACTAGCAAGCCATGGTCCAGGTGCAGTCATCGTTTAAGTGCTCAGAACTGGGCCCCTACACAGCCGTGGGCTTTCCTCTTTCCTTTCACACATATAAAGATGCACAGAAGGCTGCTTGCATGCAAGACACACACAGATAATGCACAGATGGCTGCTTGCATGCAACAGGTACAATAGTCTGCTCGCACGAAAAACTCTGCAATGCAAGTCTGATTCCTTGCACCTCCTTTTCCAAGCTATATCATGCATTCAAATGAGTGACTTGGACAATTGAAATACAGCCCACAGGGAGTTTCTAGGACAAGGTATGTGGCATTATAGGGACGGCCACACAGGGCTCTTTGTTCTCAGGGAGTTGCATCCCTACTGTGATGACTCTCTTTCCTATGTGATGTGGTAACCCTTTGTGAAAGCCCTGGGAAAGCAACGTAAGGCTCTTTGTTTTCAAGGAAACTTGTCCCCAAGATGACCCCCCTCACTTAATGGCCCATGGTGACCCTTTTCCACTATAAGTAGGGAGTAAACCTGTTGCCTATGCGTGCTCTCTGGTCTTTCCTTCACTCTCACCATAGTGGACGAGGGGTGCGAATGGGCAGCTAGCCCCGTGGTCTGGGCATCCTCTGTGCAGAAATCTTGGCGGTTGAGGTCCCTCCGCACGGAATTGCCGGGTGGTGGAAGCAATCTGTGTAGCTTGGGTGCTGCCGTTGCAAAGCTGCTGCTGGTTGGGGCTGCCTGCATGGCAAGTAGGTTGAACATGGCTGCTGCCAACAAGGGCAGCAGCTGCTGCTTCTGCTGCTCCTGTTGGTGCTGCTTTTGTTGTGGGTAGGAATGCTGCTGCTGTTGTTGTTGTTGTTGTTGTTGTTGTTGTTGTTGTAGGTGGTGGTGCTGCTGCTGCTGTTGCTGCTGACACTACAGTGGATGGTGAAGTCAGTAGCTGGTTTGGGCCCTGTCTGAGATGAGCAGGCTGCTGACCTGCATAGCCCTCCTGGCCTACACTTTGCCCTACACCCTCCATGTACCCCTCTGGCCCTGGATGTGCTGCAAATGCTCCAGATCCGTGGTGCTGCACAGCATTGATGAGAGATCTGCAAGGCGACCACTGCACTTGCTGCACGGCAGGCACCAAAGCCCTGTGGTAGTGCTGAGGATGTGGGCGCCACCGGCCTGCGCGCGCCCCTGCCACGGCTGCTGCTGCTGTTACGCATGATAGCCATGCCAGGAGGACGGGCAGACCTCTTGTGCAGAGGAAGCACACGCCAATTGGGCAGCAGGGAGTCTGCATGGTTGCAACATAGAAATTCCAGCGGATCGCTCTGAGGACTGAGGTAAGGAAAAGGAACAGCTACGCAAGTGGCTAGCACCTCAAGCGTTGTATTAAGGAAGGGCCGACCCCCACCGCCACAAGGGCTCGAACTCGGGACCCCCCACCGCCGCCTGGACTGGTATAGAAGCATGGGAGAGGTGGATGAGACAGCACTGATAGAGATGGGGGTGATCTCCTCTTTTTAAATATGAAGGACATTGCTGCGTATGTGTAAGCCTTGCTTCATCAACAGAAAGTACAGCAAAGGATGCGGCAGAGGATTGTTTTTTGCCTGTTTTCCTTCGTATCCTTTTTTCCTTGTTGCTGTAGTTATCCTCAGGAACAGTCTTCCCTAACAAGCATCACTTCACTGACCATGCCTCCTGCATGTGTCCACTCTTGTGCACCCTAAATATTCCTTCTGCCCACCTGCTGTTTTGCACCCCCACCCTTTTTACATCTTGCAGAGCAAAAGCACCAGCTATCTGATGCACTTATTAGGTTCCGGAATGGAGCAAGAGCGCTAAGATACGGTCAAAATAGTTCAGTGAGACTGTTTGGTCTGATTTGGGGGGTGAATGTTTGTAGAGATGACTGTTTGCTCATCAGAGCAAAATGCTCTGGGTGTGACCAAAAGGAGAGCTTGCGGCACAACGCCTTCCAGGCAGGATTGCAAGTCACATCCTGATGGCTCGGCTCACTCTTTCCTCACCTCCGGAGGGATACACTCATGCCCCCCTGCTTCTCTATCAGCAAGAACATATCAGAAGCTGCAAGGCCAACAACAAGACTTGCATCTTTTAGCCTAAATTCACACAGGAGCACACACACATGGACACACACATGCACACACATACCTGGGAAAAACACACATACATACATACACGTACCTGGGAATCACACCTGGGAAACACACCTGGGAAACGCACCTGGGAAACACACACACACACATACATACACACGTACCTGGGAAACATGCGCGACCTCACCAGGAGTATCGCACACCCTGCAGCTGAGGGTCTCAAACTGCCGTATGGCACACTGACAGGCGTGCAGCTTCTGCCCCAGAGGTGCCTGGCCCTGGTCTGCGGGGTCTGAGTGGGACACGAGCACTGAGAAACTGCATAGCTGCCGGCCCACCCAATGCCCACCCAATGCTGCCAATGCGGCGGCTGCAGCCAGTGCTAGCCACCACAGCACCCCCCCCCTGCTCTTGCTGCTTGCAGTCCCTCTGGTTGCATCATCGTGGCTCACCATCACCTGCTGCTTTTGAGTTGCAGGGTGTGTTGAGGTGTGTGGGAGCGTGCTGGGGGCACTTGGCAAGGAGGTGGATGGTGCAAGCCTTAGAGTTGCGGGGTGTGTAGAGGTGTGTGGGAGTGTGCTGGGGCCACTTGGCGAGGAGGTGGATGGTGCAAGCCCTCCTCTACTGCTGCCACTGCCACTGCTGCTGCCCCTACTGCTTTCTCCGTCCTCACCAGAGCTGCTGAGGTCCAAACCTAAGACACATCCTGCATGCTGCAAGCTGCCATCCTCCTGTAGGTGCGTGTCCTCTCTCTGTCCCAGGCACTCCTCTCCTACAGCTCCTTCGCATGTCCCCGTGGCATTGCTTGCACGCATGCAAACTGCTGCAGGCGCCCCACACCCCTTCACCTCATTTGCAACTCTGTTTCGCTGGGGGGCCTCCCTTGCTGCAGTCAGCCCGCTGTCGTCTAAGGGACAGCACTGTTGTATCCTTCCCTGCACCAGGGGGCACGGTGGTGACTCCAGCACATCCGTGGATGGGCAGCAAGAAGATCCAAGACTGGTGTCTGAGGGATGGCACTGCTGCATCCTCCTTGGGATCGGCCTTGTGCCTTCTTGCTGCCCATCTACAAATCTGCTTAGGTCATCACCATGCCTCCCTCCCCCTCCCTCCTCCTGACCAGCATTAACAGAAAACGAGCAGCAGCCTGCCATTTCCATGGAGTCCCTGCCTCTGGTCTGGTGCTGCACACCACTTGATCCACCTGTGTGTGTGTGTGTCATGCATGCGCATGTCTTTAAAGGGGCGTTTTGAAGCCATGTGACATGGCCCATGTCTACCTTTGCTGCTCATCATCATACCCATGATGATCAAATTAAGACGTCGAGGCAGGGCAAAACCTGCCATTGCTTCAAATAAGACTGCCAGTGCTTGTGCTGCTCACATTTATGGTCAAAGTGTGAATGCAGCCCAGCAGCATGAGAAAATCTTTTGTACACATCAATGCTGCACATGGCAAAAGAGGTCAGGAAAGATACCACCATGGGGCTGCTTTGCTGCTTTTGACAAGAGATGAAGCTAGGCGCTGCCTGAATAGTAAGCACAAGAGAATCAATAAAATGTCAGAGGGGGACAAATCCTCCCTCTAAACAGTTGTTATTACAATGCTCATAGCACAGGTGGGTCCCAACCTTGGCCGGTCAAGCTGTATTGCAAAATGTTTGCAGACTGTCCAAGATCAGGGCCCATATGCCTCATCAGCCGCGGTGTGAACCCTACTTTTTGATCATCAAACCTTTGTTCCCAACCACCCACTGCACAAAATTGTTGTTTCTGGCAATTTCGAGTCCTTGCACCAGAAGAAAATCACTGCATAAAGAACTGGAGTGAAAAGAACCAGTGGTTGGCCAGGCACAGAGTCTCAGCCGGAAACAGCAGAGTGGGTCAACTGGCCTTGCTGACATTCTCTTTCTCGTGTTTCTTTCTTAAATCTAACCATGCCAACCAATATTTTTCATAAATACATCAGGGGGGGCTATCTGAGGCCCAAAAAACAGGTGTTTTTGCATGCTCCATTTTGTAGGTCTCCCCAACTGGTTAAATCGAAGCTTGGCTTCCTCTAGCACTGAATTTTATTTTCAAACAGTTGGGGAGACCGTGCCTTATCAACCGCGGCGTGAACCCTTGTTTTCACTACCAAAACTCCATATCTGACCACTCACTGCACCAAATTATTGTGATTTGGGGTCTTTGTAACAAATATTTCTTTGCAAAAATAATGGAATGGAAAGACCCAGTGGCTGGTGTGATGTGGCAATTTCAGCCATTTTCCCATGACTAGGGTTTACGTGCCCCATGTGAGCTTTAGCCAAGTCTATCTCAGCACACAGGGCGACTTACACAAATCCTGGCATATGCTCTGGTAGCTTGTAACGCCAAGTGACTTTAGAGCAAAGATTATCCCATCATTTTTGGTTAATATGCTTGATAAAGATAATGGTTAGCACGATTAGATCATAGAAAGAAAGCTGGTAAAGAGCACATCCAGCGATATTGGGAAGTTGTCCACCTCCGATAGAGTTTGCTGCTTTTTTTGGCCAGAATGTCCTTTTTTTGACACTCCTTGTCGATCAGCCAGAATCTCAGGCTGTAGGCCAACCCCCTTGTAACCCTTGTAAACCTTTGGCACTCCTTGATACTCTGCTGCTGGCCCTTTTTCAGCCTGAACCATCACATTGAGGTTATGTCTGCCCTGCCCCCTGGACCCTTCCAGAAAATGCCAGTTAAATGCTGCCTTAAAGAGAATGTTGGCTTGCATGTTTTTCAACTCTTATTCTTGGCTTCTTGCAGATGAAATAAAAAGCATGCTGCAAGCTTAAGAAGCCCAGCTGCAAGGTTGAAATAGCCCACATGACCTCATACTATGAAGTAGTACCTGTTACATAAACTTGCATGTGGTGGCCCATGTGTACTGCCACACCTTTTAGGCTAGCAGTCAGTCGTTTTGACTGGAGGCCTTTTGTTTCTGTAACCTGTAACCTGTAACCTGACACACCTGTTAGGTGAATATGCACATGGTGGCCTTTGTCTACTGCTTGCTGCATCTGCGGCTGGAAAAGAGGCAGCAGCTGATCAGCCTGCATGTGTAAGTGCAAACGAATTTGAGCAGAATATCAAGTTATTGGAAAGTGTGCGCCAGAAGAGCATCATGCTGGGCTTGCAGATCTGCCAATGCAGAGAGCATCATGCTGGGCTTGCAGATCTGCCAATGCAAGTACACCATGATGAAAACAGGTCATATCAAGTTGGGAGGTGGCTGCTAGGCTCTGTTTGCAACAGTGGATTTTCAGCTTTGTTGTTGTGTGTCTTGTTTACCTCCATTGATACAGGGTGTGGTTCTTCTGCTTTAGCGCATACTCAGGGTACTTTCATTTGCGATGTGCTTCATTGCCTAAACAATCATTCCTTTGTGTGAGACAAATGCGATTGGTCTGGCTTCTGGAACCTAGATCAACAAACCTGAACATTGCCTGGACCTAGACTGTAGGGAAGGGTCAGTACTGTGCTGCAAAGGCACAACTCCCCTACAAAAAGGCTAGGATGTGGATAAATGCACTCAAAACTGGCTCCCAGATGGCCTTGAATCGTGTGCAAATTGCCATAACATTGCACCCAGCTCTGGTGCCAAGATGAAAAGTAGTTTCTGAAGCAAAAATCCTCATGCCATGTGTGGGGTTGTAATCAATGCTAGATTATTACTTCTTTGGCTGGGTATTGAGGAAACCCCAAATTCTGACCCCAACTTTTAATTTCATGCCTTGCATGCCTTACAAAAGATATGCATATCCCAAATGCAAAAAAAGCTCCGTGGGTGAATATGTAGATCAGGAACCAGGGGCCCACCAACTCCCCTCCTAGCGGTTTTTGCCCACCCTGACTCAGCCAGACCCCAATCTTTTTGAGTGTCCCCTGTTACATCACTGCTAGACACCATAAGATAAATTTGAAGAGATTGGAATGGTTTCAAAATTTTCATCTTTCACCACATTGCCACATGCCATCTTTTTTCCTTTTTGAGGCCTTACCATCACCCTCAAGGCCTGCAAATGTTTTGGGACTTGAAGGGTGGGGCCAGGGAGGCCCAGAATAATTTCCCGTGACAGAGCCCCCAAAATAGTTTAGTTAGGATCCTCTGAGTGGCTCCTGAGAGTCCTGGAGTCAGTACTGTGCTGAGGAGCCAAAGTTTGCCAGGTGGAGCAAGTCAAGTCCTGCCCGGTCACAACATGAGCCTAAAATTGGTCAACACAGTTGGTCAATACATGGCACTGGTCAACACTTGTAAAAGCATGGAACTCTGTTTTGCTTCTTGAAGCACGGATTAAATAAATGATATTTGCGGGGGGGATATACTTGCCTGGGAAGCCCGCACAGCCCAAACCATGTGGATTTGTGGAGGGGAGGGGAATGAGGATGTTTTGGGGGTACGCATGGAGGCAGTCAAAGGGGAAGTCTCAGAGTAACGAATGTTATAGGTGCTGCAATCAAGCTCCTCCTCGTGCAGGCGCTGTCCTAAGGTAGCACCTTTTAAATGCACTTCCCGCTGCTGCTGCTGCTGCTGCAAGATAAGCTCCCTCTGAATGGCAGCCATGGGTGTTATGCCTAATCCCCCTGCCACCAACACAATGACCTGGGATCCCTCACCCAAACATGCCAAGCAGTCGCCATATGGCCCCTCTATCTCCATGGGAACCAGGCTCAGTTGGTCAGATTGATCACCTAGCTGTGTTTTGATTGAAGGAAACACAGGAGGGGGGCAAGGTTGAGAGCTTGCCAGCTCAGGCAGTGTTGAGGACGAGCTGAAACCTTGAAGATGCTGTGGGCCACCAAGGAGGGCAGGCCAATGCTGCTGTAGACGTGGGGTGTGATGGAAGGTGGGCTTAAGGGGAAGCAGGGATTGGCTGTGATGGATTGCCAAACAAGCTTCCTCAGATTTAATGACATCGATAACATGGCACCCTGGACAAGTCTGCTGCTGCTGCTGCTGCTGCTGCTGCTGCTGCTTCTGTTGCTCATGCTGCTGCTGCTGCTCTGCAATTCTTCCCAGCTTCTGGGTCCATGGGCCAACAGCTTTCAGGTGAATGACAACACTGCCTCCATCGCACCCATTTTGCTCATTGAGGCAGATACCTGCAAAGCATCATTGATACAGATGTGCATCATTGATACAGATGTGCATCATTGATACAGATGTGCATCAATATCCTCTGTCTATCATTCCAGATGATCTTGGAAACAGATGCCTGCAAGCAGATTGAATTTTTTTATTGATTGCTGGCCATACGTCTCGCTATTGGGTGCTTCAATCGGGCACGAATTTGCTAGTACATGTTGTGCTGCCTCAGAGAAGAGTCTTGATGCTGTGCTGAAACCAGAAACGATGAAGAGTGACTCGAGGCTCCACATGCCTCTGTCTTCGGCTCTTTTTGTACTGTGTCTAAAACCAACTCTTACGTGTCTGGCTGTTGTATAGCTCATTGAGATCTGCCAGCGTTTTTTGCGGTTGACTTCCTCTTTTCTTTGCAGTTGTACCCATAATTTTTCATAAACGTTACAAAATGCACACCTGGATGCTTAATTATGAAGGCAATGGGGTTTCATTGTGGGGCCCTATGATACATTTTCGGTCAAACAGGTTTTGAAATGTGAAAGCACTGTTTTGTATTTGTTTGAAAGCACTTAATCAAAACAACAAACACATGACCCTTCCAAGTAACAATTGGTGCCTCAGAATTGCTCACCTGGATCGATGCTCGCAATTGTAAATGGATGCCACTCCCAGCAAGAGGAAAATTTGCAATGCAATCTGAGATATTGGCCTGCAAACCAAGCAAAACTGCTCTGCAATGAATGTATGAAATTGGTGTTATGCCCATAATATGCTTTGCAGCCACCATTTCTCATTCAGAGGGTCCCGACTCATGTGTGCAACTATAAACTGCTGGAACTTTGTACAGAACCCTGTTATTAGGAAAAATTTTAGTGCGTAGGACAGGGGTATGCGACAATCTAGGCCAAATCAAAGCTTGGCTTGAGATCTGAGCAATTCACCCCATTATTTTGCTATGGTGTCTGATAAATAACTGTGACATACCTGACGGTTCGTTTGACAAGATGGGACAGGTTTAAGGGTTTCCACTTTTCATTACATTGCCCCCCTTTCACCCTTTTGAGCACCCTAGCATACATACCCGGCCATTGTTTCCAGACTCTTTATGCAGAATCGTGCCTTTGTAAGCATGTAACAAACATGCATGAGAAGTTGTGGGAAGTGTGAGACCATGGAGGCTCAGAAAAGCTTCCTGTGACAGGCTCCTCAAAACGTCTTCAAAGGAGCAGGAAAAAGGGAGAGGGGGCCAACTAGCACATATTGCCGGACGTGCTTTGTCTTGACATTATTTCTCAAACTTTTCCATTCTATCCATTACTACCCTATCATGGTATAAAGAGTATCATGGTCACCAAAAGTGATGTAAATTGGAGGACCCCAGATTACTCTCCTGGCCTCAGATCGGTGAAAAAGGGTTCACAGCTCTGCCCAGGGACTAGTCTTTGCTTTCACAACTACATTCTGAAACCTCCATATGCTATGCTAAAATCCTGCACATTAAAAGGATGGATCTGGTCAAGAAATAACCTTCTTGGCACCCACTATGCTTGATATTATCTAAGGGAAAAGGCTGAAATCCTGCATCTCATCAACCAATGGGTTTGTAACCCCCATTTCCTTTGCAATGATATTCTTTGGTGTAAGGACTCCAGATCAGCAAAAATCACCCAATTTGGCGTAGTAAGTGATTGGGAGCTAATATTTTGTAGTGAAAGCAAGAATCGCGCCCACCGGCTAAACTTTCCTAAGCTTCAGTGCTACAGAAAAAGTAAGCCAAGCTTGAATGGTGCCAGTTTAGGGGCACCTATATGGGGAGACTGCAAATAGTAGGCAATCTTGGGCCTCAGATCCCCTCCTATGGGATGAAGCATTTAAGAAACAGGAAGCATAAAACCACAGCATTACTGATGCTGCAACAATATGGCCTTTAATTTTGACCTGCTCATGCTTGTAGAGCATTTCTGATGCTTGTGGGTGCAAGTTTAAGCCCGCATTACAAATTTGGATGACAACGCAGGTTGTTTTTCTAAGGCAACCAGAAATATGGGATGCTTTTATCCCACCAGCAAAAGTCTTAGAGCTGGACAACTCCTCCCCAAAAAACAGGTGTTTTTGAATGCTGTTAGCATACATGAGCCGTGACCTTGGCTGGTCCAGCTTGGTTGCAAAATATAGTGCCTGCAGTGCTAGGGCAAGGTTTTGGCCCATACGTCTAATTAGCCGCGGAGTGAACCCTATTTCTTGATCACCGGATCTCCATTCAAGACCACCCATTGCACCAATTCGGGTGATTTAAGTGATTGAGAGTCCTTGTACCAAATAAATGGAATAAAAAGACCCAGTGGTTTGTCAGGTACAGGATTTCAGCCATTTGCCTTGAAGAAAGTTCAGCACAAGGGTTCGACCTCCATCTTCCCTATTTCTGAATATCCATGATGTTAGCAAAGTATATGGAGGTTGCTAAAATATATTTCTGGGAATGAGAATTGGCCCCAGGGTGGAGCTATGGGCTGTTTTTGGGTGTTCTGAGGCCAGGAGAGTGATCTGGGGTCCTCCGATTTTTATCACGTTTTGGTGGAAAAATGTTTAATACATAACAATGGCTGCCATGGAAAGATTTGAGAAAAAACGGCAAAGAGCATATTTAGTGATGTAGGTGAGTTTTCCACCTCTTCAAAAGTCCATGTAATGTAGACAAACTCACCATCAAAATTGACAAGAATTTAGATTAAGAATTGGGGCTGAGGGACGAGAAAAATGCACAGTGCAGTGTACATGTTATTGTTATGATGTCTGCCTTCTTATTACTACCTGCTCCAGACCAAGCGCAGAGAATGGAGATTTTGCGACATTTCAATTGCAAAAAAGAGCTCCCTTTCTTCATTTCTTTTATCAACAGAATATTTGTAACGAGGCAAATTGTTCACTAAGAAGTTTACAAATATTTGGCCATCATCTATGATGATATACGAATTCCAATAGATTTCTTTTGATGAAACCCTTCTTCGTTAGATTGCCTTCTTTTCGAGCATGCAGCCCAGCTTGCGTGGCATGGTCTTTTGCCTGAGCGATACTTTGGAAGCAGTGAGCAGAGAGCATGGTGCGTGGCGATCATGGCATCAGGATTTAAACAAAAAATTACAGGTACATACATGTATGTATACATGAATTCAAGTTCTACATGCAAGAGATCCCTGCAACAAAAGACACCAAATCCCTTCCAGCTGAAATATGGAATTTCTGCATCAGAGATAGAAATTTGAGCAAATGCGGAAGCCATGAGAAAGAAGGCTAGCTACACCACAATTTCTAGCTGGAAGGTGGGACAGAAGAACAAGTCTTTCTCGCACACTGTTGCCTCGTCATTTGGCTTGACTGAGGAGGAAAAACAGCCCTTTAAGTGAAAATTTTAAATGTTCATGACGTTCTAAACATTGCTATAATTTGTGGCAAAATATCCATTTCCACGCTGTACTGCAGGCTTTATTTTTATGAATGAGTGACCCGCACAAGGCATCATCATATTTCTTCTTGGAAATCACTTACCTGCACAGGGCATCACTGGGAGTGCCTGGATAGGCATCATCAATGTCAAGTACGTGTGAGGAGCTTGGTGGTGGCAATGCTGGCCTTCTGAAGGCGGGGCCTTTGAAACCTGTCCAGTGGATAGGCATATTTTAGCGTACCATGTGCGTATCTATGGCATTTTCACAGTCTGTGCTGTGCAGCTCATTGCCAAGCTGAGGTATCAATTGCTGTTTGCCAGATACAGAATGCTTTTTCATGCTCTAGGGGAGAGAAGAGAAAAAGGGAAGCACATGCAAGGATTACTTTGGTACTGTTTATATACCTTGGGCATGGATTCTTACCTCGATGCTCGCAATGACACCCCTTCTGAGCCAAAATTGCTGCTTAGTTGACTGCACACAATGGCAAATGAATCCCAGGGCGGTAAACTGCATTGGGCAGTGCGAGGTGATAGCATAAATTCAGAATAAGAAGCCCAGCCGACTTCTAACAATGTCCGATATCAAAGCCCCAACAAGTACTTCATGCCTATCATTGAGATAAAAAATTTCCCGGATGATTAGGATAAGGGCTAGGGCTAGGACTAGGATTTATAACTATATCATGGACTTGCTGTGACATTACTGCCTTGAATGCGCAAGTGCGCAGACAAAGTCAAACAGTACTTTAATAAACCAGTGCAGCATACAAATACAAGGTCGTCGATTTAGGATTTCAAAAATATACAAAATATAATCTTGCTAGGGAGAGTTTCTCTGCCTACTTAGTTTTTCTTTTTTTCCTTTCTTTCTTACTGTTAAGCCATCTCAAAACTTTCAAGGTACACGCATCCTGAAAGAAATGCAGGATTGATGCACCTCAAGGTCAATAGTGATGAAAAGGTTCAATGACAGCGGGCCCTTGGTGAGGGAAGATTTCAACCTCTCCCAAATTTCACTTCAAATTCACATGCCGAATTTGAGAAAATCACGCTTGACCTCGCTATCTGTGTTTGCAAGTGGCATCTTAAGAGTGGAACGAATGGACGTCCAATTTAGACTCACTTGAAACACCAGTGTGTCGTGCATTGCTCCAGTTAGCAGAACCTGCACAGAAGAGATTTCTCCAAGTCATTGCCAAGGACAATAAAAAATCCTGGCAAAGGCAACTAGAACAAGCATGCTGATACCGCTGAGGAGGCACTTTGTACAGGGCTGAAAATAAGCTAGAGTTTAGTTTTTAGCCTATTACCAGCAAGATAAAACAGCAAGCATTGAGAAATATTGCAAATTATCATGGCAAGACATGCACTTATTTGGTATTAATTGAAATCCAAATGTTCCTGAGGATTGCAGGATAACACATGTCCTTAGAGGAAGTGGCAAGTTTGTACCCTTATGAAGGCCAGCAGCTTTCTTATCTGATATAGTGTAGAACCCTAGCCCGAGTGTCAAATGCAGATGGAAAGGCTAGCACGGCAAAGACAGAGGCAGAGGTACGAGCAAGGAACGGACTCAAGCCTGAAAAGTACGGGCAAATCAGGACCAAGAGTCATGCACCCACCAGAGGATAGAGCAACAAATGGAGAATCAGGAACCTGCGGTAGTGCTTCCTCCTCTGGCTTTGGATGGAGGTAATTAGCATGACACTGAGACACATCCAAGAAACCAGGCCAGACAGATTTACCCACGCAACTCCTGATAAATGCCAGGAGGACGGGATCATTTGTTGCGCCAGGATGCAGCTGGAGACCATAGCCATTGGAATGGCACACAGAGCACCTGCAACAAGAGGCACGTAGAGGACCTGCAATGATTGCACATGGGGCACCCATGCTATGAATGACTTGAAGCACCTTTACTACAATGATATGAAGCACCTTTACAGTGACATGGAGCACCTTAACAGTGACACGAAGCACCTTTACAGTGACGCGAAGCACCTTTACAGTGACATGAAGCACCTTAACAGTCACATGAAGCACTTTTACAGTGACATGAAGCACCTTAACAGTGACAAGAAGCACCTTTTCACTGACATGAAGCACCTTTATTTGTACATTGCGAGATAGGATGATGGGGTGCTTGAATATTGGAGGGTTGCGCATTGAATGACAGCATACGATTGGAAGGTCGAGCATTGGATGCATTGATGGCACAAGGGGCGCTTTTGTACATGCGAAGTCTGCACGAGTGCTTTTTGAGTTTGCATAGGTGCAGTGATAGCACATGGAGCGCTTTTGTATGTAGTCTGCATGAGTGCTTTGTGTGTTTGCATGGATGCATTGACGGCACATGGAGAACTTTAGTACATATATAGTCTGCACGAGTGCTCTCTGTGTTTACAAAAGTGCATTTGATGGCACACATGGAGAACCCGAGGTTCTCCATATATGGAAGGCCTGAATTTCACTTTTTTCCAACTGTTTTTGGCATAAGCATGAATTGCGCGTTGCGGGCAACATGCTTAACATGCAACTTTTCACCACGTAGTCTCCCACCCAGGTCACTCACAGCACCAAATCGAATGATTTTTGGTGATTTTAAGTCATTACACCAAACAAAAATATCTGCAGAAGGAATGAAGTGAAGGCACTCAGTGATTGAGATTTCATCCAATTCAACCGTTCCTTTTATGAAAAAATCGGCAAAAGCTCACATTTATGGTAAACGTGACCAAAGCTGACTCGACTCATAGTTTGCCGCAAGTAGGAATAAGCTATAGGATACAATGCATCTCAAAAGAAGGACACTTGTTGCGTTTCGATAAAAACGACCTTTGGATTGGGTGTGGGGCAAAAAGCATGTGATCTATGCAAAAAATGCGATGTACCAGAACAGCAGTCCAGGCCCATTGGGTCATCCTTTATATTCATCCTTCACATTCATGACAACACTTTATGAAGTGTGTCATGTGAGACAAAAAAACAGTTGAATTAAAAAAGGGACATTTAATGAGGTTTACCCTTCTGCCAATCTCCTCACATGTTGATCATGTTTGCATCCAGAGTGTATTTGTGTGTGTATGTGTGTATGTGCGTAAGCATGCGCGCATGCAATCCTCCTATTTTTACCATGCAAGGTGACCCATATGAAAGAAGCCCATCCAGTTGCTTGGTGGCAGTATAAAACAGCCTCCTCATAGCCAATGCCTGCCAGAGCTCGCATCCAAACAGCCTCCCGGTCCACCTATCAGCAGTGACACATGGGATCAAAAATGTTTGAACATCAGTGAGGAGTCAAGGATTTGGAAGAGGTTGCAAGCTTTATTTGAGCTCACACTTGATGCCAGCATCAGTGCTGGCTGTTTCTTCCTTACTTCATGCTGAAAAGGCTTTATGCAGCAACAAACTAGTCAATCCCACAAAACAAGCAAAAATCAGAGAAACGCGTGAGCCTGGCTTGGTGCCCATCTGCCTGGAATGTAAGTAAATTTGGCTGTGATACAGTTGTGCAAGACTGTGAGCACCACCAAGATTGCACATTGCAATGCCCCTGGTCTTACATAAATTCGCCTTGATTATTGTCCAAATTAACAACAACTGCCAGAAACCTGCAAATGCTGGACATCCATTCAAATGCAGTATCACACATACTTTCCTGGTTGATTCAAGGTCCATTTTTTACTTTTGAACCCTCATATCACATATTTTTCATCAAAAAAAGCAATACAACAGAGAACCTCAGTGTTCGGCTGTAACCTGGACAAGCCCCACGACAGCAACTTCAATTGAATTAAAACAGTACATCCAGATATAAGCTGTCTCGTTTGGTGCTTGAGCCCAACAATGTACTTACTGGAATAAGAACAAGGGCAAGATTCCACATTGCTGGCCATGCAGCACACACACCCACGCCATACAGCATGCGACCACACCAGCCAAGGTGGTGAGCGCCAGTGCTTGCACCTGCATTGACAGTATCTGTAGGATATCCAGAAAAATGACGAAATAATGCCACCTGTACATGTTTACACATATAAGTACATGTTTTTACATGTTTTTTGGTGGAAGGGATTCATGGCTCTTCTGAGCCAAAGTTTCTCCTTATTTGATGTAGGGAGAGTTTTCCCTGCCTACGTGGTTTTTCTTTTCCTCTTTTTTACAATGATTTGCTCACATGGCGTGAACTTGCACCATTCACATTTTATTGATCCAAAGCACTGATTTTCTGCATATGAGCTTTTTGGACGCCTCTTTGCTTCTTTGAGCATGATTTGTGCACAGAGTTTTAAGCAAGAGATGAGGGGCGCTCCTGGGTGCTTGTTTTTCCAACTGCAGGTTTAAGCCCTCTACAATTCCTTCTATTTTTTCATTGACATCACTCAAGGAAGCCATAAATTGCTCAAAGCTACAACGTCCACCAGGGGTTTGTTTCTATGCAAACAAACCAGACATCACTTTGAATTGATGCTCTTGTAAGCACAGACTGACAAATGCCCCCAAACCAGCACCCTAACCTCTACACTTGATTGATACACATCCCTAATTGATGTGGGGAGCGTTTTAATGCCTACGTAGTTTTTCTTTTCTTTTCTTTTCTTTTTTTTTCCTACGCAAAACAAGGAAGTCACTCAGCAGCAAATGTGGCGTGTACCTACAATTGTCGCAATGCCTTGGTTTCCTTGCATAACGGTGCTCTGGCCCTATCAATGTGCAAAGCACGCGCTCATGTTCCTTCCTTAGTTCTGACATTCAAATTGGTTTCCTTTTGACACTTTCTGTAAGCTGCGTCTCTGAGATGGCCTCCCGCAAATTGATGACGAGCAATGGTTGGGAATTGCAAGAACTGCTGAAGCCTGAAGGCTCAACAAAAGCGGGGCCCTCCTCACCTTCAATCCAGTAAGGCTGGCTCTTCCAATCCCGAGCGAGCACTGGTAGCCCAAAACAGAGCATATTCAGACACAAAAGAAAAACCAAAGAACTGTGCAGCCGGCTATCTGTGCTTCCTGTCAAACAAGTCAGGTGCCTGTAAGCAGTGAGTAGTAATCCTGTGTTTAAACGTTTGCGGTTGCTGCTGTTATGCTTGCTTAATTTCCCTCATGCATGTTCAAACAGGCGCGGCTGTAGAGTGAGCAAGGGGGGTTTTCTGGTGTAGGAGCCATAAGTGGGCGGAGGCACATACACACCTTTGCCAATAACGGAAAACTTGAGCCGTTTGGAAGATTGATTTCAGTTTTGCAGGCAGTGTTTGGACGCTTGCGGTCCTGCAGCAGCAGCATACGGCCTGGTGCTGTGCATCTAATGCTGCATCGGCCATGATTGTGGGTATTGGAACATCTGCAGACAATACGCAGGCTGCGGTGCTTCAGGTGAGAGTGCCCCAACTGAGGCTGCGTTGTTTCAATCCAGGTATCAGGGGCTCGAGTCAATGGCAATGGCAAAAAATATTAGAAAAAGGAACGCAGTTTCAGGCATGCTGCTCTTGGCTTGCTTCCAAACCTGCTCATGATCTATGATCAGTTGCTAATAGAATAAATACGTGGGAACGCATATATTTGCCGAATTGATGCAAGTCTTACCTGACCATACAGGCACTTTTGTGCAAGAAGATTTTCGGAGAAGGAATGGCATGCAGCATGGAAGGAAGGCAATGAGCAAAGGGACCGTCCAGCTGCAACACGGCACAACGGCAGCGGCAGGATCGGGTCAAATCTGATAAACATCCAAATGATGGGGTTTTAAATTGCACCTGCTATTCAAGATTCCTGTCCCTGTCCGCAGCCTGCCCATTGTGCTCCATGTACGCATGCTGGTGCTTCGTGTACATCCAGTAACCTGATCAGTTGGCCTGCTCATGCGCATAAGTACCTGCTGTGCTCTTGAAACAGCATGTAGAAAATGGAGACATTGTTAGGGACCGAAACAAAGGTAGCCCACACAAAAGCAAATAAGAGGAAAAGCGTTGTCGCTGTCATTCAAACGGGCTAACACTCTTGCAGCATCAAACGTTGTCAAATGAAAGCATGTTTTAAAACTTGATTGAACCTATTACGAGGCTCGATGCCCGCACACCCCTCGTACATGTACGACTTTTTTTGTACATGTACGACTTCTTTGTACAAGCGTCGCAACTACAACCTTGCAAATGCAATTGCAGCGTGACGAGCCGATGTAACTATGCTGTTACATTACAAATACGTATGGAGTTGACCATCTTGCCTGTAATTCTTGCCCTCCCGGATCTATCTGAAAAAAGCTTACGTGAAAGACACACACACACACACATGCACACACACACACACATATACACGCGCGCACACACACACAGACACACACACACACACACACACACACACACACACACACACACACACACACACACACACACACACACACACACACACACACACACCTACACACACATACACACACACACACACAGAGGAAGGAGAAGTTCGGATGTGAAATTCTGTCTGCACACTACATGTATGTATAGGCCCCTTGGATGCATGTTTGGATACTTCGTGAGGCACTTGTGCATGGCTCGTGATAACAACATTTTACCCCACCCATGCATATGCCTACAGCATGCTCTCCCAATGAATGTGTGCATGTAAAATACATTGGGCATACAGTTCTCTTGCGGCTCGTGAGGAGTGTTCCTTACATGGGTGGGCAGACCAAACAACGGAGAAACGAAACGATCCTGCAAGGCTCCCAGAAAAAGAGAACAACGCTAGGCAAGCTAGCCACACAGCTGGGGAAGGACAGGCTGACAACCAGGAAGCACAAGGCGAGAGCAAAAACTAAGCTAAAAGGAGGTCTGAAGCCCAAGAAGGAAAACATGGTGTCCTTATTGCATAGGCAGCAATGAGGGCGTGTCACACTTCTCACTCGCCTACAAGAACTGCAGTTCTACTGCTACGCAGAGAACTGGTCATTTGTCTTGCACTCATGCCTGCAGCATACACTCATTGTGCATATTTGAAAATACGTATGGGTTTACAGTTTTGCGCGCAACTTAAAGAAGTTCTTAAGCAAAGCTTGCATCTCTGCTGGGTTTGTTCGTGGATGATTGTACAAATTGAATGTCAAGTAAGTGTCTCTCCACACATTGTCATTGCACAAACTCAAATTGGACGCTAAGGCAAGAGGGCAAACATGATTAATACTCGAGCCTGTCCCATTCTGGCAAATTCAATTCAGAACATTTGATTGAACAAAATTTGGTTGCGCAGCCTTGTGGAAGGGGCTCAGCAATTGCACGCGTTTATGCGGGAAAGCTGGACGACCCCGAAAGGCCATGCAAGTCACTCGTCACCCTCATGGACTGAACTTAATCTATGACGTGTTTTGGAGTTGTATCTTGTTTCTTTTTTGCAATGGTGGCTCCGGCGACTGAGGCCCCCAAAGAGGCATTTTTGATTGCTCTTGCATAGGTGTGCCCCAACTGACTTTCTGTAGCACTAGGACTAGAACCTGGGCATGGGTTCAGGGCGTATTTCCCTTTCGCCCCTTACTGAAGTAAACCGTGAATCCTTGCCACAAAGGGGTCTATCTAGGGTCAAAGGTGCCAGTGGAGGCACATGCCTTATTTGCCGTGGAGTAAAACCTTCTTTGCGCCACCAAGTGTCCCTTCCGATCACCCACCGCACCAAATTGGGTGTTTTGGGTGTATTGGAACCCTTCAACCAAAAGAACGTCATTGCATAAGAAATGGAGTAAAAAGACCCAGTGGCTGATGAGATGTGGAAAGAAAAGAAAAAAAAGAAAAGCTACGTAGGCAGTGAAAGACTCCCCACATCAGTTAAGGAAAGGGGGCCACATTGGTGCAAAGACCGTGCGACCACCACACCACAAAGTTCAGACTGAGAGAAGTAAGGCAGGCAGAGAAAGAAGACAGGTGGAGTTTCCCTGAGAAGTTTTTCAGAGGAGGTAGTGGTGTCCACACCCTGTGGTAGATTTCTCCAGGTGACTCAAAAAAATTGAGCACAGCCGTACATTTGGTAATCATGGCCTGGACAACAGTTGGAGGCAGCACAGTGGCAGCATGCAGACCTCTGCAAACTCATTAGTGCAAAAACTGTGACTCTTCATACTATCCTTCTGGGTGTTAGTGGGACCTGTTATATTGAATCAATTAAAAAAACGTGGACTTGACCATCAGCGTGTCATTAAACTTGCTTGCAAGCTTCATGCCCACTCTGTTATGTACGCCAACAAGCTTGTTACCACTAGGCGTGTTATTGAAAACAATCATACTTCTCGCAGCCAGATTTTGGAGCCGGGTGCTTCTACTAACCTTCCAGATACCCATTAGCACTCTTTATTTTAGAGCTTTGTGGTGGAGGGGACTCACGGCTCTTCTGAGCCAATGTGTCTCCTTTTCCTTAATTGATGTAGGGAGAGTTTCCTCCGCCTATGTAGTTTTTCTTTTCTTTTCTTTTCTTTCTTTCAGGGTGATTAAATTGTGCGTGTATTTGGCAGAAAGAGGTGAGACTGTCTGAAGCAATGTGTGTATGACGGTGGGTGATGGCAGCAGTAATTGCTGATAACTCAACATATGGTGTTGGTGATACCAGCATCGTTGTGCTTGACGATATTTTTGCTGTCGGTGAGAGGGCAGTAGTTGTTTGCCCCAACTTCTTTTTTAACGTTGGATGTGACAGCTGCCATCAGTGTACGCCCAGGTCATCATGTCAGAGACTTAGAGAGTGAGGGTACCCAACCGATTGCAGTGGATTGCTTAGGTACAAGAATCTCTCCCTGATTATTTACGTGTGGGTTGATAGGATTCAAAGAGAATCGGAGTTGTTGTTTGTCAGAGGGGGGGACGTTCATACTTTTTGAATCCAGGCATGTCAGCATGCATGGTGTTGAGAATAGAGTGGTTGTTGACACAGTGCAACGTCCACTTGGCTTCTGGTACATCTCTAGCCAGGCCTTGAAGGCAAGCTGAATCGTGGTTATTTTTAATGGATTCTTGCAGCTGTGGAAATCCTAACTGCAATAGCCTCAGGCGCGCTGAAGACAAGGTATTTCCTGGTTGGGGAGAATTTAAGACAATGTGCCTCCTTTCCGTTAATTAATGTGAAGGGAGTTCTCTCTGCCTATGTTGTTTTTCTTATCTAATCTTTCTTTCTTACAAATACTGGCATTGATACTTGTTATTGCTGCTTGTCAGTCGTTGGTTTGTCTGCCAGGGTTCCAGCCCTGAATTTGCCCATGGGCAGACTTGCATGGTGCATCTCCAGCATTTCACCACAAGTTGAAGATTATGAGTTTGATTGCAAGATATGTTTCAGGGCAATACGTACTTGTTCATATAATTCTGTGATGTAACATTAGAACACATATAAACATGATACAAGCAAAAAGAACTATCAATGGTTTTATAGTCAGACCTGGCTGGATTTGACATCCTTGTCACTAGAATCCGTTCCCTCTCTGGCTCTACAAAGATTTGCCCACTGTCTGGTAGTTCTCTTTCGGCTCGTGAGGCGTGTTCCTTACATGGGTAGGGCAGACCGCAAACTCGCGAGAGCCAGACACACTTGCTCTCGTCATACACATTGGCTCAGAGGCAGGGCCAGGAACCACAGAAACAGAGGCAGCAAAAAGAAACTCTGGCTGAACTCCACAGAAACAGAAGCTGCACAAGAAACTCTAGCTGAACTCCACAAAACTCAAGCAAGTCTGCTGCAAGCAAAAGGCAGGTCTGCTGCGCGGCCAAGAAGTCTGCTGGAAACCAGGAAAGGCAGGCGAGAGCCGAAACTAAGCTAACGCAGGTCTGATGCCCAAGAAGGAAAAGATGGGCATCCTTATTGCTGAGCGGCAATAAGGGAACGTCACACTTCTCACTCGCCTACAAGAACTGCAGTTCTGCTGCTACGCAGAGAACTGGTCATCTTGGCACGCCTCCCCTCCCCAGTCACACTTTGGGAGAGCAAGGGACAGAAAATAGGTGACCCTTGCTTCTCTCGCCTAACCATGTGCACAACAAAGCCAGCAAACACTAGAAGTCCCAATCCACACACTAAAATGACTGGGAAGGCCCACTTTAGCTGCTGGCTAGAGATTTCACAGTTTTTATTACTGGTGGTGCTCTGGCCTCCAAAAGTCCAACCTGCGTGCAGTCAGTTGCCATGAGCCAAGAAACAATTCCTCTGTCATTCCATGTCATTGCAACTTTCTAAGAAAGCCATCAACCTGGATGTTGAAAACGTTCAGAATGTTGAAATGTGCAAGCAAGGTTTTTAAGGGCAGCATAGGATAAAAGAACCATGAGCAGACTAGAATTCCAATCTCTGGGTCCTTTGTGAGGAGCACAGCAGCATGTCATAAACAATGCTTCAATTCCTGGAGACACGATTTCTAAATGAGGGTTTGCTAAATGAGGCTTGGACACAGGCTGATGGCCACACACCCGCAAGCCCACTGTAGGTGCCTGCGCCAGGGAGTGGGCCCCTTGGGTGTTCATGAGGGAGGGACAACTGATTTTTTTACATTTACGTGGAATGCTTTAAAGAAAAGCTTACAGAAGTCATCCCCTGTACATAAGTTGTCCCGCTTTTCTTGATGGTGTCTGCTTGGATTCTCCCACAGGACACCTTCACACCTTCTTGCAAGAGGGGAAGCTGAAGGGTTGCCTGCCATGAGACGGTTAAGCTTTGGTCCCATTGCTTGTTCACAGTTGGTGAACACAGAAGCATCATACTGGACAGCTCATGCTGTCTTTTGGCCACAATCTAAATCTATCTAAACAAAACAAATCTAAATTTAAAAAACAAAACATTACGCCATGATCTCAAGTTCCTTTTAAAACGGAAATAGTAAACATGTCTTGTGCCTTGTGGAGTGCTGCTGTTCTCCACGTCTGTATCCTTGTATTGCTCTGGTAATGCGTGCCTGGTGCACTCTTATTTTTGCCTGCTACCTGCATCTGGATGCACTCAGAGTACTACACGCAATGACTATACAGGCACAGCAGAACTGTTTGACTTCATCTCTCATCTGCATGGTTCTCTTCCGGCTCGTGAGGCGTGTTCCTTACATGGGAGGGCAGACCAAAACCGCAAGGACGAAACACAAGCCTGCGTGGCTTCCTCAAAGAAAAGCAAACGGCAGGAGAAGACAAGCGAGCAGAGGCTAGAGAAGAACTCCAAGGAGCAAACGACACTGGACTGCAACGCAGGGCAAGGACTGAACTGCAAGAACTGGACTGGAGGTCCAAATTGACAGAGTCTGCCAGGCAAAAAACTGGCACCAGGCAAAGGCGAGAGCCAAAACTAAGCTAACCAAGAAGAAGGTCTGATGCCCAAGAAGGAAAGAATGGGCATCCTTATTGCAAGCGGCAATAAGGGGAAGCGTCACACTTCTCACTCGCCTACAAAAACCGCAGTTCTACTGCGGGGCAGAGGAACTGTCAGTTTTATTTCCACAGCACAGACAGGCTACAAAGTGCTTGCCAGACTTCATCATGAAGTGCAATGATTGCATTGAACAGAAAGCATGATAAGTCCATGCTGTATGGTCTCACTTGCCTGCTGCGTCCAAAGTGATACTGGATTTCTCAGGGTCATATGCCAGCTCAGGCACCAGATCAACAACACAGTTAGGCAGGTCTCTTGGGTACAAGCAATTTGCGGGCAGCTCTATCCCTTGAAGCTCTTCACGAATCATCCTGGGCTTGTTTGCTGCATGGATGATGGCCTGCATATGCACAAGGTGAAACTTTGCATACTTTGATAATTTAGCCAGGAGGGTAAAAAAGGAATGGGTGTCAAGGCAATTTATTGGGTGGGATCCCCTGGGCACACCAACTACCCCGGAATGGGGGACCCCAGCTCTCCGTAAATACCAGGTGGAAGTCGGCAGACTGGACGGCTGCATTCCACGAATCCTTATCTAGAGGGACAGGATGGACATTAATGCCTGCCAAGTTGCAGATCACCAATATTGACTGAGCATTTTTGTGATTGGTGTCAGACGTCTTCACAAATAGCAATAGCAGAGTGTGTGGGTTCGTGCCATCAAGTGCCTGAATCCATGATCTGTGAATTGTTTTTGGACAGGCCTATCCAGAAGCAATTCACCTACATAGGTACCCGTTGATGCATCCAGCCATATGATTTGAGTATGGTTTTTGCACCCAATCATTAGCATGATGCCATGCTAACTGCCAGTTGAGCAGTGCTTATAAGCCATTTGTAGAGAGAGTGTGTGTGTTTGCATACACATGCATGTAAAAAAGTAATAAACTTGTTTTCGGAATGGAACTTTGGCCTAGGTCTTGTCCTAAGACCAAACAGATCAGCGGAGCACCTGCTTGCTTTAAGCTGTCCCGCAAAGCACCCTCTAAAGCAGCCTGGATATATATATACCTATATAGGTATGTCTTGCACGAACAAGAAGTCAACAGAGAGCTTCTGCTTGCTTTCATTCTCACGAAACGGGGTAGCTGCTGCACTGGTCAGCGCCAAAAGTAGGAGGGCCAAACATCGCTACATTTTTTGCTCTTTAATCCTTGTACTAGCAGCGTAGCTCTGTTGCACATGTGTGCTGCGTGTATGGACTGTACAAACGTACGTGTACCTGCCTTCGCCTGTATGGGCCGAGGCTCCATACATGTGTACTAGAGGTATACGAGTGACTTACACGCTTGAACCTCATTATAACAGGCAAAGGGCCAGCAGAATAATAAATTCAAACCTTCGCGGCAAGCTGCCAACATGTCCGTTTTCCCCGATTTTCCCCTGGTGCCTGTCTCGGCCGCTCCTGACACGAAACCTTCAAAGCAAAGCTCTTCTCTGCATCGGCTTATGAGGGAGTTACCTGAGGACACTCACGTCGTGGTTCTCAGTTTGTACTGTGCGACATGAGGAGGTACGCTTTTGAGCACTGGTGACGTGACCGTACATCATTTTTAAAAAAAAGTTGAAGCTAGTATGAGATTCAAGGTGCATACATACAGGTGCGCGCGCGCGCACACACACACACACGCACACACACACACACACACACACACACACACACACACACACACACACACACACACACACACACACACACACACACACACACACACACCACACTCATGCAAACTCATGTAATGCTTGTACATATGCAGGCTGCCCGCCCTGCACTGCCCAGATGGAAAGGTGGGTCATTTCTGGTAGGTACATGCGTTGCAGGGCTTTGCCTGTTAACATGAGTACGGTCAAATGCTTTGTCAACCAACAAAGGAGAAGTGTCCTGCCTTTTGTGGCTTGATGCTCAGAATAACTGGCAAGCACGCTCTTTCTGGCCCGATCTGTACAGATAAATCCCTGTGCTGCTTGGGCCCTGGCCTAAAAAATTGTTCTTTTGAAAGAACACACTGCTTCGGGACGTGCAAGCAAGCTTGGCCACCTCACTCTCTCTTGTGCTTTTGCTGCGCATACAGCTGGGCACGGCAGGGCGCCTTCCCTGGGGTTGCCTTCGTATGTGTGTGCACAGACATGAACGTCCACGAGGCATCGTCCACCGCCATGTCATTTGCAAACAAGCTACAGATGACAGCAGCCATAAACTCCTTCAGCCTACAGAAGCCTGAGGCAGGTCAACTGGGCTGCAGTGGCTTCATTGTCCTTAGCCCCCGGGATGCAAACATCCTCATCAGAGCAACCCCTTCATTTTTGCAGCACGGACCACGCGCCCATAGGTGAGCCTAGGTTGGCAGGTGCACTTGCTGGCCCGACATAGGCCTGGATGTCCTAGATCTGCGGATCCCACTCGCGCTTCTTATCAGCACTGAGGGCGTACAAAGGCAAGCGGACAATTTAGTCAGACTGGCACAAGCAATATGACAAGGCACACGTTTGTGAATCAGAGTCTGTCCAATTGCACTGAAGAATTGGAAAGCATTGCCTACCTTGCCAGTGCAAGACACATCAAATGTGATTTACATGATCAAATATAAGGTGCTGCTCTGCAAGGACACAGGATCTGTCACGCAAGATCAGCGTCAGTCACATCTTATGGCTCTCAAGAGATATATCAATAGGCAAAATGCAGCCTTCCAGCCAACTCCAACTGAATAACTAACCCAGATAGCCATGATTTGACGTGACAGAGCTGCTTTAGGGGGTTGAGCAGGCAAGTATGGTTCAGTACTTTATTCATGATTGACTATTCGCATATATACCTAAGCTCAGCAACGGATTTATCATAACGTGATCTCAAATTTGCTTGGTCATAAATTTTGCAAAAACATCTGTAGCTCATATCTAGACCCCTAGACCAAACCTGCTCCACATGCCCACACTCCCCATCTACCCAGTCAAGAGAATGCAATTGTCTGAGATGTAATTCTTTGAAGCAGTGCACACCATGCTGGAACACTACTTGCATGCAGGTGGGTAGAGGCATGGCTGTCCCAGCAAGCCCCTCCCAAGCCTGCATTTCTACAGCGAGCTCAGCCACCACAGTCACACACACACCCGCCAGCTCCAACCAACCCTCAAGCCCAGCAGCACAGCACTTGCCAGACCTGCAACTTGGGGGCCTGCAAAGACAGCACTTCTGCAGGCACACATTGCTCTGCTGTAATGCTAAGCAAGGAAGTGGATGCTGGACATGCCAGCTACAGCAATGGCACACTCACAAGCCTGGCTTTGCGGCAGGTGGCATCTGTGGGACATGCGGATATGGACGCTGAGCACCAGGCGTGCACACAGGTATAGGGCACAGAGGGGCACATAGGTATGAACGCTTGAGCACTAGGCGTCCACACAAGTATAGGGCAGAGGCACGAGCTTGATCTGATCAGGTTGGCCAGCTGGTACAGGACCGTGTAGATCTTTATCCAGGATGATGCAGGACTGTAAACCTAAGTGGAAAATGATGCCCTCTATTGGTGGGAGTCATTGGGAGGCTCTTTCCTTAATGCACGCGGCTGAACGGCAAGCCTTCATCTTTCTTTCTTTCTTTCTTTCTTTGTAAACCTAAGCTCAGGAAGATGGAGGACTGAGTTGATCCCAATCCAGGATGATGCAGGGCTCTATATCTGCAGCACCCTGGATTAGGACCTACACAGTCCCAGATTATCCTAAGCTCAGGATGATAGCAAACTGTTTTATCTCAATCTGTATGATGTATGTGTGATCTAGGGCTGGCACCAGAAAAGGGCTAGGAAAGTACACAGGGCAAAGAGTCTGACCGGCAAGGATGCAAGATGGAAGACTTCGCAAGGCTCCAAGATTGTTCGATCTGTCTGGTGATGAACCTTGGATGCGTGACCAGCTGCGGGTACCATTTTAAGCTTTCAACACACATACAAGTTGACTCCCTGCCTGATGACCACGGTTGCGGATCCGTCTCAGAAGATGCATCCACCATTATTTTTCTGTCATTTAGATGCAAATATCTGAACTTCCACTTATGCTGGAACACCTGAATGCTTTTCGCAGAGGCAATACTGGATGTCTGAGCGTGCCCTCTATATGAATCATTATCTAATTTTTCACCTATGCGCAGGCACTGGCAGCGATGCTGGATCACCCATCCCAGGAAAGTGCATCAAGGGTGCTGGCAGTTTTGCAGGATCATTTCCACCATGAAGAGCATGTCATGAGGGCGTGTGGTTTTGGCGGGCAGGTGAGCAATGTAGACCATGGCTCTGATGTAATGTACTGCTCTGTATTTCATGAATCCAGCACCAGGTTCATGGCAAACTCAGACCAGCACTCAGCCTTTTTGCGTGGTCACAGGGTCCGCTGTCTGGCTTCCAGTCGCACTGCAACCATCACCAAATTGTCCTGGATCAGTTCCAGTGCGTCAGAGACATGCTAGCTCCGAACATCCAGCGCAATGATCCTGTGCCCAAAGCAGCAACATCTGCATTGCAGCAAGCTGTCCATCTTTTCTACAGCCATGTAGACATGTATGACTCCCTTTATAAGGGTATTGTGCATAACTGAGGACGAAAATTACGACAGCTGCTGGGTGCCATTGCCTACAAGAAGGCACAAGGATGTGTGAGATGGCTGCTTGACTTGGTGGGGTGCAATAGCTGCTTTGTGCCTGGCTGCTCAGGCCTTCGTGTTCCAGTGATGCAATCCATCCACTTTCTGATTGTGATGGTTGGTGAGGCAGCACAAGCTTGGCAGCCATTGTGGTGGACTTTCTATGACGTGGAGCAGCTCAACCATGGCATGAAGTGGCACTGCTCAACCGAAAAACAAAGTCTACCTGTACTCTGGATGCTGAGCATGTGAGCCATCCCACCTATCATAGTATGGTAATTGTTCACCTTTCTGCCATTGGCACGAAAGCGCAATGATGAATTTTGGTCTGTACTTTGCATGCCACCTGAAGGTATATACAGTGTGGGATGTGTACATCATGCAAGTTTTTTAAATTGCACACATTTGCCCAAAATGTCACGAGTGACTCGTTTGCTGGAACTCTAGTCTACTTGCTATCATCTTGCTCTCTTTCTCATTGTTGGACCTGTCTTTGTTCTCTGCCTGCCGTGCTTCTCTCAGTCAGAACTTGTGGTGGGATGGTCATACAGTCTTTGAACCAATGTGGCCTCCTTTCCTTAATTGATATAGGGAGTTTTCACTGCCTGCATAGGATTTTTTCTTTCTGTTTGCTCCAATGAAAAACACATGGCACGAAGTATCATGATGTTTGCGCAAAAGAAGTACTGGTGTTAGAAGTGAGTGCAGGATTCCACTGGCACTCCCTCGGAGGCTGGCAGCCTAGTTGGCCATATGAGCCAGTCTAAGAATATGGGAAACGGACTAACCAACTGACCAGTTGATCATAATTCAGCAATAACCACAATTCGTCGTGACAATAGCTGTGAAAGGTTCTTCTCTGTTAATTAGAAGATATGATCTTCAAGCTATCAACCATAACTAGAAAAGCCTCCAGTCAACATAAGGTGAATGTCAGCACGGTTTAAGACAGTGATTCAATGGATGAAAATTGGTGACTTCATGTAAAAAACGTAAGCAAGCATTCTACCCTGCCCGTGTGGAGGGCCTCAAAGCCAAGTACCGAAGCTTTCTTCATATGTTTCTCATTAAAGCTGCGTCAGTGCTACGAGAATAAGAGCTTTGCTGCAGTTGCCTATTTCAAAACAGGCTATAACTCTCGACGTAAAAGTAATTAGCAAAGTGGCTATTAGAGCTTGTTACCACATGAAGATAAGAAAATCAGCAATGCATTCAGAAAAATGCCCTGTATACCTCCACCTATGAAGCGCACCATCCTAAAATGTTGCACAGTCACCTTTTATAACTTTTTTTGTTACACGTGCCCAAGGACATAGCGATTCCCCATGAGCAGGGCCTCTGCAAAGAAAAAACAAGGCACCAGAAGAGCTATAAAGACAATACTGGCAAAGACAAAGTTAGACTGGCCAAGGCAAGTGACCAGCATGAAGTAGGGGGCTCCTAGAAGGTATGAAGGCAGAGAAAACGTCAAGGGAAGCAGTGAAGGCTAGACTGGCAAGGCAAAGATGACCAGCACAGGGGCTCCTTGAAACATTGAAAAGCAGTACTGTTTCCTAGACATCGCACAGAAGGGAACAGATCAAAGCAGCCTCAGGTGCGGACTCTAAGAAGCAAGTCTAAAAGCACGTGGTCCGCTTCAAGATGTCCACTGACCCATTATTCCCTCTCCCGGGCTGTCATCAATTAGGTAGCGTACCCCACAAGTTCTCAGGCTGCCAAAATTGTATCACCTCTTAACATGACAATGGAACGCCATAATGTTGTTGGCAGAATGATCACATTAGCTTAGCAAGAGCCCTTGGGGAGCAGGCTTGGTCAACACAAGCATTGGAAGTGATATCTGACCATTGATGGTTGGCTGGCGCAGCGTATCTTTCCAATTCCTGCACATTCCTCAAACAGAACTATACCCCCTTACATCTTTCTCAGTAGATTCTCTAAGAGAACCAAACCCACCTCCAGCCGTCCTCAGGCTGATGCTCCTCTGATCACCCCTTACCATGCCAAACTCACTACTTTATTTCATTCCTCTTGCTCATACAGTTTGTTATGCAGCGGTGCCTTGGCCCCAGTTGTTCTCTTATCCTTAATTGGTGTGGGGAGCATTTTCACTGCCAGTGCTTACGTAGCTTTCCTGTTTTTTTCTGTGCAGCAGGCACGGGACCCCACAGAGGATCAGCACAACTACCCGCATGAGACAGCCTCATCAACTGAATGCAAACCACCAGCATGTGAACTTGATTGAAACCAAATACTGTGTAGATACAAGGTCTGGACAACAAATGGAGGCAGCACAGCAGCAGCAAGCAGACCTCTTAAAGCACACAATTGAAGAAGCTGTAACCCTATACACCATCCTACTTGGTATTGGTAGGACATTATACAGAAAACACCATAATAAAAAAATCAAGACCTTTAACACCAACGGGCTCAGTTAGGGCTATTATCTTACATGGGAAACTCTATGTAATGTTTTCCAGTACGCTCACGGACTTGTAACAAGTTACCACTAAACACGCAATTGAAAACAAAAATACTTCTCACAGATCCCCACTAACTCTTTCTATTCTTCAAGCTAAGTATGCTTTCAATGCTCATTCTGTTCAATACGCTTATAAACTTGTTAGCACCAGACGCGCTCTTGAGAAGACTTCTCTCAACTCTCATCACCAAGATCAGGCACGGGCTACTGCTAGTAACCCTCCTGATCCCCATTGATTCTTTGTTTTGTTTCTCTTGGTGAAGGGGATTCACGGTGCCTCGGCCCTAGGTATCCTCTCTTCCTTAATTGATGTGGGGAGTGTTTTCACTGCCAGCGTAGTTTTTTTCTTTTTATTTCTTTTCTAGCTTTCAAAGCTGTGGTGGAGGGAATTGCGGCTATTTTGAGCCAATGCGTCTCCTTTCCCTTGTTTGATGTTGAAAGGGTCTCCTCTGCCTGCATAGCTTTTCTTTTCCAGTTTTAGCTGTCTCTGCAGCCCAGGATAGCACAGCATTTAAAGGCATATGACAGGTCTGGTGCAAGGTGTCTTGAGCCTGCTCAACAATCAATCAAGTTCTTGCGCTTGTGCACATTGTCTTAGGCTCATGCAAGAATGCGATTGTGGCATTCAGCCCCTCTAGCAACTTAGAAGGGTATCAAGAGTAAGTGTGTTTGCAACTTGCTTGAAGCCTTGAAGCCTAGCAAAACAAATCCTTTTGTAACACAGTGCTGGTTGAAAATGCATTATGGTCATTACAAGGGGAGGATCACACCAAAACGTCTTCATGTCCTGCACTGCCTGGGCACGCATCATTTGCTATGATAGCAAATTCCCAACCAGAAGCCCCTTGCAGGCGGCAGATGTGCACGCCTGGTGTTGATATTAGCTGCTGATCTTTGGTGTGCATGTGTGTTAAATCAGAAAGACTCGGCTGTTTGTCTGGTAAGGACCAGCCTTGTAAGAATTCTTCCTTTATTATAATAAAGTGATTACTCCCTTCCTCCTTACTCTCTTCTCTCCTTCTGGCAAAGAAGACTCACTGCTCTTTGAGACAACGTAATTCCTCATTCGTTTAGGAGTTTGGGAGTGCCTACACTGCCTATGTAGCCTTCCTATAGGATTTTCAAGCTAAAGTCATTTCTGACAACTTGCCACGATAAAGTGTAATATAAGTCAGCAGTCATTGCTGAATCATGGTCATTTGTGCTGGTTATTTGGTTGGGAAACTGGAAGGCTCTGTTGTGCCTTCGTTCTAAGAACTTCTTTGATTCCTGGTAAGGATTAGAGAGACGTGCTCAAATCCTTGTGAACTTCTTGAAGTGCCCAAGTAGGAGAGGAGATGACAGCATAAAAGAATAGTCCTTGGGAAGGACTCCAGCAGAGGCAGCCGGCCATGACCATGTGTATGTATTGCTGCAGACAATTCAGCATCTTGAGAGCTAGATATCATGTCCCCCTACCTGGTGTGCAAAGAATGCAAACCAAAATTTCATGCACAGGAATCACAGAAAAAATTTGATCCAGAACGTACCTGCCCTGCTTTTAGATGGCGTGCCAAAATGAAGGATGAAGGGAGGAGATTGTGCTTCTTACTGAGTAACACAATCTAAGCTTGGGCTGCATGCTGGTATGATGATTTGGTATGGGTGAGCTGTGCGTGTGTCTTAGCTGCACCACTGCCTGACGCTTGCTTTGCTGCTGTTGCTTGAGGTGTGTTGCTTGAGTGCTGACATGGCAGCACAGCATAAGGAAGGAAAGGAGAGTGGACAAAGGCGGACCAGCTGACCAGGTTTGCTTTACATCAAGGGCAACACCCCTGTTACGTGGCCAGGAATAAAGGGATATGCGGAGAGTTCCCTCTGCCTATGTAGTTTTTCTTTTCTAAGAATCAAAAACATGCAGTTCGCTTCAAGAGGTCCACTGACCCACTATGCCCTCTCCCAGGCTGTCATCAATTAGACAGCGCACTCCACATGCTTTCAGGCTGCCAAAATCATATCATCTCCAGCATGAAAACTGAATGCCACAATGTTGCTGGAAGAATGATCATCAAAGCTCTGAGCAAAAGCCCTTGGGGAGCAGGTTTGATTAACATGGACATAGGGAGTGGTGATAGGTTGGCGCAGCACAACCTTCAAATCCCTGCACATGCATCAAACATAATTTTACCCCCTTACCTTTTTCCTATAAAATTTCCTAAGAAATCTAGACTCACATCCAGTCGTCCTGATGCTATACTGATTACTCCCTATAAAGCCAAACCCACTCCTTCTTCTCCTTCTTCCACTCGCTCACACCATGCGTTACGCAGCAGACACAACCCAAAACAGAGGACCACACGAGCCAACCACGTGAGACAGCCCCACCAACTTCATGTAAACCATCAGCATGTGCACTTGATTGAAATGTGAAGACACGAGGCCTGGACAACAGTTAGAGGCGGCACAGCGGCAGCATACAGACCTCAGCAAACTCATTAGTGCTAAAGTTGTGACTCTCCACACTATCTTTCTGGGTGTTGGTGGGACCTGCTATACTGATCATACCTTGAACCAGTTTAAACAACTTGGACTGGACCATCAACGGGCCCATAAACTTGCTCAAAAACTCCATGCCCATTCGGTTCAGTATACCCATAAGCTTGTTACCGCTAGACGTGCTATGGAAAATAGTGATGCTTCTCACAGCCAGGTTCTGGAGCCGGGTGCTTCCAGTAACCCTCCAGATCCCCATTATCTTTTCTTCTTTGTAGCTTTGTGGTGGAGGAGGATCACGGCTCTTCTGAGCCAATGTGTCTCCTTTTCCTTAATTGATGTAGGGAGAGTTTCCTCTGCCCACGTAGTTTTTCTTTTCTTTTCTTTCTTTTTTAAGGATATGCGACAATTAGAGGGATATTCCACAGAAGATGGATAAAAAAGAGAGATTCCATGGATAAGTCCCAACAAAATAAAGGTCACACCTCATACACTTGACCATGACAGTTCAACAACAATGCTCAGCACGCTTTCATCACAGCAGACTCTCGTCATGTCAGGGTGTGTGTCACAGTTGTTAGTCAGAGCAGAGCAGAGGGGAAATACTGAAAGCAACAGGAAGAGGGCAGCAACCAAGTACGTTAGCATCCCAGGTTATCAGCATTGAGTGAACCACAGTCCTTTGTTGCATGAATGTTGACAACCCACTTCACGTTTTCAAAAACTAGATGATTATTGCCTGAGTGCACCTTAACTCTGTGTTTTTCTGGACTCCAGTATTTTGCCTTGCTCTCTTTCTTGTTGCTGGACCTGTCTTCTTTTTCTGCCTGCCGTGCTCCTCTCCCATCTGAACTTTGTGGTGAGGAGTCATATGGTCTTTTGGACCAAAGTGGCTCCTTTTACCTTAATAAGGTAACCTTATCCATTGAGGGGAGTCTTTAATGCCTACCTGGTTTATTTTTTTAATGTTCCACCAGTAGCCAATCAGCAATTGCCGATGAGTCTTTGTCTGAGGCTGTAGGCAACCCCTTGTAACCCCTAAGTTCCAAACTTGCTGTGTCAGCAAGGGATCCCTGTCCTGAACACTCTGTCTAGAGTCGAAGTGTGTGGCAGTTTCAGGGATAAACTGTACTGTAGCAGTTTTGATTTTATGAAAATCAACCAGAGGCGCGGAGCAGGAATTTTTATAGGTTGTCTGATCTTTCATGGCCAATGTTCGGGAGCATTTACCAAGCCCTGCTGTTTTCAATTTACTTGAACGACATTGACTGTCTGGCTGAAGGGGTGCAGGGTGCACTCTGTCACACCCAAAGTGTGCTGCAACATGATTCTGCTGCAAGCTACTTGAGTCGGTGATTGACCTTTGCGTTTCACACAGCTGAGGCTATGTTTAGAGAAGTGATTTGTGACGAAATGCTATGGCGTGTAGCATGGCCAACTAAGACAATGTTTTGGCTGCGTCAGTTTCTCAGCCTGACAGCTCACCGGTATTCCCAATTTCATGGTGGCTCACTTACTGTTCGCTGATGACCTCTCTCTCAAGTCCAATGACCATACCAACGTGCAGACCATGCTACACAAATTGAGAGCTTATGCTGAAAGGAAGTTGCTCACTGTCGACACACTGAAATCTGCGATGATGTGCTTCAATTCCAGGTCTGACAATCTGCCCCCACTTTACTTTGATGGTACGCAGCTCCCCTACACAGATACTTTCAAATATCTTGGCATGGTGTGTGACAAAACAATCAATCTGGATGTTGCGGCTGATGCAGCGTTGCGACCATTCACAGCTGGTACTGTCCAAGTAAAAAAGTTTGTTCAGGAGCACGACCTTGCTAACAGATTACACGCCCAGATTTGGCTCCTCAAGACGTATGCAATCCCTGCTGGCATGTATGCAAGTCAGATCTGGGCTACCCCTTACCTAAGACAAGGCAAAGAGATGGACAATCCCATACAGAAGTGGCTGCTAACAGTGCTTAAAAGAGCTCTGGGGGTCAGGGACACTACTCCCTCTTGGTGCATCATGTGAGAATGTGGTGCGGAGCCCTTACATTTCAACTGGTTCCGAGCAGCAATGCGTCTTTGCAACGATGCAACAGCTCCACAATGAAGAAGATTTTGCAGGCTGACATGCGGCTGAATTCAAGGTCTGATGATTGTTGGTCCTCCCATATTCTGTCAGCCATGGATGGTTTGGCACACTCCGCATTTTCAAACAAAAGCTGCTGAATTGTGAGCGCATTCATCTCAATCGTTTTGTTGTGGATCTCAGGACCAGGCATCCACAATATTAAGCGCCTTTTTCCAGCACACACCCAAGAGAGCACAACAGTAAATGCTTGACCTATCACCAGTGGTGCGCTCCTCCTACAAACGGGGCCTCGGTTATGCATTCTCCCTACAGTCTCCCCAAATACATGTTCCTCGACCTCCCACATGATGTCATTCGCAGCGTGGCTCGATTTAGACTTCGTGTTCACACCCTTCATTATGAGACAGCAACTTGGAATCACAGGTCGTTCCCAAAGTGTGACCTTTGTGAGGCTGATGATGATGTCCAGGATGAACAACTTGTTGAACATGTCCTCTTTTATTGCACACATCCCCAGGTGGTCTCTCTCTACAGAAAATATGCTCCCTTGTTCTCACAGGCAGGATCTCATATGTGTCTGCTCTTTTGAACCAGAGCAACATTACACTTCCTTTTTTCCTTCATGAATTAATGGCCTTTTATGAGCAGGCCAGCAGTCGCACTTCTTGACTGAAGGCCTTATCATTGTAAACCTTAATCTTACCTTATCAAGCCCTGAAGCCTTACCAAGCCCTGAACTTGCAAGCCTTTGTTACATGTGCCCAGGGGTATAGAGCTTATTGAGGCCAGCAGTGCAGTGGGACACTTCCACTCCACTCCACTTCAAGAAAGTTCAACAATGACATGCTTATTGGAAAAGATGAAAGATCTTCATTTAGAATCTTACAACATGAAATGAAAGAGAGAGGGAAAAAGATGAAAAGGTAATACTCCTAAACTTTTGCTCAAATGACGAAATAAATGCTTCTTTTTCCCAAAAGGACTGCAGATGTTGCCATGGACACCTTCCGTGGAGAGTGAAACTCCAGGAACAGGGCACTGAAGTCCCTGAAATATCTAGAAATAGTCCTGACTGGACTCTTCCCAATGGCCCTGGCCCATCTGTCTGACACCAAAGCCGTCCTGATGCTGTCTTTGTGCGCCCTATCCGAGGGAGAGCAACCCATCTCGACCCTAAGATTATACCTATTCATGATAGAGATCCTCCTTTTGGAACTCAAATACTGCCCGTACACTAACCCCTTAACCAGCTCACAAAGAGCTGCTGCCCATCATGCTACCATTTCCTGACTCCGCATGCGTAGCCTCAGAAACCCAAATAGAAATAACAAGGTTACCTTGTATGCCATCTAACTGGCTGTGGCAGGCACTATCTATAATGACTACATCATCGCTCCTCTGGTTGAGCTGGGCCTTACCAGATATTACGCAGAAACATTTGCCTCTTAACTAAGTTGCCATGCACTCCAATTCTCAACAATCAACTCATTAACCCCCTAGCACACATTAAATTTGCAGGGTTCTTTTGGTAGGGGAGTCACTGGGAGCGAGGCAGTGCAGAGCAGAGTCCACGCCCGCAGGCACAAGGCCAACACCCCGCCAGACACTCACTAGTTGTTTCCCGTCGGTCCCTAGCTTAGTTTAGGCTGGGCCTGTGAGCCTCATTGTTGACACCCTAGCTAGCTTGCTAGTTAGGTAACCTTTCCTTAATTCACAAAGCGAGACCTGGCTTGCATAGTCTTTTCTTTTTTTGTTGAAGGTGTGAAATCCTGCCAGAGGAGCTGTGCCTTCTGGCCCACCAAAAAGATTTGCGCTACCTCTTTATTTTTTTCTTATTGATTTTACATGTAAACACTTGAAAAAATACCTGTAAACCTGCCCAAAAGACATCTGTGTGTGTGACAGCCTCATTCATCATCAGCAGAGGCTGATGAAACCAACAAGCCTTCAATCTCTTTCCCATTTTGCAACGCGTAGACCGTGGCACGAGCAGATTCCAAAATATGACCTGCATACATGCATTTGAGAAGCAACTGGCTCAAATATATAATGAGAGGGCCATACACGTGAACATGGGAAGCCTATAAGAGGTGCTTCAAAGCATGAGAATTCCTGCTAGGCTAGGCAGCTGGGAGAATGTGACCGTGAATTTTCTAGCCAAGAAATTATAGAGAAGGCAGCTTTGGTTTTCCTTGACCAGGTCAAGCAGGTCAATTCTGCAAACAGAATATCTGCACTGGCAGCCACAGGGTCTGGACGCATGTCGATGAACTGAAAGGCTTTTCAAGCGAACCATTCTTATCATGGTGCCTCAGGCAGTGCTGGTGTGCCATTTGCACATGAAAACAATGATGCACATTCAGGATACAAGTTACCAAGCACTGACCTCCTTAATAGCCACAGGAATAGTAGCACCTGACACCCACCACCAACGCAGGCATATTTATGTATGGTCAAAGCAAAAGAAAGGGCCTAGCAAGGTAGTGCTTTTGCCTCAAGGACTTGGCATGCTTGAAAGGTCACAGGCATATTCATTATCTTTCCCTATGAGGCCCCTCCATCCTGTACCTCTTGATACATTCACCAAGAAAAGGCAATCCAGATAAAGATGCATGTTATTGCAAACTTGTGGAACTAAAGCACGCACCAATGAACAAGAAGGGGTGCATCTTTTCTTGGCCAGCACCATCTTCTTTTCGCAGGGTCTCGACTAGCTGCCGCCAGCTTTCTACATGGGCGACAGGCTTGCTTCGACGCTCAGCAAGGACCCTTTGAAGCTCCGGTTTTAAAATTACACTGGTGAAACCTGAGGGGAGTGTGGCAGGAAAACAGGAGCACAGCACAGTATCTAGAAAGCGGGTGGGATGTGCTGGGCTGGTTTTGTGAAATCAAAGCCCGATCAGAGGGTCCTAACTTGGCCATTTTGGGGGGGTCTGCCACAGGAAACTTTTTTGAGCCTCCCTGGCCTCACCCCTCCCAAATGTTTTTATGCAGTTAAGTTCTATGATTATAAAGACACAACTTTGCATAAAAAGTTTTGGAAGAATCGGATTGGTGTGTGTGCTAGGGTGCTCAAATGGGGAAAAGGGTACATTGTGGTGAAAATGGGTTTTTCCCACCCTACCCCATTTTGTCAACTTTACCCTCAGGTGTGTAGCAGCGATATAGTAGACTTCATTGCAAAATAAATGGGGTCAATTGGTGGTCTGGCTGGGTCGGGGTGGGCGAGTACGTCTTGGGAGGTAGGTGGACCTCTGAGCCATAACCTCTGCTTTCTCTCAGGGGGCACTTCCTGGATGTTGTTTTCCACATTTCTTTATATACAACATCTTTTCTATCATAGTCAGGCCTAAATTCAAATTCTTTGGTCAAAATTTTGAGGTTTCCTCAGATTTCCAGCCAAACGTTGACCAGACATAGATCACCACCGGTCACTGGAACCAGAAAAAAAAATGGTGCTAACGAAAGCCCTTTTTAAGCCCTTTCAAATGCACTATTTACCATTCAGGTTCCAGTGACCAGCGCAAAGTTATGGCAGTTCAAAGTTACACACATGAGTTGGGACCCTCTGAAGCCCGATCTAAACAAAAAAATAAAACGTGCCATTGAAAGCGCAATCCTCGACAGAAATTCCGAGTGGGGCAAGTGTAAGCAGGGTGCGGTGTGCAAATTAATCAATAATGTAACATGATAACATGGTAATAATGTAACATGATAAGTTACATAGTAACATATAACCAATTATGTGACAAAGATTTGTTAAACCGCACCCTAGAAAGCAGGCGAAAGCGGAACGGGCAAGGGGTAGCTTATCCAAAAGTGGCACTTGTCAGGAAAAAACATGAGCATCGGTAAGAGTAGCAGCTGCGCAACTGTCTCTCCAGGAATCCTCCATGACTTGACCATGAGGTAGAGCATCCCTGTCACAAATTTAGGCCTTCTAGCACAATTGAGTAAGGTCCCCACACTTATTGAGCAGCTCTTCATTATCCTCAGTCATGACCAGAAACCAGCTGACCAAGCTGCCTGATAACAGCCTCTTTGACTCCAGATAAGAAGTCTTTTAGCTACACCTATGGCAGCTTGTCTATTAAGCTCTTTTAAAAGAAGAAATTCGCTTGCGGCTCGCTATCGAGCTTCCTGTGCTAGTGTTTGTAGAATTGAATATTGGAATTAGGTGAAGAATTCCCCACAACGAAATTTGAGCAGGATCCCCATACAAACCTCCCCAGCTGTTTCTGCAGTGCCTCTGAGGGTGCTAGCTTTTTCAACCACTTTTGAGGTGTTCCTCAGGCAGAGCCCTCCTGTACAGGTCAGAATCGCACGTACCGGATTGTGTGCTGTGGCTGCCTAGAAGGTTGTACTCAAATATCTCGCCACGCCGGCCCCAGGCCCATTCATTCATAGGGTCATCAAAGTCGCCCATCTCTTGGTGTGCCTGCATGCACAAATTAATCAATGGAATGGCTGCCCCTAGCAAAGCATAGCTCAAAAAGTTTGTGTGCCATGCAGATGCACAATCCGTGAAATGGAAAGGTAAAGATCTGCCTCAAGAGTAATTTCCCCAGCAAATCAAAACGCGAACGTAGAAGTAAATTGATGCCATCCCACAGTCTAGCGCTTGCTTGCATAAGGAAAGCCCGAGATCACTCTTCAGAATCACACAAACCAGTCAGCAGGCGGCTGTACAAAATGTTGATTTGATTTTGCAAGAAGGTGGTGATACTGGTTGTGTTGCAGTTGTGAAAGGCTTTCGTAAACAATTGCCCATATGTGCCAATCAAGGTCACACCAAATGCGCATATCACCAGCAAGGTATGGCTATGCAGGCAAAAGTTGATGTCTATTTGGAGGTGGGCTAATCATACATTCTGAGCACCAACGTGGTTATTTACTTCGCATCCTTACCTTGGGTAAGTCTGGTAAAAAAGTTTGGGGCACTTGGACAACTGTCGCAGCTCCACTTGCTGTAAGATCCTCCACAGTGCTGCCAGCCTGTTCAGGTGTCATGGTGGTCGTGTATCTCTTTGCTCTTCCTTTTGAACTATCTGTTGCCATTGTATTCAAGGCTTGCCGAGTGAAGCAAATTTTCATTGCATACATGACTCCATCGAGTTTTCATTGAGCATGGAAGCCAATAAGTGTGGAGTTCCTCTCTTGGGAATAACACAGCCTCAGCAAAAACCAACCCTGAACAAAACTCTAAAACAAAATGATGGAAGCTGCAACACTTGTACTATACAAGAAGGGTGTTTAATGAACTCAACGATGTTTTTCTTGCCAAGCTGGTGTTGTGATGAATTTCAGGCGGTTTTGGCTGATGCCTAAATTGAAGAAATGCCAATGTAATGCCGCGTGATATGCACCTATTCATACCATCAAAACACGTCAATACAAGAGGAATGCAGGAGATAAGCTGAAGTATTGCTGACAGCAACTATTTACCCCTGGGGACCTGCTTGTCGGACATAACCCAACATGCAACTGCTGTTAGGATATGGGACCAAGTTGGTGATCATCCTTTCTCTTTCTGACCTGGTTCTTATCTGGAGCATAAACAGTCTTGGGGTCCAAGAAGCAGACTGGAAAGGCAAGAATTGTTGCACAGCAAGTTTTCTGTGAGTGATGAACACTGTGCGTGCGTGTGTGTGTGTGTGTGTGTGTGTGTGTGTGTGTGTGTGTGTGTGTGTGTGTGTGTGTGTGTGTGTGTGTGTGTGTGTGTGTGTGTGTGTGTGTGTGTGTGTGTGAAATTTCATGTTGGAGAATGGGCAATTCCACACCCTCAATGGTGTTTGTGCTCCTCGTGCTCAGCAGTCTGGCTCCATGCCTTGCTGGGTTTGAGAAAAAGTGTCTACAATTCTGCAAGAGCATCAGGTTCTCCGTCCGTGACTACTTAATTTGATTTAATGTAAAAAGTTCTGTTTTATTTTGGTTACTTTACTTCCAGTCCAAAGATCGAATGCAAGCATTGACTCAAAGGGCTTCCTCGCCTCACCTCTTCACTGTACACAGTAAGTCCCACAACAGGGGGTGCAGAAGGGTTCACGCTTCTGCAGGAGCAGCCCAGGATATGCAGCCTAAGCTGAAAACCCTGAAAGCAGTTCCCATCACCCCTGAGAACTTCAAGCCATTTGGCCAGGTGAGTGTTTGGGCGTATCATGTGGGATGATAAGTGTGAGTGAGTGTGTGTGTGTGTGTGTGTGTGTGTGTGTGTGTGTGTGTGTGTGTGTGTGTGTGTGTGTGTGTGTGTGTGTGTGTGTGTGTGTGTGTGTGTGTGTGTGTGTGTGTGTGTGTGTGTGTGTGTGTGTGTGCGTGCGCGTGTGCAGAGCGCGTACCAGCGCCTCAATCATTTCATTGGAACATGAAATCAAGATGTTCTTTCAAGAATGTCAAGAATCACTTCGCTTGGCCATCATCTTGCTGATGTTCTTTTTCAGGCTTTCTCCGCGTTTGGCACTTAATGGAACATCTAGTGTTTGCTGTGTTTCAAATGAGAAAAAAACATTTAATGATTCACAACACATGCATGAATGGGGCCTCAGTTTCGTGTCCTGGGTGAAAACACGAGACACTAGTCACTCACTTGGGTCGGCTGGTACTTCTAAATTTATCTGGAAGAGGGTTGTGGCAGGCATTCCTCTTTTCTGTTGGTAAGCATGAAAAGGATAAGCTGCGCAAGTTCAAATTGGGAAGATGATGGTGCCTTGCATCTGTTGGGAAAACAACATTTTCTCTCATCCTGTTGCCCACTGGGAGGGAGAGAAAGAAATGTGAGTCTGCTGCTCACACAATACTTTACGCACCCTTAGGTAGCACATGTTGAGGATAGTGCATTTACGAGAAAAGGCACATTTAAATATTAAGATATGGCTTAATGAAAGAAGAGCAGATAAGCTCAATGAAACAAGGTACATAAACAGAGGCAAACATTATCACATGAAAGAAAAGAAGGACCTTGTCCATTCCTTTCCTCTACGCAGAACACAGAGTGCACTGCAATGCCTACAATTCCATCCCATGACTTCAACTCTGTGCTGAAATTGGGCTTTTGGAAGGCACAGCTTCTTAAATTTTCTTAGTGCAAGGTTGAAGGCAGCCACCATCATCAGCCACGCATGTGCATTGCACCTGCTGCACCCTTAATATATTCTCATTTTGCTGCGTCCAGATCCAGCGCCTAAAAGATAAAGGGGCCGTGCAGTTGTTGGCACACATGCATGTATGCACGTCCTGTGCCTTTTTCACGTTGCGTTCCACCACTTCTTCTGCACATTACATCTCTGGTCTTCACATTCTCACGTGTTAGATTACAAGTTACAGAACCTCAGAATCTTAAAAGGCTTTCAGTCAGTACGACTGATTGCGAGCCTGTCCATACAGAATCACCATGCATCCGCATTGACAGAAAAGAGATCATGGCATGTCAGTTCCTGGGGTACGTGCCAAGGTTGGTTGATTACATGCTTCTCTTCAAACCGATGAAATAAGAACTCAAAATCATCCAATAAGGCAGTGGCCCATGGTGCTGCGGGCAGACAGACCTCTTTAAATTGTTTGAACAAAGCCATGCGATGACAGATAGGGTTGGCCATTTCCATATGTTTATGTGTATTACGGTGTTTAAAGAGCCTTTATTGCTGGATATATGCCAACTACAGGGTTGATTAATGAAATTGGCCAATCCTACACACATAATCACCGGTGGAACAAGCCTCGGAACCACTCTTGATTCAGAAGTAAAGCATGATATGCTTCCACACATACCCCAGTGGAGCAAGCCATACAACCATACACACGATCACCAGCAAAGCAAGCAATGCAACCACACTCACATTCACCAGCATATGAAGCCATGCTACTACAAAGGAATGATATGAAACCTTGCCTTGGCCTTGTTGATGGTTTGAAGCCTTGGACACCATCGCATGTGCTCTTGCTGTGCAGCTCCTAGGCCCCATTGATGATATGAAGCCATGATAGGCCCTTTTGATGACATAAGCCTTGAGAGGCCCTGTTGATGGCTTCAAGCCTCCCACATCATTGCATGCGCTCTTGCTTTGCTGCTCATAGGCCTCATTGATGACGTGAGGCCTTGGACACCATCGCATGCGCTCTTGCTTTGCAGCTCACAGGCTCTGTTGATGACATAAGCCTTGGGCACCATTGCGTGACACCATGGCATGCGCTCTTGCTTTGCAGCTCGTTGGCCCCATTGGTGACATGAAGCCTGAGAGGCTCTGTTGATGACTTGAAGCCTTGGACACCATTGCACGACACCATGGCATGCGCTCTTGCTTTGCAGCTCATAGGCCCCATTGATGACATGAAGCCTTACGACCAAGAAGATGCACAGTTGCAGGGATTCGATGCAGGCACCCCCCGTTTCTACATCATGCGGTGGGTCACAACAGGGTAGACTTGGCTCTTATCACACTCCTGGAGTACAGTACAGTACAGTAAAGTAAAGGGTTACATAGCTGTACCTGCCTACGAGGGCAGCTTAACTCAAGCAAAAAGGTGCCTGTGATCAAACCAAACCAACCTAGAACAGGTGTGTCAGTTAGAAGGAAAAAAGTCTTCTGATTAAGTGGAGGGCATGATTGGCACTGCTTGTGCCTAGGGTCTTGCTGCCCATGCTTTGGCATCAGGCAGTGAGTTACAGCAAGGCAGACTTGGCTCTGATCACACTCCTGGGACGTGTGAAGGACATACTAGTCACTGCTTGTGCCTAGGGTGTTGATGAAGGCACCCTTGATGCTTGTGCATTGCGCCGTTGTTTGCAGCGCCTTCTACTTGGCATCCAGTGTGCTTTGCTGTGTGTCTGCTTGCACAAGTTCAGATCACAAAAGTGGGCCTCCTCCCTGTGCGCAGTATGTGACAGAAAAATCATTGATATGATGGCAAGTTCTGCAGTGCTCATCACAGCCAAGTGTTTGCTCCTGTTGCTGCACACCAGGTTTCATTGAGGTGCATGCCTGCTTTTGAATGTTTGTGCTTGGTTGCTCAGCATTTGACTCATCATCCCACAGCACACTCTGCCCTGTGGCTTTGGAGCACCTAGGATGCGTGACACAGCATCAATGCACCCAACACTCTTTTTCCATCCCAATTTGAGGAGCGTTTTTGCACAGAAATTTCAAAGGAAGCCTCCATGCCACAAGGAAACCCGGACTTGCATCTCACTGGTGCATTCAAGCTTGCAGTGGGGCTGTTTGACACAGGAATTCCAAGCAAGACTCTTTTGTCGCATGCAGCATAGATGAGGTCCAGACCTCATGCTGCTGATGCATTCAAGCTCACAGGTTTATCATGCTGATTCATGGAAGCTTGCAGTGTTGCTTCATGCTCCTGCATTCAAGCTCACTGATTTGTCACGCTGATGCATGGAAGCTCACAGTGTTGCTTCATGCTCCTGCATTCAAGCTCACTGATTTGTCACGCTGATGCATGGAAGCTCACAGTGTTGCTTCATGCTCCTGCATTCAAGCTCACTGATTTGTCACGCTGATGCATGGAAGCTCACAGTGTTGCTTCATACTCCTGCAGGTTGCCAGAGCGTGGTCTGAAGTTTGATCGGATCACGTACCATGGCAAGGTGCGTGCGTGCGTGCACAAGTGAGCTTGCTAAGGCAGCTTGGTCTCTGTGGGCAAATATGGATTACAAGGATTTCAAGGGATTGCAACAAGCCTGCAGCCCGGCATCCGGGTTCATGTCCTTGTGAATATTGTGGTCAACAAAGGTTGAAGCAAGGATGGTGGAAGGAGCAGACACAGCCTGATTTTCAATGGCTGCACATGCCTCGCCTACTCTGGTAAGCCTCCAGTCCTTCATGCTGCAGTGCTGAAGCTCAATGCAGTCGCAAAGCCAGCTCACTTGTATGGACCTCTGTGCCATGCTCGTCAAAACTTGTCCTTACCTCTTGCTTGTTGTTGGGCACATTCTTGTGCTGGTGTTGCATGCAACACCAGAGCTTCATTTCCTCCTCGCCCCTTGCTTTGCTTGTGAGCATGTTGGTCGCATAGCGCCTGGGCTTGCTGTCTCCCGCAAGCTGTTTTGTAATTGATTGTGCAATGCCTATCAACCTTCCTTTCTTCCTTTTTTTGCCTGTGAGCATGTAGGTCACACAGCGCCTGGGCTTGCTGTTTCCCATTGAGCACATTAGATCGAGGTTTATAATGGTATCAAGCCTTTAGCCAGATAGTTTGGCTGCTCAGCCTTCAATTGTAAGCCTGGGCTTGCTGTCTCCTGTGTAGGTCATACAGCGCCTGGGCTTGCTGTCTCCCATACGCTATCTTGTGAATGTGTGACTGCGCAACGCCTGCTCACCTTCCTCTCTTCCTTGCTTTGCCTGTGAATGTGTAGGTCACACAGTGCCTGGGCCTGCTGTCTCCAATCGGCCATTGGTACATGGTTGTGGCAGCCCCCACCCACAATGTAGAAGCTTTCCCCAAGGAGCAGGACCTAATGGCATTCAAAATCCCGCACGGGGTGTTTGTGAAAATGCACAAGGTGGGCATATCCTTGCTGGCATTAACATGAGTGGATGGAGTGTAACTCACCTACCTGTCTTGTAACCTGGAAAAAAAATAAGAATGTGCAACGTGGGCATTTTCTCGCTGCCATGATGTCATGTGAAGTGCGGTGCAAGGGTTAATTTGTGAGATGCATGCAAGGTGGGCGTTTCCTCCATGGGAAGTGTATTGAGATAGCTGCTTCTTTAGGATGCAAGCAAGGTGGGCATATCTTCGTTGCTGCTAGAGCAAAGGTTGGTCCTTTAAAATGCATGCAAGATGGTCATGTCCTCGTTATCATGAAGTGCATTGCACAAATTCATATTGTGAAACACATGCAATGTGGGATGTGCCGAAGGGAGAAGGTGCAGGGTAACAAGCCTGAAGATAATTCTTGTGTTCATCCAGTTTTACTAGCTTTGGGTGCTCCGCATCTTAGATTTTAGGTACTGTTGGTCAGGTTTGCAGCTAAACAGGAAGAAGCCATCAGTCATATTGCATAATTGCTAGGCATAGGAGAAGTTGTGAAAGCATGGGGAGAAGTTGTCAAGGAGGCACCTGTGTTCAGATGAACATGTGGAGAGGCACGTTGTTGCTCAGACTGCTACCAGTCAAGAGAAGTCTCCAAGGTGGTGTGTGTGAATTTTACTATGTGTATGTTTCTAAGTTTCTAGCTCGTGCTTTGTACACGTGACGTAGCAAAAGCAAGCCGCAAGGTGTTTCCTGTGGGTAACCCATAGTTTAATAATCTCCAAAGTTTTTTTTTGCATTCCAGGAGTGCAGGATCTGTAGTGCTGCTAAGGTCAACATTGCAGGCACTCTTGTTGTTTGTAAGAGCTGGGAGCAACGACTTTGCAGCCTCGATGGGTCCCCTGTGAGCGTCCTATCAGCCTTAGACTGCCAGGTTGCACAGCTAAGCTTAATGACCACAGGCTGTATGCAGGATGCACTGGTAAATACAAGGGTTGGGATGGGCAGGTAATTGTGTACAGAGAAGTGGAGTTGGATTTTCCATTCTTTGACAGGATGTAAGGGATGGCCAACAGGGTGGTAAGGCACGCTTCATGGATGAACAAGGGGGAATACAAGTCTCGGCAACAGATTCCTGTTTGCTTCAAGAATTGTTGACAGGCGCACACAAGGTCCCCTGGGTTTCTGTACATCCCAGGCTGCCCAATTGCCATGTCTTGCCTTACAACACTGCAGGCGACGTGGCATGCGGGTCCACTGTTCACTAGCACCCCACACATGGACTTCTACAATTTAGAACTGTCAGACACAAACGTGGTGGACCACAACACGCATGACTTCAGGTGAGCAACAGCTGGTATTTGCCACATGCAGCATTATCTTCCCAAAGTATGATAACATAAGGTGTCTTGGTCCATTTCTACCTGCCTTGTTATGATGGACAGCTCCCGTGTGATCATAACTCATGACATGAGCATGCATGGCTAACATTGTGTTGCTGAATTGGCTCCAAGTGAATTGTAAATGTATTGTCACATACCGTACTGACACGTACTCACAACGCACCCTTTTCAAAAATAAAAAAAAGTTTTTCACATACGCATCACTTACGCACCCCTTACAGAAGTTGATATTTATATATACGCACGTTTACGCAGTGCCAAAAGGGCCTTAACCCAAACAAATCAATTAGCAACTGTTCTTCACAGTGGTTTCCTCAGCGATCGCGACCTTACACTTTCACTCATAATAAGACCTAGTTTGGCGTCTAGCCTAACCCTGGAGGTCTTGGCCTCAAATCTTACTCCAAATCATCAGAGCCCCCTCCACCCTCAGTGCTGCCACTCCCCTCCTCGCTCTCCTCATCACCGCTGCCATCCCCTTCCTGCATCATGCTGCTGCTTCTGCTGCTTTGACACAGAGGTCAAGGAGGAGAGCTAACTCCTCCTTGACCTCTGGATCCTCCGGCTCCTTCTTGAGGAAGCGGTGAAAGCTGAGCTGGAAGTCCCCACGAGGAGGTGGTGGAGGACGCTGCTGCTGCTGCTGCTGTTGCTGCTGCTGCTGCTCACCACCTTGCTCAATCATCGCCTAAAATTATTGTTTTACTTATTCGCACGCATACGCAGCGCCTCAAATATTTATTTTTCGCCAGCTGCAATTCTTACGCACAGCCCCACACAGATATTTTTGTGTAATGAAAAATCTATGTACGGTAGCCAATGTTGCCCATCGGGATTCAATCTGGGATTTTATTGCTTTATAAAACAAGTATTGATCATCAGCTGCGCGTTGATGATGCAATGTAGCCAACAGGCATGGGCGCCACAGTTCATAAAAACAATTTCAGGCGATGTTTCTCCACCATTAAAGATAATCTAGCTGTGAATTACAGTCTTGTCAGGAGGGTCAGGATTTGAAAGAATCCCTTGGGTCAATCCCATTTAGAGTTATTTACTTGAAATCCTGATATTCAAGGGAATTGGTTGGTAAACATGTGGGTCAGATCGGAGGGTGTGGGGGAGGGGGGGGTGTTCAGGAGGTTTTCAACTCTTTGGGACCATCCCTGAATTATTCTGGGGGGCCACTACGGGGTTGAAAGGTCAACAATGGAATCCTCAGCTTAAGCCCTGTCGATTGGTACATTTTGATGCAAATTGGATTGAAGGAGAGTCATCTATTCATGACAAGCCAGTACCATGCACAAATGGGTATGGGTTGCACGGGGGATGTGGAGGCACAGTTGCAGCTGCAGCAAATCAATCCTAAGTTCCAGAAAAGGAAAAAATATGTGGGTACTGAGAGAGAGTCCCTATATTACTATCCAAATTTCAAGGATTGTGGCAATGCAAGTCGCTTGGTAACACAGTGAAGATAGGCTGACAGTTTGTGGACATGCAAATCAACTGTTGGTCCCTACCAGGACATGCACACCTGAATGTCTTTAGCTCCGCTTATGCCCAATAACTCTGTTGCAAGTCGATTTTTCGGTGTAGTAAGTGTGCAGATGAAGAGGAGCATTTTGGTACCCATTTTGTCTGAGTGGGACACTGAAAGGGGCAAGCTTGGAGGGAAAAATTAAGGCATAGCTTTCACGACTACTAAGCGAACGCAGTTAGCGAGCCAGTTGCCTAAAACTTATATTTAGAGCCCTTTTCTCCTTGATGTGTCAATGTGCTAGGGTGCAGCTATATTTGTTTGTTGAGAGCATATTGATCTGAGGGATTGATTAGTTGTTGCATTTTGTAAGCTCAAACAAATGATACTGAGCCTTCACCAGGCTGTTCACCAGAGGGTATGGGTAAGAACTAAAAATGATTGCAATGGAGATAAAAAGCGATGCCCCTATTTTCATGTCGACTTGTGCAGCTTTAGAATTGACACCTCATTTCAATTTGACAAAAAAAATGTTTGATGGGAGTGCCCTTTTGTTGCAGGAATCATTTGCTCTAATTTCTGCTCAAGAATGGTCAACAACACTGTTTTTCCTTTCCTTTTCCTTTGCTTTCTCAAGTGCTTTTGTTTTCATTGTCATACTGCTTTGCAGGAAGACACAAGGCATTGAGCTTGAAGTATCAGATGTTTAGAAGCCAAGAACAAGTGGAATAGTCATTGCAGACATTTCATGCTCTATGGTAGTTGTGCTGAGCATGAGATTTGCCAATGTTACCATGGTCAAACTGCTTGTACATTAATGCGACGTGCAATGCTTACACAGGCCACTTTGATGTTGCAGAGAAAAACAAAGCTTTACTTTAGCTTTAGCTTTACTGAAATGGGGAGACAGAGCATGGAAATGAAGGCCCGAATACACAAAAAGATCTGCTTTTAAATTAAGGACTGTGTGCTGGTTTCATGATCATCATATTTGCGAGGGAAATGTTTGATTGACTTGGAGAGAACTACATAGGCAGAGAAAACTCTCCCTACCGTAGGGGGTGATGTCAATTGAGGAAAAGGAGACGCATTGGCTAAGAAGAGACGTAAGTCCCTCCACCATAGAGCTACAAAATAGAGAATGCAAATGGGGATTCGGAGGGTTTTTGGATGCATCCAGCTCCAGAACCTGGCTGTGAGAAGTATTATTGTTTTCAATAGGACTCGTAGTGGTAACAAGCTTGTTGGCGTACGTAACGGAATGGGCATGAAGTTTGCGAGCAAGTTCATTGGCACGTTGGTGGTCAAGTCCCAGTTGTTTAAACTGGTTAAGGGTGTGCTCAGTGTAGCAGGCCCCACCAACACCCAATAGGATAGTGTGGAGAGTCACAACTTTAGCACTAATGAGTTTGCAGAGGTCTGCATGCTGCCGTTGTGCCACCTTCAACAGTTGTCCAGGCCTCGTGTCTTCACAGTACTTGATTTCAATCAAGTGCACGTGTTGCTGGTTTACACTCAGATGGTGGGGTTGTCTGATGCGGTTGGCTGTCATGGTCCTCTGTGTATGGTTGTATGCCATATTGTATGCCAACAGTGTGCTGCGTAACGCATGGTGTGAGCAGGAGGAAGAAGGAGAAAAAGAAGTGGATTTTGCTTGATAGGGGGTAATCAGTATAGCATCAGGTCGGCTTAATGTGAGTCTAGATCTCTTAGGAAAATTATGTGGTAAGAGGTAAGAAGGTATACTTCTATTTGATGCATGTGCAGGGATTTGGAGATTGTGCTGGGCCAACCTATCATCACTTCCTATGTCTGTGTTGACCAAGCCTAACCCCCAAGGGCTTTAAATTAGAGCTTTGATCATAGTTCCAGCAACATTGTGGCATTCAGTTTTCATGCTGGAGATGATATGATCTTGGCAGTCTGAAAGCATGTGGAGTGTGTTGTTTAATTGATGGCAGCCTGGCAGAGGGCCAGTGAATACATTTTGATGGGGTGTCTAAAATTGGATGTTTCCGGCGGGGAATTTGGCTAGCACTTACACAAAATTTGGATAGTGGTTTAGCCAGCTAGAAGCCTCACAGCAACAGCACAGTGAACTGTGCCGAAGAAAAAAGAAATAAAAAAAGACTACGTAGCTTCGTGGTGGAGGGGATTCAACGCTCTTCTAAGCCAATGTGTCTCCTTTTCCTTAATTGATGTAGGGAGAGTTTTATCTGCCTACAAGATTTTCTTCTCTTTTCTTTCTACGTAGGGAGAGAAAACTCTGCATTCATAAATTGAGGATTTTTTGTTATCAATAGCACGCCTAGTGGTAACAAGCTTGTTGGCGTACATAACAGAATGGGCATGAAAAGAAAAGAAAAGTCTACGCAAGCCAGGTCCAGCTGCGTGCATTAAGGAAAGGTCCCCTAACTAGCAAACTAGCTAGGGCCTCACCGAGGAGGTTCACAGGCCCAGCCTGAACCAAGCTATGAACCGATGGGGAATAACTAATGAGGGTCAGGCGGGTTGCTGTCAGCCATGCGCCTGCGGGCGTGGACTCTCCTCCTCCTGATCTGAACTGCCTCGCCCCCAGTGATGCCCCTGCCAGAAGAACCCTGCAAGTATAATGAGTGCCTGGTGTTTATAATTCTTGTTAATGATTGGAGTGCATGGCAACTTAATTGAGAGGCTAATTTTTCTGCGTTATGTCTGGTAAGACCCAGCTCAACCAGGGGAGTGATGGTGTTGTCATTATAGATAGTACCTGCTACACCAAGTAAAATAGTGTGCAAGGTCACCTTATTATTTCTGTTCGGGTTTCTGATACTGCGGCTGCGAAGTCTGGAAATGGTACCAGCATGCTGGTCAGCAGCTGTTCATAGGCTGGGTAAGGGGTTAGTGTCAGGGCAGAATTTGAGTTCCACAAGGTGAATATCTCTGTCGTGGGCAGGTATCATCCTAGGGTTAAGATGGGTTGCTCTCCCTGGGATAGGGCGCACAAAGACAGCATCAGGACGGCTTTGGTGTCGGGCAGAGGGGCCAAAACCATTGGGAAAAGCCCAGTCAGGAATATCCCTGGAGATGTTTTCAGAGACTTCAATGCCTTGTTCTTGGAGCTTTTCCCTACAGCAAGCATCCATTGCAACAAGGAATGAGCCATGTGCACCTTTGCTCAGGGCTTCGCAACAGAGACCGAGGGCAATGTTGTGTCTATTTATGAACATCCCTTGGCATGTTGGGTGTGAACATCCGAGGACAATGTCATTGATGCTGTCCAACTTGCCGCATAGTCGGCAGTTGGCGGGCCCAGATGTGTGATTAAACCTGACAGCGTGTTTCTGGGTGTATATTGTGCCAGTGCGGTACTTGAGGAGGTTAATTTGTTGTTTAAGAGTAGCTTTAGGGTTGCTCCAAAAGGAATTGCTAATTTTTTGGTGGGCATGGGCATGAAGCTTACGGGCAAGCATAATGACACGTTGGTGATGAAGCCCCAATTGTTTTAACTGGTCAAGGGTGTGCTCAGCATAACGTGTCCCACCAATGCCCAGCAGAATGGTATGAAGAGCCACAGCTTTTGCACTAACAAGTTTGCAGAAGTCTGCATGCTGCTGCTGTGTCGCCTCCAATTGTTGTCCAGACCTCGTGTCTTCACAGTATTTGATATTGTAGTGAACCATGCAAACAACGCCGAGACCACTCTCCACACAATTCTCCTGGGTGCACAACTCCAGCCCGCCGTTTCCACTTGATAGAAATCAATTGCTGTGAAGATACGAGGCCTAGTGCCCAGCTAGAAGCCTCACAACAACAACAACAACAACACAGTGAACTTGCAAACAACTCCAAGGTGCAGAGATTACTATCCACCTGGGCCAGCGCTAGGGATTCCAGTATCAGTCAGGTTACCATCTTTGAGGGAGGCCTGGTATTTAGCAACCTGATCTGCGCATTCATTCCCAGCTACTCCAGCATGAGACTTGACCTTGTATAAACAGATGTGATATTGAGAGGCTCGGGCAAGGTTTGAAATCCTCTTCAAAACATCATCTGAATATGATGAGTGTGAATAAAGAAGGCTCCAAGATGAGAAGCATGTCGTTATCCTTTGTTCTTGAGTCCCTATGTGTTTTCTTAGGAGGAACTTTACACATCTTTCCTTTGGCTTTCCCACCACACAAGAACTTATGAGTCAGGCTCTTTTTAATATTCTCTAGCTCAGAAGGACATATTTCATTTCTTACAGTAGCAATCCAGTGAAACCTATTGCTTTGTTTCCAAACTCCTGTTTAACATAGTACAGCAAGCTGAGCAGCCAACTACCTGGCTAAAGGTCAATCCCATTGAAACTTTGTATCCTTAATTACGTCTTGGAGATTACATAAATCAGGCTGATGTCCTAGGATTAGCCAACTTTGTGTCAGATTTTAGCTCTGCACCCCCAAGCAGTTCATCACGCCTCAGAGACTTCATGAACCAAGCTGATGCCCTAGTAGTAGCCAAGTTCGTGCCTGTGTGCCTGAAACGCTGTGACTGCCAGTGAGCTTCTAGCTAATATTGTTTTTAGATTGGGCTGGTCCGGTTACAGGCACATTTTGCTTCAGTTGAGCTGCCCAAGTAGGTAGGTATTACTATGTAACCCTTCCCTTTCCTTTCTACACTGCAACAATTTGTGTCTTCAGGGGACTTGCACTTCCGGTTGGGAGACACTGCCTTCTTACTGTGGCACAGATCCTCTCAATGCTTTTGACTTATTCCTTCTCTTGCTCTGTGCATTACTGGGACACAAAGAGTCTTCCAAATATTTTGGCATGATGTTTCACAAGTGCATGAGCATGGCCAAGTCCTCTGAGCATACTGCTGGCCCCTTCTTGGCGTCTGCTTTTGGGGTTCGTCAATTTGTTCGTGACAATTTTCTGACAAATATACCGTATGTGTCTGTGTCTCTCAAGAAGACGTATGTGGTTCCAGCTGGAATGTATTCAGGCCAATTGTGGGGCACTGAACACATTAAAGCAGGCAAGGAGTTTGCAAGTGATCTGCATGTGCGACACATGAGTTATCTTAAGAGCACGCTGGGTGTTAAGCGTACCACTACAAACTGGGCTGTTCTGAGGGAGTGTGGTCATGAGCTGCTTCAGTTTTACTGGTTCAGGCCTGTTGTCAAAATGTATAATAGCATGCTGAGGTCTAACAGTGAGACGTTGAGAAGAGTGCCGAAAGCAAATTTGAACATTCATCCACATGAGCCTTCCTGCTGGACTGCTCAAGTTTTAGATGGTTTTTAAGGCTTGCGGCGCTGTGATTCCTTTGTGCAAGCGGTGCGGCAGGGCACTCCTATTCCTCTCCAAGAGTTAATTGATGACCTCAGGCACAGGTTGCGGGCAGTGTGGAGAGATGTTGAGGGAGTGAACCCGTGGGACACTTATTGCAAACTGGCAACTTATCAGTCTCTTTTTGCAGTGCCTTTTGATCACATCATGTTTTTCATTCCTTGCAGAAGCGAACTAATGAGACTTATCGTTTTATTTCCGATCTCATGGATATTTTTTGTGCAGTTGGAACCGTTTGTGACAGTTGAGCAGGCCGAGCAGCCAAACTACCTGGCTGAAGGTCAAACCCCATTGTAACTTGTAACTTTTGATCACAATGTGCGTGCCCCCGCCCATTTACCAAGGCATGCATTTGAATGTGTCTCCACATGTCATGAGGAATGTTAGCCGTTCCAGACTAATATATATTTAAGATTCCAGACACTCAATTTGGCTTCTACCCTGGCCGTAACACTTTGCAGCCCATATTCATTTTGCGGCACTTGCAGCATGCTGCTCAGGTCAAGCGCCCAAATGCATCCCCAAGGCTGCATGCAGCTTTTATTGATTTCAAGCAGGCATACGATACAATTCCTAGGGAAGCTCTTTGGACTCACCTGCGCATTCGTATGCCTGCGTGCCTGTTGGCTGTCATTAAAAGCATATATGCTAATGATGAGTATATCTTGGTGGATGGCTGCAAGCAAGCCCGTGTGCGCCCCCATTTTGGAGTTAAGCAAGGCTGCCCGCTTTCCCCCTTGTTGTTCTCCTTGTATATCAATGACGTGGACTGCTTGGCAGAAAATGTGCAAGGGGCTATTACAGGCACTAGGGACGTTCGAGTCACCCACATGCTGTATGCAGACGGTCTGTGCCTCACTAGTAACCTTCCTGATCAGCTCCGACTGATGTTAGATAGGCTACATACGTATGCTCAGCGGAAAGGGTTGGTGATTAATACTGCCAAGTCTGAGATTGTGCACTTTAATTCAAAGGGCGATAATGTGCCAGTTCTCACGTTAAGTGGAGATCGTTTGGCGTGTGCAGATTCTTTTAGATATTTAGGCATGCTGTTCACAAAACAACGCAACCCGCAAGCCACTGCTGAGTACATGTGTGCCCCTTTCCTAGCTGGTTGTAGACGGATTAGGCAATTCACATCTGAGCACCGCCTGACAGACAGGCCGCATACCATGCTCTGGCTGACTAAAGCATATGCTCTCCCTGCTAGCATGTATGCATGCCAGATTTGGGGCACTAGATTTATGAAAGAAGGAGCTGAAATGGCAGTCCTTTGCAAACTGTACACCTGTGCTTATTGAAGCGTATCCTTGGGGAAAAGCGCACCACTCCTAATTGGTCTGTACTGCGCGAGTGTGGGCATGAACCTTTACAGTTCTATTGGTTTCGTGCAGCAGTTAGGTTTTACAATGCTTTACTGCGCAGCAACAGCACTACACTCAATCAGGTACTGCAAGCAGATGTTGAAATGAGCAGTCTTTCCCATAAAGGCTGGACCTCAGAATTTTTGGCTGCCTGCACAGGCTTGGACAAGTGCAATGTGTTAACTCATTGTGTTCGGTCAGGGCAGCCTATAGACATGAGGGAGTTTGTTGTTGATCTGAGAAAAAGGCTGCGAGGTGTGTGGAATGCTGATGCCTTGGCAGAACATGGTGAACACACAAACAAATTAGCCAAGTATCATCATTGGATGGCACTTCCTTTGAGACCCTTGTCTGTTCATGGCGCACCCTTCTCTGTTCCTAGGTATTTGCATCTTGATTTTGGCAAGCGCATGCTGAGAAACATAGCGCGCTTTCGTTTACATGCTCACACTTAAAGAGTTGAGACATCACTTTGGCAGGAGCACACATCTGCTTGTGATAGGTGTGAACAAGAAGGACTCCAAGATGAAAAGCATGTGGTGTTCCTTTGTTCTTGTGCTTCTGTGTTCTCTTTGAAGGACTTGTGCACAGTTATTTTCTGACTTAACCTCTTCTTATAGAAATTTCCTGGATGATTCAGGCACTTTCTACTATTCTCAAGCTAGCTCTGAGGATGCTATTCATTTCTTGCTTTCCTGATTCCTTTTCTTAAGCATGCGTGCTTGCCAGTGCAGTGTGGGAATAAAACCAAACAAGTAAATGTGCTGGTACCTCTGTTGGCTCGTCTTTTTAAAGTGTTGCTGACTGAAAGTAAAGTGCCTGCGTGCTGGAAGGTTGCCAAGTTGAGCCCCATTCACAAAAAAGGGGAAGTGCTGAAACCTGGGAATTATAGGATGATTGCGGTTAGCGGTGTAATGTATAGGATTTATGCTAATGTGCTGAAAAATCTGGTGACAGATTGGTGTATGAAAAAGGGAAAAATTCCGGACACGCAGTTTGGCTTCTTTCCAGGAAGGAGCACTCTGCATCCTCTGTTCATTCTGAGGCACCTCAAGCATGCTGCGAAAAAATTGAAGCCACGGAATTCTTCCAGATTGCACGTTGCTTTCATTGACTTTTCTCAAGCTTATGACACCGTGCCCAGACAGCAGCTTTGGTCTCACTTGCAGCGCAATGCAATGCCGACTCCTCTGCTCAGTGTGATCAGAGATATGTATGATAATGATGAGTACATTCTAATGGATGGTGAGAAAAGGGCGCGCGTGCAGCCATCGAATGGTGTTAAGCAAGGTTGTCCTTTGTCCCCCCTTCTTTTCTCTCTGTACATCAATGATATGGGCAGAGAGATAAGTGAGGGCATTGAGGGTGCTGTAACTGGTGATAGAGTGAATGGTGTGTCCCACATGATGTACGCTGATGACCTTGGATTAACTACGAATGACCCTGGTGAAATGCAGAAGATGCTGGACAGACTCCGTGTGTATGCTCAGAGAAAAGGGTTGACTGTAAACACAGCTAAGTCTGAGGTGGTGCACTTCAACAGTACGTCTGTCTCTCCTCTGCAGAATCCTTTTACGTATGATGGAGTGGTCCTTCCAGAGAAGGACAGGTTCAAATATTTGGGAGTGCTGTTGGATAAAAAGATGGATTTTAAGGTAGCTGAGGAGCATGCGGTGCGGCCTTATATGGCTGCACAGAGAAGGATTTCGGAGTTTGCCAAGGGTCATGACCTGAAAAACAGGCCTCATGCTATGCTCTGGTTGTCCAAGGTGTATGGCATTCCTGCTGGGATGTATGCGTGCCAGGTGTGGGGAACTCATTACTTGAGAGAAGGCAGTGAGTTTGAGAGTCAATTGCAGAAAAGACATCTGTGTTCCTTGAGGCGCATTCTTGGAGTAAAGAACAGTACTACAAATTGGCCGGTGTTGAGAGAGTGTGGCCAGGAGCCTCTGCAGTTCTTCTGGTTCCGTGCCTCCATCAAGTTTTTTAATAGCATGCTTGACTCCAATAGTGAAGTCTTGCGTCGTGTGCTGAGGGCTGATTTAAGTCTGGCTTCTTTTGATTCCTCTTGCTGGGCTGCTGAAGTCTCTAATGCTTTTGGTGGGATGCGGAATGGTGATTCGTTCAAACAGAACATGCTGAGAGCTGAGAAAATCCCCATGCAAGAGTTCATTGGTGATTTGCGATACAGACAGCAGAAAGTGTGGAGAGGGGCCGATGTTTTTTGTCCTCGTGCAGTTAACAAGAAGGTAGTGACGTACCATAAGTGGTGTGGGAATTCTGAGAGTGGTCCCAGAGGTGCTCCTTTTTGTATCCCCTCGTATCTGTTCAAGGATTTGGACAAGCATGTTTTGAGAAACATTAGCAGATTTAGATTGCGTGCTCATCACTTGAGAGTGGAGTCTGGTAAATGGCTTGGGGGTTCAAGTATCTGTGATAAGTGTGAGTGTGGGGAAGTCCAGGATGAAAAACATGTGCTTTTCTTTTGCAAATGTACTGAGGTGCGCGAGCTACGCACGAGATACAAGGACCTTTTTGAGGAGATGTTTAAGACTTTGCGTGTGTTTGCTCCGCCTTCAAACGCTGACTTTATTCCATTCTTGGCTTGCCATCATACTATCACTGATTCTGAAATCAATGCTTTCCTAAACCAAGACTCATACAGACTTCTTAGATTTGTGTCAGACTTGGTCTCAATTTTTGATACTGGTTGAGCTTGTTTCACCAGCTGCCATCAGCCAGAGTCTCGGGCTGTAGGCCACCATTGTAAACCCTTGTAAACCCTTGTAAACCCTTATTCATTTCTTGCAGAAGCAAACTAGTGAGACTTATCGTTTTATTTCCGATTTCATGGATATTTTTTGTGCAGTTGGAACAGTTGAGCAGACCGAGCAGCCAAACTACCTGGCTGAAGGTCAAACCCCATTGTAACTCATTGTAGCCGTTCCAGACTTAGGGCACGCACACTGAAAGTGGAGACCGGCTTGAAATACTCAGAACTCTCTTTTGTGTGATCGCTGTTCTTGTGATGAGGTTCAAGATGAAGCGCATGCCCTTTTGGTGTGCAGAGACGCAAATGATTGTGCTCTGAGGATCCTCAGACTTTCTCCGGAGAAAGTACGCTCACCTTTCCTACTGTTTCTCTGGTGATTTTTCAATGGAGCAACCTTTTATACAACAAGCCAGTGTCCAGGATGTTTCTGATTTCCTCTTGCAACACAACAACAAGCTTTTTTCGTTTGTTTCTGAGCTTATGGACATTATGTTGACTGGCGAGGACCAGTCACAGGCCGATCAGCCGAACAGTCTGGCTGAAAGTCCCCCCATGTGAATCTGTAAACCTGTGCATAACACATGCAAGATTCAACAAGGTACTGAAACTTTCAATGAAAAGTTTTATGTTGTTCCAAATCAAAAGGAACAAGGCAGAAAGGATGCAGGACCTGGGCATCTGACCAGTACATGGGTGAATTTGAGCCTCAGTCACATGGCAGAGTCTGTGCAAGGCTTGGTATGCCTCCACCAGCATGGAACCCTTGCTAGGTGCCCTCATCAGCCCAGCTTTCCATCACCTCTGACAATGCTTCATTGCACACATCCATAATGCGCTTCACCTGCTGGTCCATTGGAAAAATGCCAACTGGCACTGAACACTATGAGTGCTGTGTTGCGAGCATCCACGTCCGTCAGTACAGCCTCCTCTGTGCCTGATTAAGCTTGCACAGACTGCACCCCTCATGTGCTGTGCCTGAGCCCACCAGCCTGGGGCCTACATGAGTACCAAGGCCTTCTCCTTTTTTATGCGTACCAGAACCTTGTGCTGTCTTACCCTTCTCCACCCCTCACAAGTGCATGAATGCTGCGCTCCCAGCTGACACGCACGCTGGCTACTGGGAAGAGCTTACGCTTGCCGTCAGGCCGTGTGCATGAAGGAAAGGACCATAGTCCCCACTGACACACTCCTCACCCTAATTGACGTGCACGCCAGCCATGCAGCCCATCGGTGCCCTACTTGCCCTTGCCCTAACAGAACAGGGTTGCTGCACGACCTGTGCAGTAGATGCATGACCTCTGCTGCATGTCCTAGCTGACGAGGGAAGCTCTACGACCTCCGCGGCCGCGGTTCTGAGGTGGCATGCTGGTTCGTCCGCTTGCGTACCCTCGCCCCTCCCCTCGGCCTAGTCCCTGTGCACACAACAGTATCATGAGTAAAAAACTTGAGTACTTCAGACGCTTCATGCATGAGTTGGCAAGGCTCCGTTCGGTCAGCAGGCATCCTGTTCCGTCTGCCTGCATGCCCTCGCTCTTCCCTTAAGCCTGGTCCCTGTGCACTGGTTCACACAAAGAAGACATTTGTCAAAACGCATGACTGCTAGGCTTAAGCAAGAAAGCATCAATAAGTAATCTTAGCCTGGTCCCTGTGCACACATTGGCATCACGGGTACAAAAAATGAGCACTTGAGATAGTACCATGGGTAGGAAAATGGGGCACTTCAGCCATGAGCATGCAAGGCTCCTCCTTTGGTCAGCAGGCATGCCACCTTGCTGCAGGCATTCCCTGCGCACCCTCGCCCTTCTCCTCAGCCAGGTCCCTGTGCACACAGCAGCATCACGAGAAAACAAAAAAAAGGCACTCCAGGCGCTTCTTTAGTTTTTCAGTTTCACGAATGATACTCAGGTACTCCTCCAGACGGCGCCTTGGCACCAACACCTTAGCAGCAGTGTCAGGTCGAGATTCATATCTTGAGCGCATGAGCTCGAAGCAGGCGCTGCTCCAATCCACAACATTCACCTCTCTTTTCAACACTCCGTGCGCCTTCCTTGCGAACACATCGACCCCCCCCCCCCCTCAATGACCCTGGTACAGGTCCTCTGCGCGCAACAAGCACTTGCCTCTCTGCATTCAAAGCGGAGACAAACTTACCTTGATGCGCACCTGCAGAGACACCTGAGCTATTTGTGCACCACGCCCGAGCATCCAGGCCCCCCACTTGAGTCACCGTCCCAGAGATGGTGACATGAGCGCACCGAACCGGTTCTCATTGGTGTACATTGCTTTACCGACAGCCCCAAACTGTCACAGTGCGACACCGAAGTCTGTTGCAGGAAGTTAGCACCCGTGCTTGGCACTGCGAGCAGGGTCGGCATGGGATGGGATGCACCCCAATCCATGCCGACCCTGCTTGGCACTGCGAGCATGGATTGGGGTGCATCCCATCCCATGCCGACCCTGCTCGCAGTGCCAAGCACGGGTGCTGTCATGCCCCCCCCCTCCCCCCCTATGATGCACAGGCATCATCCTGTGATGCAAGCCGTTGGCGACGGTGCCGTGCTTGCAGTGTGTATTTGTTCGCTGCGTCTGTCCACGCATGCGTGCGAATGCAGCATTTCCATGCAGCTGAGGTGCACGCAGTCGTTCCACGCTTCTGTGCATGCAGTGCGCCAGCAGCACAGCTGGTGAGAGCAAAACTGGTGGACTCAAAATCATTCCGTCCCAGGCCCTTGTTGACAAATGGAAAACACCTGCCAAGCTGTTTGTGATGGGTCCAAGGCAAAAGAGGAGGCTGGGGTGGCACCATCCTGGGGGAGGGTTCCTGTGGGCCAGAGTGTTCCGTTTTTAGCTCACTTCCAAGTCGAAAATGGGAGGCAGCTTTAAAAAAGAAGATTCCACTCCAGCCTACAGGAACCCCTCACCATAGTGGTGCCACTCCTGCCTCTTCTTTCGCCATGGACCCATCAACCACAGCATCAATATCAAGCAGGATTTCCCGGGCAAAAGCCATTGCACTGTGGCATTGGCGGATGCACAGTGCAGAGTGCAAAGTTCAATTGCATTGCTCGGATGCAAAGTGCAGGGATTGCACCTCTGCGTTACGCTGTGCACCCGCCAATGCCAATTCACCCTCGGCACCCGCCAGTTGGTGGGGGGCTAGTGTGGTCCCTCTGATGCCAATGCCGCTGGCTGCCTGGGAAGTTGGGGTGTGCCCTGGGTCTTGGCAGGGACGGGATGCAAAGCACAAATGCTTTGCCTGGGTAGGCCTGCTGCTAGTTGGTGAGTCTATTGCTCTAGTTGGTGAGTCTATTGCTGTAGTTGGTGAGTCTATTGCTGTAGTTGGTGAGTCCATTGCTGTAGTTGGTGAGTCTAAGGCAAAAAAAGGAGCGATTGTGGCACCTCTCAGATGAGGGTTTCCTGATTGGTGGGATGGAACCAGTTCTACTGGAAGCAGAAGGAGTGCGCCCTGGTCTTGGCAGCCCCAGTGTTGGTGGAACCTGGACTTGGCAGGCTAGGGTGCAAAGCGACATTGCTTTCGTCTGGGTAGGCCTGTGCTACAATCAGTGCTGTGCAAACACGGCGTTACTCACAGCGCGCTCCTCCCTGAAGGTACGAAAACAACGTCACTAATGGTGTGGAAAGTGGACCGTCAGGAACTCCAGCGAGCGAGAGCGCACTTAAGCTGCCCGAGAGCAAGCCCAAGCACAGTGCGCCCTGGTCTTGGCAGCCCTGGCCCCTATGTGTGTCCTGGTCTTGGCAGGGTTAGGGTTGACTGTATTGTAACTGAATCGGAATGAGCCCTAGTCTTGGCCTGCCTCGGGTTAGGGCGCCACGCATCCTGACCAAACGTGCCAATGACAAGGTCTTGCACATCTGCCTTGGGTTGGGGGGCTCTGCATCCTTGATGCAAGATGTGCCACTGACGCGCCCGACCTGGAGGGCCACCTCAGCTGCCCATGCCACCCCCCATACACAACCATTGCGTGCACCATGTCATGACCATCTGGAGCCCCCTTACACAATTGTGACATGCACTAATGACACGCACACACCAAAACAGTGGGGCTGCCTATGCTCATCCCTATTACAATCATTGCTTGCACCATCTCAACACTGTCTCACATTCTTGTTCTTGCGCAAACACTCGTGACACACCGCAAACATAGAAAGGCACGCACACCTCGGCCGCCCATACCGCTTCCTGTATACAATCATCGCGTGTTCCTCCTCAAACCTGCCTCAAATCTTTGCACAAACAACCATGGCACACGAAGGCCGCCCATGCTACCTCCCTAATACATGCCACCTCACAACCACTCCACAACCTTGGTAAAAACTGTTTCAAATCCTCACACAAAGAATCATGACACATGCCTAAGGCACGCACCCGGCCAGGAGGGCCGCCTCGGCCGCCCATGCCGCCTCGTCCTCCGCCCCGCCCCCTGCCAAAGCTGTGGTGCCGCACACCCCCCAAGCCGCCGAACGTCTCCATGTCCAGACGCTTCTGCTCCGACAGCTTCTGCCTCCAGTCGCCACGCTGGTCTGCAACATCAAGGAAACCGCAGAAGTGTGTGTGTGTGTGTGTGTGTGTGTGTGTGTGTGTGTGTGTGTGTGTGCGCGCGCGTGTCGCTGCATGTGGCCTAAGGGTGTCTTGGCTATGACCGACCGCTATGAGCCGCTTCTGCTTCAAATGCTTCTACCTCCAGTTGCTGCTCTAGTCTGCAGAATTAAGAAGACCAGAAAACATTGTGGTTGCATCTGCTGTATGTGGGGGAGCATAGCCTCTGTTCTCTGCATTCGGCCGCTTCTGCTCTGACAGCTTCTGCCTCCAGTCGCCGTGCTGGTCTGGAGCACCAAGGAAACCGGAGATATGAGTGTATGTGGGTGTGCAGCCATAGTCCAAAAGGGAGAGACAGTTCAGCCAGATGGTACATGGCTACACACACACACACGTGTGCGATGAAATGTCAGGGAAAAAAGAACTGCATGCGCGTCCAATTTTCACGTTCTGCTTATGTGTGCAGTGCTTCTTGGCACTTTCCTTCACCAAGTCCCAGCCTGGGTAGTAAAAGCACGACCCCTCATTAGCCCATCATGCATTATGCCACTACTAGAGACCAGATGAAGAAAGGCATCCCATCCTGAGGAATGTTTTACAACCCACAGAGTTGTCAAAAGGCACATTCCGTGTGGAGTACGTACAAGACCAAGCCGCGCGCAAGGTCCCACTCTACACACACACAGTTCTTTCTTTTTGTTGTTCCAAAAACCCTGATTCTATGCCATGCCCAAACATGTCCATTTCCAAAACCATTTCATAGCTCTTGCCCACATATGCCCCCTGCCCGCATAGTCTGCAGTGTATCATCATATTGGAAGGAACCCTTTTGCCGCCTGCCTTATGTTTCTTGCTCTTCTCATTGCTTTCCATATACATGGCTCTACACTGGAAGCTCGTCTGACAGAGGATGCGCAATGCCAAGTAAACACTGTTGTCATCAATGCCACCTTAAGCCAATGCACGCAAGGGGCAGTGTGTGTGTGTGTGTGTGTGTGTGTGTGTGTGTGTGTGTGTGTGTGTGTGTGTGTGGGGGGGGGGGGGGGGGGGGGGGGGGGGGGGGGGGTTCATACCAGGCAGCTTAGAAATTTGTTGGTGAGGTCACGTGGCTTAATAGTCTTATACTCACCACCACTCTTTCTTACTTTTCTCATCTCTCATCGGAAAAACCTCTGTCCGATGCATTCCTGAACTCGATTTTCCAGGGTGTAAAAGGCATTCAAGATGCTTAAACCCTCTTTTCACCAAAGCCCCCACCTAGGCACCCAAACCCCATTGTCTTTTAGCTGTAAAAAATCTTCAAAAGCCTGGAATGTACACTGAAAGCTATAATATAGCACCAGAAAGGAAGCACTGACACACATATGCAAGCTTGCATGTGTTCGGAATTGGCCAACCTTAATAATTGAGCGCCCAGCTGAAGGCAGCTACAGGCAGCCCCACCCCAGTAACATCTCACGCACTCATTGAGCACCCAGCTTAAGGCAGCTACAGACACCCAAGTCCCACCCAAGTCGTTTCTCATGCACACCGAGAACCCAGCTTCGGGCATGGGCAGCACTTATGTCAACAGCTCAGCACATGAGCAAGAAGAGCCCCTACACAGCCAAGAGCTGAGGTTCAAATGCCAACACACAACCCAGAGCCAAACAGGGAGCTGAAGGAGGAAGTGCACAGGGGCGCCAGGGCGTTTCTGCCAAACAAGCAAGCAAAGCCCTATTAGCCCAGAAATGCCATTGCTTAGTTCGACCATGCTAGCCTTTTTTTACTTCCTTTGAGCACACATGGCTCAAGGCACAATCATACAGCTGACCTCCTCTGCATTGTACCTTGCGTCCTGCAATAGGAAGCCGATGGCATATCTGATGCAAACAGCAACTCACACATGTTGGACACAAAAGATGGATGCTGTAATGTGGGTCTATTTTAAAGTGGACAGGACAGGGAGTGAAACCGTAAGCCTGGTATAGACACATTCTTGGCCTGATATTCATCAACAGCCTGCAATACGTGGCTTGCTGTATACCAGGAGCCTGCCATACAGCGCCTGGTGCAAACCTAAAGCCGTCGGTATGCCGAGTCCAGTGTCAACACGCACCTCCCATGTTAGAGCGTTCTAAGGCTTCACACGACAGGCAGTCAAAAAAGTCGTCCTTCTGGTACACCTGCTCTCGGGTGCTGATCTCCACCTCCTGAGATCACCACAAGAATTAAAAAGGGTTATGCCTTTGTTTCACTCCACTATTTTTTGCGATTGACGTCAAAGCGGAAATCACCTCCAGATCATGGCACAAACGTAGCAAGGAGAACAGGGAAAATGAGCACACAAGGCACTAAGAAGGAGTGAGTACAGTCGCTGAGTAAAAGGCGAGAGAATTGAGAAGAAGGCAGCGCAAGGCCCTGAAAGACAGGCGTGCACAAGGCAATGAGAGGAAGGCAGCACAAGGCCCTGAAAGAAAGGCGTGCACAGGGCAATAAGGAAGGCAGCGCAAGGCCCTGAAAGAAAGGCGTGCACAAGGCAATGAGAGGAAGGCGCGCACAAGGCACGGAGCAGAAGGCGAGCACAAAGCACTGAGAAGAAGGCGAGCACAAGGCACTGAGAAGGGGGCGTGCACAAAGGCCCTGAGAAGAAGGCGAGCACAAGGCATTGAGAAGGGGGCGTGCACAAAGGCACTGAGAAAAAGGCGAGCACAAGGCCCTCCAAGGAAAGCGCGCGCAAGGCACTGAGAAGAGGGCGTGCACAAAGGCACTGAGAAGAAGGCGAGCGCAAGGCACTAAGAAAGGGGCGTGCACAAAGGCACTGAGAAGAAGGCGAGCACAAGGCCCAGGGGAAGGAAGGCCAGCATAAAAGGAAGGCGAGCGTAAGGCACTGAGAAGGGGGCGTGCACAGAGGCACTGAGAAGAAGGCGAGCACAAGGCATTGAGAAGGGGGCGTGCACAAAAGTCACTGAGAAGAAGGCCAGCACAAAGCACTGGGAAGAGGATGAGCAAAGGTGAGCATAAGGCACAGGTCATCCTTCGTGACAAACAAGCAGGAAACTCGGTGATCACAGTGGACAAGGCTCATGGGTGCAGAGGAAGAGTTAAACAGGAAGCAATGCAACCTGGGAAATCAACCTTTATCTAAGCAAGGAAAAAATATACAAATCCCCAAGATCTAGCTGCGTTGGTCTGATTGAGGCGGACTGAAGTTCACTCTAGTGAGGTGGACACCAACTTTGTAAGGGCACATTCCTTGTAAACCTTGTAAGGCACATTCAGCGGTCCCTCTTGCAGGCAAGCGCAACTGCGCTGCTCCTTTCCTCAACCATCAACTGCTGCCTTGCTGGTCTCCTCCTTGTAGGCGCGCACAGCTGTGCAGCCTCATCCCCCCTTTCCTCAACAGTGATCAACTGCACTTTAGGCGGCGCAGCAGAGTTCTGCAGGCCTCGCAGTTGACCACATGGATCACATGGTCAACTGTGGCACCCAGGGGAGCGCACCTTGCTGATCTCCTCCTTGTTGAACTTCTCGAGCGCAGCTGTGAAGTCGAAGTCCTCCTTGGGCACAGGCATGGGTGGTGGGGGACCTGTGGTGGGCAACCTAGGTTGGCCGGGGGGGCCCTGGGGCACACCACTGTTGCGGCCTGCATCCATTGTAGGTGTGAGACCCGGAATCAGCATGCCTCTGCTGATTCACCGCTCAAGCCTCTGACATTTGGGCTGCTCGTCCTTCAGTGTGACTACACACGCTTCTGTACCAGCTGTCACCCATGTCTCCGGCACACAGCCCTCCTCCCTGTGAACCTGAATGTGTCTGCCTGGTCAGCCCTACATGTGCCGTGTCCTACCTGTGCTGTGCCGGCCCTACTGGAGAATCTGCCTGGTCAGCCGCTAACTTTTCTACCTTTTGGGCCTCCTAGTTACTGATGTAGGCGGAGCGGCTTTACTGCACACCTCGTCGTCCTCCCTCTCTTACATTTCTACTCTCTTTTTTAGGCCCTCCTCCATGTGAGTTCATCTACTAGGCCTTCCTACCTGTCAGGCCCTCCAACCGATGCATGCAAGGGCTGACACATTTGCTGCCTACATGGCCTTTCTTTCCTCATCTGTTTCCTGTTCTGTAATTTCCTTCTGAATAAGTGGGCTTCAACGCCAATGGTTACAGCAAAACTGAGGGGGGGCTCTATGCCTGCCCACCTGTGAACCGGCCGCCGTCCCTGCCTCCGGCACTCAGCCCTCCGCGAGGAGCTCTGCCCTGGAAGCCTGCGCCTCTGCCACCCCCTGCAGCAAACAGAGAGCCAAGGTGCACTTCCTTGCTTTCTCGAAACAGCTGCTTTCAAGGACCCACATGCCCTGAACAGCAGCTCTTTGCAAGGACATATGCCCGGGTAACCTCTGCCACCGCCCCCTGCAGCCGAAGAGCGAGCCATGGTGCACTTGCGTACAATATCAAATCCAAGAGCTAAACTGAGAGGTGGATAGAATACATGAGGCGGCGCTTGTGCCAAGCTCCCCGCAGCCGGAGGATGAGCTCCTGATAAGGGAGGGGGCAAGGTAGGCAAGGCATGCATGAAAAGGTGTAACGCACCCTTGCTTAGTTTGTCTGGTGCCCCCAACTGACATCGAGAAGTCCAACCCCTTGCAGCCTCAGAGCAAGCCCGAGCGCTCAATGGCTCAATCCAGACATCACGGACATTTGCTCATGAGTGTGTCACCATTCACACGAGCTGGTCACTCCAGCAGCAGGGCACAAACAAGCACGCACTCGTTCTTCCACCCAACCCCTTGCAAATCTGCTTGCAGCTGGACGAGCAAGACTTTTGCTGAATGTCGCAACCTTGTGCATCTGGACACGAGCAGCCTGTGCGTGGACAGACTTGCGTCGCCTCGCAAGTGAGACTGAGCAGCCTCCTGGCTCCACCCAACAGCTGCTGCTCCTGCCCAGGTACACATGATGCATACTTTTGTCCCATGTGCAAGGCACACCAGGCCCTGCACACGAAACTAGCAGCCCCCTGCACCAGCCGCCGCTCCTGCCCAGGTGCGCATGATGTATACTTCGCTCCATGTGCAAGGCATGCCAGCCTCTGCGCCCCCAACTAGCTCCTTGTTCCCAACTAGCTGCTTGTGCCCAATTACCACTCTCTATCAACATCTCCCTTGCTAGCTCTGGATTTAGACAAGGGATCCCCAGAGCCATGCTCAACACACACACACACACCTCTGCCCCCACCTGCAGCTTGCGCCCAAGTTGAGGGCTTGGGTTGTGCTTGAGGCTGCTGCTGCTGCTGCTGCTGTTGGGCTGCTGCCTGCTGCTCTGCGCGTGCGCTCTGCTGCTGAGGTGTCACTGAAAGCGTTGGGGCCACATCGGGCACTACAGGGCGCCTGCAAAAGGAGCGTGAGTGTGTGTGTGTGTGTGTGTGTGTGTGTGTGTGTGTGTGTGTGTGTGTGTGTGTGTGTGCGCGCGCGCGCGCGCGCGCACTCGATCTCAAACAAAAAAGTCCCGCACAATGTAGCCTAGGAGACGTTCTCCCGGGTGACCACATCAAATGAGGGTGAACATATCAACGCCGCGCCTCATTCATCCTGGATTCATGCTGCAATCACTGCAAGAAATGCTGCCAGCACCTCCCCACACCTTGCCTCAAGCAGACCTGAATGTACAAGGATGCCTGCCTGCTCACTAGTTGAAACTCTACATGCTTTACCATCCCCCTCATCAATACCATCCCTGTATTCTGGTCATCTGCAGTTGCCTGGTAGTTGACAAAGGCAAGGATGCGCGACAACAGCTAAGCCTTTGCTGTATATCTCCATCGCCACTTCCATGCCTGCACAGCGCACTCTCGCTCCCTGACAAAGCTTCACCACTACCAAGCAAAGTGGAGAAAAGGTAGATGGACGCACGTGTTGGTGGGTGCAGCAGCAGCAGTAGCAGCAGCAGCAGCTGGCTTAGGCTGGTAGGGAGCAGGGGCCTGTGGAGCAGCTGAGGGGGCCCACGGGCTGCTACCTGCAAATAGATGTATACCGGTGTTAATGGTTGCACACTCATGCATGTGTGTGTATGTTTTGAGCGCACAAGCACACATAAAATGAGTGTGCCTTTTCAGCAGTGTGCGCAGCACCCACCGTATAGGGCTGTGTTGTAGGGCTGGGCTGCGGCAGCTGCAGTGGCGCTGGGGGTGGCCCATGGGTCCACTGGTGGGACCTGAGGGCAATGCAAGGATGGGAAGGCTGTCAATTTGTAGGGGAGGTGATGGTGCAGTGGCAGCAAGCTTGCTGGCTGCTTTTTGGCCTATCGATTTGGGGGGTCGCAAATATGAAAGGAGTTTTATACAACCAAGTGGCATGGATCAGCTTGTACACTACAAGAAGACTCATGTAGCCATCAAGGAACTTTAGGAAGGGCACGCTCGGAATGAACCTCCTGGAAGCATTGTGTTGAGCATTGATGAAAGTCAAAGCTTATCAGGGCCTGCCTATTTACAAGCGAGCACAACTAAAGGGATTGATACATGCCTCATGGTTGTAGCTTCATGAGTACATTCCATGTGACTGGGAGACAATAAGTGCACGCGTGGGGATGAATCTGGACGCAAGCACAATTTTTGCATGTCAGGGCATGAAGACTCAATTTGTGCTTGTGCAGTTGCATGAGCACATCATGCAATGGTTCCAGGTAGCTACTGGTCTCATGAATACATCACAATCATGGCAGCATCCAGATAAAAGCCCTAACATGCCCACAATTCTTATCATCACGTGCTACCCACCGCAGGAGCTGCAGGGGGCGCCCCGTAGCCATATGGGTTTGCAGCAGGTGCCTGCAGGGGTGATGGGCATATGAGGTTTGAGACACTGGACATGCTGAAAGGGATGGGGAAGTTTATGGGTGCACACTGGTGCAGCTGCTCCCTGCCTCTCACCGATGCGGAGATGATGGCAGGGTCGGTGTAGGGCTGCACGGGAGGCGCCTGGGAGAGCACGGTCAAGTCCGCGATGTCCTCGGCTGCATTGCATGAGTCATAGAGGCGTGGGAGCTCGTTACGGGAGGAGGCATGCACCTATGATGGGTGCGTTTTGCAGGAGGGGATGCACACCCCGATCCCTCACCCTTGAAAATGATAATCTCGTAGATTTCATTCTGGGGTGGCACCTGGGGCCCGTCCCTCCGCCTGCCTTCTGTTCCGAAGGAACGCACTGCGAGCAAGGAGGAGTTGGTTGGTGGAGGGTTAGCTGTTGTCTCCGCAGGAAAAGGTAACAACAGACAGATGCTGCTGTTGCTGCTGCTGCTCACACTCTGTGCTTGTGACTACTGCTGCTACAACTTGCCATTCTGCAGGGCGATGCTGCTCTCCTCCATTGTGATGTTGTACAGGGTCCTGCGTGCGCGGACAGAAGCAAGCGCACATACACATGTCAGTCAGCTCCCTTCCCTCGAGCTCCACTGCCCTCCTATCCTTCATGCATGCATACAAGAAACACCACTCTGCTGCTGCTGAGGCAGGCTCACCCTTCATATCTGATTTCTGCTTTGGATATCAGGGAAATCCTGGACCCGATGTACGGTATCTCCGCCATGGCTCCTAGCTCTTTTTTCTATTAACTACCTCACTGCTCACAGTTGCTGACTGCTTTGCTTTCGTTGTTGCAACTAACTACCGGCTGTTCATTTAAGTGCATGTAGTAACACAAGCAGCCTCGATTGATATCAGGTAAACAAATACATATTATACCAGGAAGGAAAGTGTCGTGGTGATGTCTTTCCTGAAGGAGTACTTGGGATGGAAGTGGAGCGAAGGCGCATCAGACTACGATGCAAAGGACTTGAAGGCCTGGAATGATTATCTGCAATCAGCTGAGAAGGATAGGCAACGCGAGTGAGTGGGGCTCGGCAATTGGCAAACTTCCTTTTAACAGTGCATGTTGTTCTGCACTTGTTCTCAAGTGCCTGCACTTTGAGTCCAAGGGAGGTCAGGCATGCCCGGAGACTGAGTGTGGCACGCTGCTGAGCAACAATATGCATGGGTCCAACTGTCCACACTCGCACTCTGTGCACGCAGCCGCATCATTTCATGGCGTGACTTTGTGACCACTGACAACGCCACTGTGAGCACAGAGGACCCCCACTACTACCGCAGAACAGCAGGGTGAGACGTTCAGAACAAGTAGGCCAGAATTTTGATTGATAGTTGCTTGGCTGCACATGCCTCTGATACTTTCATCCACGCGTGCACATGTGCCTTGCAGTTTTGTGTGGCGCATCAAAGATGAATCTGGGAAGCACAAAGCGCGCAACCACTCGGTGAGCTGTGTTTGTTTGTACATATGTGTATATGGGTGAGCGTGTGCACGTGCACACGTGTGCTCGTGCTTGCGCGTGTGTGCACGTGAATGTTGTGATGTAACGATTCAACAGAGATGCTGCAAGATTCCATGCACCAAATGACATGGAATGCGCACACACACACACAAAAGTGCAAAAAGGCACATTTGCTTGCTTATACAACACACACACACACACACACAAACACACATACACGCATGTGTGCACACACGCACGCACGCACAGCTTTCCGTGTTGATAATATCCTCATCATACTCCCATGTAGAGTATTGAAGCACAGTTGCATTCCTGAGGATTTCTGGGAATGCAGTGTGCCAATTCCATTTCAACCTGCTCATCTAGTTCTCCCTTACCAAGCATGCATACAAGAAGGCCCAGACTCTTGTTGATGGGGGCTTCTGGAGCAACAACAGCATATGTAATGCCAGTGAACTCAGGCAAGAATGTTGCATGCACACACACATGCAGTACCTGTACAACTTGGAGCTCCACGGCCACAAGCAGTACACCAGAAGAGACAAGAAAGAGTTAGAAGCCATGCAGCAGGTACGTGCAGTGTGCGCTAAGACTTTCAGTGCTATGAACTTGTGGCCTATGCTATGCGATGGCCCAAACAGTCTGCCACTAGCTCAAATGTTACACAAATTTTTCAAGTTGAGCGCTGCACCCCCTGCATCCCCCGTCAAAGTGTCCGATTAATGCGTCATGTGATGCACATGCCTTGGTCCGTCTTGTTGTGCATGTTTTGCCATGACGCTTTACGTGAGGCTGCTGTGCTTGTTTTGCCATGGTTCTGCAAGAGAGGCTGCAGCACTAGGGAAAGGCTGGTGACTGGTTGCTGGTGGTGTTGTCTCGAAAGCATGTTGTGAGCGCCTCATCATCATATTCAGGGTGTAATTTAGGGGGACATGAGGCAGCTCCATGAGGACAAGCAAAAAGGACAGCATGCAGCAATGGCTGCTTTATGCAGCTTTCCTGCAAGCAAGGCTTGCGATTCAGCCTGCGATTGTGCATGCGGGCCTTTAACGATACTGGCATCCAATTCATCATCTAGCAGTGAAGGGAGGATGGCAGTGTCGTGGGCAGTCATCGCGTGGTCTTTTGAAGACCGTGCAAGGGCGCGTGGTCCTTGCTGCTCATGTGCCTGCTGCTTGACTAGGTCAGCGCTCTTGCTAGGGTGAGGTTAAACTATCTCTTGAGCACTACTCTGTGCTCTTACCCTAGCATGAGCGCTGAGCTAGTCCAGCAGGCACATGTGCAACACAGATGCTCAACAGGATTAATAACTGCATTGCTGTTGTCATCCTTTTGGTGGGCTTGCACGGACCAAAATGTGAAACGCAGAGTGAACACAGCTTTTCATGCCTCTGCCCTGCAACTCCTTCCTGTGCAGGGGTTATCTCGATGCAATCTGTAGCTGGCATCCTTCCAATGCATGCCCTCCTAACCATTCATACATGGTGCCGCAGTTAAAAGAAAATAACAATGACACGTTCTGGACCGTGCTGGAGGTTGGGCTTACAATGAAATGTGCACCTTAGGGTGAAAGGGGTCAGCCCAACTCGAGGACAGACAAAACAAGATTCTCACAAGCCCTTCCATTTTTCCTCAACAGGAAGTAAATGCCCGAGTTGCCACCGGCCAGCTGGGCCCGCTCAACCCCCTGGAGTATTAAGCAGCAGTGAGTAATGATGCACCGGATGATGTGTTTTGTCATGGCGCATTGCAGGGAGTGCGCCAACTTCTACGCTTGTTGCTTGCAACAAACACGAATATTTGTTTTTAGTGGGCATGCAAGAGAACACACACGTACACACACACATACACACACACACACACAAACACACACACGCACACACGTACACACACGCGCACACACACTTCAAAATTAATTGTTTACAATTTATTTCTTTTTGGACTTTATGTCCCTGTTTGCAGAAGCACCTAATAAACGGGACCGTGGTTGCGCAGCAGGCGATCGGGCAAGTGCGTCACCTCCCTAGAATAGAATGTCAAGTCATCCATGGCGTACATTTTCGGGGGGAGCAGACGCTTGAACGCTCACACTGCCGATTTAGTTGCATGCGCTGTGAGCGTTTTTTCATGAAGTGCAAAGGCTCCGAGCATTTGCTGCAACAAGAGATGCGCCACGGTCAAACTGGAAGACTGATGTATTTTAGGGAGGACTTCAAGCATGAGTCTAACGTGACTCCTGGTGTGGATTAAAGCGAAGGCTGGCATCCAGACATGAGCTTATGTGTATATCTGTGTTTCTTGACTCAAGTGGGCATTGAAGCTCCCGTTGTTCAACTCCAACTTCTCTCTGGAGTTATTTCCAGGGCACAACTTGCCCCCACATGTAATTCATGAGATTAGTAGAGAATCGTAGCAATAGCTCAATAGATTTTCGTTGATTTCTGCTAGCTTGCTCGTGAAACGTGGGGCAAGAATGTAATCTACCTCGGGGAACGGTCTCTGGTCACCTGTATCAAAATTGATACTTTATAACCTTGGAAATCTTTGTGAAAAGGGTTTATTCAAGCCTTGTTCCCAACAGGGAAAAACAGGAGAAAAAATGAAACCGGCAAGAATATGATCTACCCAATCATTTTTTTACAGTCTAGTAAACTCATAAATCAATTATCGGGCTTGTTTCCTCTGAAACCTGAGCGCCCCCAGACACGCGGGCGTGTCTGACATCGCAAGCTCGGGCGCTGAAATGGCGAGCCCCGGCCACCAGGGGCCATCAAATTTTGCAGGTCCTGCTGCTCGCCATGATGATGAATCGCGGATGGTGGCAAACAACACCAAGCATGTGTTTTCCTCCAGCAATGCCCATACAAACACCCCCAGTGCTGCACACTGTCACCCTGCTGACCAGAGTGAGGGAGAACCCCAGTCCAAGGGAGCCATGCAGCACGAGTTTGCGCAGCAGCATGACCGGTCTGACCCACAACGCGAGAAGGAAGAGGGTGAGTTAGAGGAGGAGCAGAACGAGCAGCAGCTGCTGCATGGAGCTGAGAATGGAGGGCAGGTGGCGGGGTCAGCGGGAGACAGAGACAGGGACCGGGGGGGTGGGTCTTCTGATGGCGGAGAGAGGGGGAAAGGCAAGCGAGAGGGCAAGTCCAAACGCAGCAAGGAGGACAAGAAGGGGAGGCAGGAGACAGAGGAGGAGCGGCGGGCCAGGAAGGAGGAGAGGCGGGCCAGGAGGGAGGCAGAGGGGAGGGGGCATGGGCACAAGAGGCACAAGTCTTCCACGCGGGAGAGGGATGAGGGAGAGGCTGAGGCAAGGGAGGCTGTCCCAGAGGGTGGCAGGGGTGCAGAAAGAAAGGAAGAAGTTCCACTGGAGCCTTACCCTGACCTTCCTGATCTGCGAGCAGCTGCTGCAGATGTTGAGGGTGGGGATGATGATGGTTACGAGTATGAAGGCCGGCATGGCCGCAGTCATGGAGCAGGCCGCAGCGCCGGCAGGAGGGAGGAGGATGACAAGCGGGCACGGCTGGAGGAGGGGAAGGTGGGTTATGAGGTGGGTTATGAGGAGGGATATGAGGGTCAAGGGTATGGTTGGGAGGAGGAATGCAGGCATAGAGGCAGCAGCAGGCACAGCACCCGAAAGGAGGACAACGAGCTGGTGGCCAGGCAACAACACAGCCGCCGCAGCAGCGGGAGGGAGGACGGTAGGCGGGAGGAGGGCAGCAGGTATACAGATGGGGGGGGGCAGCAGCAGGAAACGGGCGGCGGAGTTGGATTTAGGGGTGGAGGAGGCACAAGTGGGAAGTGGTCGGGGGCCAGCCAGCAGTGCACGCGAAGAACGAGAGGGCAAGAGGGACAGGGTTAGGGATGACAGCAGGCTACGCAGCAGCAGCAGGCGTGAGGGTGGGGATGAGGAAAGGGAGCGCAGGCGGGGAGAGGAGATGGAGCGCCATTCGCGCAGCCACCGAGGTGTGTGTTTGTGTGTGTGTGTGTGTGTGTGTGTGTGTGTGTGTGTGTGTGTTGCATGCATGTAGTGGAGATGCAGCAATGTACATGCAACCACCAATGTGAGAGTGTGTGGGTGCAAATATGCCTGCAAGTGCTTGCTGACTGATTTTTTATGGGAGTGTTCATGCTTGTTTGCTTGGTAATCAGTGACAACGCATGCAGGTTGAATGCTTGCACATGCGCTTAAATGCGTGCATTGCATGGTTGCTCCAGGGACCCCAAAAAAGGGGCAGCAAGGTCGTAAGTGGTGACGGATGCATAATGCTTGCACATGTGCTTGCATGCGTGCATTGAACGGTGCCCCAGGGGCTCCCTTTGCAATGGCAGTGAGGTCATAAGTGATGTCGCATGCATGTTGCTTGCATATGTGCATAAATGCGTGCATTGAACGGTGCTCAAGGGGTTCCCTTATCAATTGGCAGTGAGGTCGTAGGTGATGTCGCATGCATGCTGCTTGCACATGCGCTTCAATACGTGCATTGAACCGTGCTCAAGGGGCCCCCTATCAAAAAGAGCAGCGTTGTTGTGTCTTACCAGCAGGGGCAGTGAGGTCATACGTGTTGATGCATGCAAGTTGCATGCTTGCACATGTGCTTAATTGCGTGCATTGAACAGTGCTCAAAGGGCGCCTGTAAAAAAAAGCAGCAGTGTTGCATCCCTGCACGCATGCATGCTTCCCCACATATGCATTTATGCATGTACCAAGTGTATTGGCATGCGCACTGCTCCTTCATCAATACTGACTGCAAGGAGTCACACAAAACATGCACAGTTGTGGGTATGAAGCCCTTTGCGCCAAACCTCCATTCTATGCACTGCTGGTCGGTTTTGAGGGTGCTGCTGGTCAGTCGCCATTCAAACCAGCCGGCCCTAACCCTATAGGGACCAGCATTCCAACCATCCATTCCTGACCTGCAAGGGACTCAGCAAGCCAATGATGCAGCAGAATGCAAGCACATCAGGGCATGCATGCGGTGATCTCAGGATTTTCTACATGGCGTTGCTTTAGAAGAAAGCAATGATGCAGCAGAATGCAAGCACATCAGGGCATGCATGCAGTGATCTCAGGATCTTCTACATGGCATTGCTTTAGAAGAAAGCAATGATGCAGCAGAATGCAAGCACGTCAGGGCATGCATGCAGTGATCTCAGGATCTTCTACATGGCATTGCTTTAGAAGGAGGCAATGATGCAGCAGAATGCAAGTACATCAGGGCATGCATGCGGTGATCTCAGGATCTTCTACATGGCATTGCTTAAGAAGGAGGCAATGATGCAGCAGAATGCAAGTACATCAGGGCATGCATGCGGTGATCTCAGGATCTTCTACATGGCATTGCTTTAGAAGGAGGCCATGATGCAGCAGAATGCAAGCACGTCAGGGCATGCATGCGGTGATCTCAGGATCTTCTACATGGCATTGCTTTAGAAGGAGGCCATGATGCAGCAGAATGCAAGCACGTCAGGGCATGCATGCGGTGACCTCAGGATCTTCTACATGGCGTTGCTTTAGAAGGAGGCAATGATGCAGCAGAATGCAAGTACGTCAGGGCATGCATGCGGTGACCCGAACTTGATAAATATCAGGCTAAAGAGCTTTTTCAATTTGTGGTTGCTTTAGAAGGAGGCCTTGGCATCATCCTGTGTCCAGGCACTCTGTAGCCACGCTAAATGTAGCAGCTCGCTTCCCTGCAAAATGAAATCACTCCACGTAATGAAGCCTAACGTTACATGAAGCAGCTTGTTTTCCTTCAGAGTTTGTTTCAAAGAGGCATTGGCATCGGTCCTTGCCTAGGCGCTCTGTAGCCACACTGTGCACCCCCTTTCTCAAATCTGCCCTGGCTGACTCTTTGTGCATGCCCTCTTCTGCTCTTGCTATCTTGCCCTGCACAGCTACGATCGCTCTTTGGAGTATGAACTCACCGAAAGAGCTTTAAGAGTGTAACAAGAGCGCACCGAGAGCACAGCGAAAAGGCAGCCAACAACACTGCGATCTTCCTCAGGGCTTGTGCATCTGGCTGCATCTGACCTGGTTGCATCCAAGGGCATGCCAGAAGCAAACTCTGAATTTTGAATGCCGAAGCCCTTGCACATACGCCATGGCTTACATGTATTACCAAATGTCAGTGGATGGGGGCCCATGCGTGACTCTTGTGCATAAGCCGTGGCTTGCACATGATTCTGAACAGCAGTAGATGGGAGGAGGGGTGGCTCCTGTTGGCGCATTTTGGCTGATGGACTGGAGGTTTTGATGCTAAACGTCGACCTTGCATGTGCATTTTGCTGTGCAGAGGACAAGTACAGTAGCAGGCGGGAGGAGGAGGAAGGGCGGCACAGCCGGCGCCACCATCATCGTGGAGAGGATCGGGACCGAGAGAGAGACAGAGAGAGGGAGAAAGGACGGGACAGGGATCGTGATCGGGACCGAGAGAGGCGGGAGGGGGAGCGGGAGAGGGAGAGGGGGGAGGACAGGCGGGAGCGTGACAGAGGAGAGAGGGGGGATGAGGGGAGGAGGGACCGGGATAGACGGGAGGAACGACACCACCATCGTAGGTCGTCTAAGCGGCCGCGGTCGCCCAAGGAGGAGGAGGAGGAGGTGGAGCTGCCAGGTGGGTGGGTAGGCTGTGTGTGTATGTGTGCGTGTATTGCTGCGTAAGGTCATCTAAGCGGTCACGGCCGCCAACATAGGAGCAGCCCGGTTGGATCTCCCAGGAGGGTGGTTGAGCTGTGCATGTGTGTTTCATGTGTGGGCAGTGGGATGGTGTGTGTGTGTTTGTGTGTGTGTGTGTGTCCTGTTTGTACATGGATGCATGGATGAAGGTGGTATCTCAAGGGCCACCATCATTGGTCGTCAAGGCAGCTAAAGGAAGGAGAGGAGCTATGCAAAACGAATTGAGTGTCATACAAAGCTGCACCTGCCTGCAAAGGCATGTGTCACAGAACTGCACCTGCCTACGAAGGCAGCTCAGGTGAAAGTGGGTGGCATGCTGTGGGCCTAACATGGGTGGGCTGTGTGGGTGTGGGTGTGGGTGTGGGTGTGGGTGCGGGTGTGTGTGTGTGTGGGTGGGCTGTGTGGGTGTGGGTGTGTGTGTGAAATTCTGCATGGGCATTGAGGCTCGACATCTTGGAGGTTGGCTCGCTTGCGGCTATGTATGGATGCTCCGCCAGTTGTTTCATTGTCTGAGGCACGTTGCATGCTCAAGCTTCTAGGCAAACAGTTATAGAAGCTGCAAGGTAGTTGGTGACATAGCACGGTCTGAGCCGGGGCCTGTGTGTGTGTATATGTGTGTGTGTGTGTGTCCATGTGTATGTGTGTCCGTGTCCGCAGCTCGTTCAGCAGGTAGAGTTTGTCCAAGTGGGTGTGCAGAACAAGTTTGTGCAGTGTATTTTTAACTTGTGCTGCTGTCAATGGCTCTGAAAGGTAGCAGGGGACAAAGGAATGTGGTGAGACGCAGCGTGAAGCAGGCAGGGCAAGCAAGAGAGGTCAAAGCTGCCTTGTAGTAGCTGAGGCTTCCAAACTCTGTGTGTATATGTGTGTAGGTTGTGCATGCATGCTCGGTCTCTAACGAGTGATGGCAAGTGTTCAAGAGGACAAGCAGACAGCCATCAATACAAGCTGCTGCTGGATTGCTGCTTTCAAAGCCCAGCACCGGCAGCATTCACAGAAGTGTGCATGCAAACCCTTGTGCTTGCAATGATCGTGTATGATAATGATCACCAGCGGATCTCACAGAGTTGCGCATGCAAACCCTTGTACTCTCGCTGCTGGTTGCAGGTGAGAATGAGGAGGACGAGCAGGCAGCCATTGAGGCACGCTTCAACATGATCGCTGCTCTTCAGGCCAGGCAACTCTTTAATTCATAGAGGCATGCATGCAAAACTCCTTTGATTTGCACCGCTGGTTGCAGGTGAGAATGAGGAGGACGAGCAGGCAGCCATCGAGGCACGCCGCAACAGGATTGCTGCTCTTAAGGCCAAGCACCAGCAGCAGGCCAGCACCATCAACCCCACAGCCACCGCACTGCAGCAACAGCAACAGCAGGTATATTCAGACACTGCTTAAACAGTCCAGAATGCATGTGTATCATGTGTATGTATCATGCACAAAAAGTCATTGGCTGGTGTGCGTGGTATAGCTCATGAAATCAGAAAGGGCTGCCCGCGCTGAAGTTTGGTCGTTGTTCAAATGCCTGCACCGAATGCCACGTGGTTAGAAATTGCTAAAAGTCTGGTCTGGAACACTCGACCTGGGCCTAGGCTGAGATACCAAACCCCATTTTGGCATTCACATGCTTCCTGGCCCTTCAGTACCCAGCCAGGGGCCATTTTTGGCCCAAAACGCAATAACATTTCTTTATTGAAACATTTTGATCCTGACTGTTGGGAACTCGGCTTGGTATGGGACGGTTTTGGGCCACCTCAATCCCCTTTGTATGCTTTTTCAGAGGTTCCGCATCTCCTCAACTACTCTGTCTTTTCCCTCCACATCATTTTTGTTTTGGGGAAGTAATAGGACTCCAATTCATCACAACTCGCCCAATTTAGTGCAGAAGTTGATCTGGAAGGGTTATCCGGTGGCAAGCAATAAGGTAAAGGGTGTGGCTTCAAGGGTTTAAACGCCAGGAGGGCAGACTGCACGCCGGCTTGCTCCAGAGGGATTGAATGTTGCAACCAAGCTTGAGCAATATGCACTTTTTAGCGCTTGTGTGCCGAGAGCTTGCAATAAACAGTCTTGAGCCCTAGGTAGCCCCTTCTGGTACTCAACAATGAACAATAGACACCTTCACAAGCTTTGTGCTCGCACTTGCAACCAAGCAGGTGGGCGGCCCGCCAGCTGTCTCAAAAGCTGCCTGAAATTTGGCATGAACCATTGGTGCGCCACAGTGACTGAGCAGGCCTGAAACGTTGCTGTGAGACTTGTTACGAGTTTGTGTGTGCCATCCTTACATCATTTCATGGGACCTGCCAGAAATCCGGCATGGTTCATTGAATGCATCACACCCCCTGCTCCTCCTTCTCGCTTGCGCCTCCTGCACTAGCTTCTGCTTCTCATGTGCTGCTCCTCCATAACTGCACGTGTCTGAGCCCTTCTGTGCACCCCCTGCGCTTGTTGCACATGTCCCCCTGTGTTTTCCTTGTGCATCTGTGCAGCAATTCCTTGCAATTCCTCTCCTGCGTCTGTGCCGCATGTCTGACTGCATTCCCCTCCGCTTCTGCCATGTCTACCACGTCTTCCTTACAATCCCTTTCGCATGTGCGCCACCTTTGTTTTTCCGCACTCCTCCCTAGATCTGTGCCACAGGATCTTTGGTGTTCCCTTATGCCGTGCTTCTACCTCACAACACCAACTTGCTTGTGTGTGCGCAGCAGGAGGAGCCCTCGGGCACAGCAGGCGCAGCAGGCACAGCAGTTGCAGCAGGCACAGCAGGAGCAGGGCAGCCCATGGTCAGCGGGAGTGGTGCTATGAGTGGAGGTGGCACAGCAACTGGTGAGCAACGGCAGCAGCAGGCGAGCTCAGCCCCTGGAGGTGTGTGCAAGTGGTCATGTGTAAATGTACTCCTATCTGTGTTGTGAAATCCTGTGGGTGATGTGGATTTATTAGCCACTAATTACCAAAGGCAGCAGCAGACGAGCTCAGCCCCCCTAGCAGGTGTTCTGGTTTTGTCTGGTTTGTTGCCGTGCTGCTTGTGATTTGCATGTGCATCAGCTACTACTGACAAGTAGCAGCAGCAGTGGCAGCTTGGTTGCGGGGAGAGCACTGCGGCTTGTGACTCATATCTTTAGTGATGCACGCACACACACGCACACATAAACACACACATAGACACACATAGACGCACACATAAACACGCGCACACACACACACACGCACACACACACACACTTAATAAGACACCGCCGCGCTTTGTTCCAGCCCTCACAAGCAAGGTTTTGGCTCAGCTTCAAATCTTTACATGCCCGCTTCGGCGCTGTATGCTTTGTCCCTGTTGAGCCTTCCCCCTCCGCTGCATGTTGCCCCTCGGCATGTGCCCTCTCTTCGCAGTGTTTTAGTCCCTTAGGGGACCCTACTGACAGGCCAAGATTGTTGGTGTAACTCTGGGACTATGGCGCCTTTTGCCTCAGGGGCTACACTGGGGCGTGGTTGATCTTGAAAAAAACACCCCCCGATCCTTCTGGGAGCATGGAGTGGGATTTGCTCCTTGATGCTCTTTGACATTTGCTCTCAGGGGCTGCACTGGGGTGTGGTTGCTTTTGCTTTCACCAACCCTTCTCCTTTGCTTCCTCGCATTCAAAAGGAGGCTCTCAGGGCAGCATAAGGCTCATTACTCATGGACAGGGTTTTTGCGCCATTCTGCACACCTCCTCGTGCCCCCACTGGTTCTGTTGCCTCCTTCTTGTGTGCAAGTTCTGAGTCGGGGCATTTGCTCACCCAGACCTGCGCGTGACGCAGCTTTTGCACGGATGTGGATGGAAAGGTGGAGGCCACAGCAGCCATCCCTTTCCAATTGCTGTTGCCCACAGGGGCCTTCAAACCATGCATGCCATGCTGTGGTCATAGGATGCAGGCATGCTGGGGGTATGGGAAGGTGGCATGGAGAGATTGTTGGGCACAGGTATGCTGAGGCTGATGGGCACAACAGCCACACCCGGCACTGCATCTACACATTCTTGTTTCCTCCCACAATGACCTCCACCTCAGAGCCTGCATGGCAGCAAAGTGCTTCAATGCCTTCAGCTAAACACATGTCATGTGTGACATATGGGTTGGCTGTTGAATGTGGGCATGGACGCAGACAGTCGAGCGGTTGTGATGCAACAGCCATTCTGTTCATTGCAAGCCATCCCCTTCGTGGCATGCATGGTTGTGGGATGGCGGGATGTAATAGGGGATGGGAAGGCACATGCCGCAGCAATCAGCCACGCCCAGCAATGCATCTGTGTTTTCTCAGTCCCCGCCCGTAATGACCTTCACCTCAGAGTCTGCATGGCAAGGAAGTGCTTCACTGCTTCTGGGCAAACACAAATTGATGGGCCTGTTTGTTGAACGTGGGCACGGCCGCAGACGGTCGGGCGGCGGTGATGCAGCGGCCATCCCCTTCATGGCATGCATTGGTTGTTGGGTGTAGGCTTGGACGTGGATGGAAAGGCAGAGGAAGCAGCGGCCATCCCTTGCACTGCTTCTTTGGCTCTTTGTTGTTGTCTTGTTGTTGTTGTTGTTGTTGTTGTTGTTGATGTTGTTGTGTGTCAAACAGAGCCTCCCTTGGGAGTAGGGGATGGGGGATGACAGCATCGCATGCTGTGGGTGTTGGACGCAGGCATGGACGTGGATGGAGAGGCGGAGGACACTGCGGCCCGGCCAGGGTTCCGTGAGGGCACCGCCACTCCTGAGGGCGATCGTACAAGTAGTGAAGAGCCTGAGGTGCGTGTGCCCACACTACTGGCCTCTTCCGGAAGAGCACGGTTGAATGCATCGACACGAGCGCCACTTCTCATTGATGTTGTGGTACAGCCCTGCCTCTGGTGCTCTGCGCGAGCATTGCCATCAGCCTGCGAGCAATCCATGCTCCTTTGTTGTACTGGGATGGCATCAACCACGGACTAGAAGGTTGCTCTGCACGAGCAGTGCCATCAGCCTGCGAGCAATCCATGCTCCTTTGTTGTGCTGGGATGGCATCAACCATGGACTAGAAGGTTGCTCTGCACGAGCATTGCCATCAGCCTGCGAGCAATTCATGCTCCTTTGTTGTGCTGGGATGGCATCAACCATGGACTAGGATTGTTCAAGGGCTCCACCACCCTCTGAGAGGGTGCCTGCAATTGGTGGCAAGGGCTGAAAATGCTCATAAGTTTTGAGTGCTCAAGGTGGAAGGGAATGTAAAAAGCTTTTGTGTGTTCAAAACAAAATGGTATGGTGAGCTTTCGGCTTGAGTACAACAACAGAACGGTGTGCTCTGGGCCCTGGTGTGCTCACTGCAAGATGATGCGCCTTGCATGCGCTGAAAATGAAATGACAAGCCTTGGGCTTCTATGTGCTAAAATGGAATGATGCGCCTTAAGCTTATGTGTGCCGAAAATGGAATGGATAGCCTTGGGCCTCCATGTGCACAGAACAGGGGGGCTCAAGGTGAAGGCCTGGGCAAAATGCGGCCCGGCTTCAAGAGCCGTGTGTGAGCTCCTTTTGGGCCATGTAGGAGGCCATAGGTCATGAAAGCAAAGCATGGTTGCGGAATGAAAGCAGGCTGAGCTGTTTCTCATCCAGAGGCAGCTGGGACAGAGAGACAGTGAGGCAGCTGTGCCTCACCCAATGACAGCCGAGGCCACTGCGATTTCACCCAATGAAAGTACCTGTGCTTTACCCAATGAAAGCAGTGGCAGCTGTGCCTCCCTCACTGAAAGCAGTGGCAGCTGTGCCTCGCCCACAGAGAACCAGGACAGAATGATGGTTGAGGCAGCTGTGTCTCGCCCAATGGAAACGGGGTGCGCTTTGTCTCACCCGCCAAACCCTGCTTCTGTGCTTTACTGCAAGCAGGGCGGACTGCGGCCGGGGCCCATGCTTCAGGTCAGGGGGGCCAATGATGTTAACAACATGGGCGCGTTCGATGAGGCTGACAGCTGTGGTTTCCTGCCTTCCTCCTGTGCTTCTCTTGCAGGGCGGACTGCGGCCGGGGCCCATGCTTCAGATCTGGGGCGCCAATGATGCGAGCAACATGGGTGCACCTGATGAGGCAGAAAGCGGGGCACCCGCAGGCATGGGAGAGGGAAGCAAGGTGATTGGCTGTGGCTACGCGAACGCTGTTTTTTTTATAGGGCACATGTCAGTTGGTCAATCACATGGTGTTGGGTAGCGACGAATATGAATTGACTAAGCACTTGCATGTACTTGGTAGAAATGAAAATGCGGTGATCAAATCGATGGTGCACGCAGCACAGATGATGCCGAGAAGCTCCATCCATGTCTGATCTTGCTTACTCTAGGCATGCATGCGTGTGCGTGTGCGTGTGTGTGTATGCGCGCGCGTGCTCACAGGGAGGCGTCCAAGCGCCTGGCGTATCAGGCACAGGCAGCGCTTCTTTCAGTTTAGAGCCCACCATATGCAGTCCTCTCTCTATATCTATACCTATGTCTGCATGCTCCCGCATACACGCTGCACTTCTGTGTATGTGAGCATGCGCACAGGGAGGTTTCCAATTTACACACTAAGCCAAAAGGCCGAGAAAGGTACACACAGGGAAGTTTCCAAGCGCCTGGCCTGTCCGGCACAGGCATTACTGCTGTTGGGTTAGCATTTATCAGGTGCATCTTCTTCTCTGTGGGCCCACCCATGTCTGCGTATCCTTGCATGCCCTCTCATCTGCCTGTGCTCTTGCACACCCTGTGTATTTGTGTATGTGTGAGTGCAGGGAGGTGTCCAAGGGCCTGGTGTCTCAGGCACAGGTGGCGCTGCTTCCAGTGTGGCACTCACAGAGGAGAATGCAGGCAAGACCACAGCGCAGGAGCGCATTCAGGTAGGTTCACTGTGTGTGTGTATGTGTGTGTGTGTGCGCGCGCATGTGCTGGAATGTCAGGAACGGTAAGCTTAAGTCTGCTGATGAACTCGTGTAAGTGGATTCAGAATGAGTCAGGAAGAGGAGTGAATGTGTGCTTATCATCCTGAGTGTGCGTGTGCAGGCTACTGCTGGCACGGCCGCCCGCTGCTTATTATCCCGAGCCTGAGAGTGTGCGTGTGCAGGCCACTGTTGGCACTGCCGCCCGTGCAGGCACACGCCAGATGCAGCACCTCTTTCCATCGCTAGCGACAACTTAGAGAACAAGCAGGAAAGGGGGGGCTGAGACAATGATTGGTTAAGCAGGACAGTACCATGCATCACTGACATGCTTGCAGGCCACCGCTGCTACCACTGCCAAGCACAAGCTGGCTGAGGCGGATGACATGTTTGCAGAGGAGCTGTCTGGCGACGATGACGACATGTTTGCGGAGCGCCCAGAGCGCGCAGACGAAGGTGTGCAGGCTGCTTCATGTGAATCTCTTTGTCGTGCAAAAGTCCTGGCTTCTCCTTTTTGCATGTTTGCGGGGCGCCCAAGTGCAGAGATGATGAGGAGGCTGTGCTTTTCAATTCTCTTTGTCATGGCTTTCCCAGGATGTTCATGTAAATGTTCCAGCCATCCTTTTGTGCGCGAGGGCAGACGTGCGAGAGCGCAGGTACACACACGCACGCACGCATGCACGCATGCACACAGGTAGCCAAGACAACAAAAATGCGCAAAGCACGCAAGCAATTTTGTTGTGCACGGGTAAGCGGCAGAGAGAAGGATCAGAGGCATGCTGTGTCGCAGCCCCGGTAGTGGCACACCCAGAGGCGCGTGTTCCACATTTTTGTGTCCATCCCTTCTGCTTGTGTCGAAACAGGGGAGCAGAAGAGGAAAGGGCCCAGCACGCTGTGTCATGGCCCGTGCAGTAGCACTCTGAAAGACGCGCATTTTACACTTGCATGTTCATGAGTGCTACGTGTGCTGTGCACAGGGGAGCGGGAGAGGGAAGGAGCAGGCGCGCTGCGTCATGGCAGAGGTGGTGGCGCCCTGAAAGATGCATATGACGACCACGAGGGCTACTACAACTTCCAGGTGGGGCAGTGTGTTAAAAGTATGTGTGTGTGTGTGTGTGTGCGTGCGCGCGCGCAAGCGCATGTCTGTGGTGTTGGTTCGCAGTTCAGTTTGTGTGTGAGTATGGACGCCTTTTTGCGGTTGCATTCCTGCATGTCCTTCCACAGCCTGTTGGGACATGTGGTTTGGTGGTGGAAGAATGCACTGTTGCTGCACATGCGCTGTTGCCTTCTTCTGGTTCGTACCCCCCCCAGGGTGAAGAAAAGCAATGTCAGGCAACAGAGGGCGCTTTTTGAGCAATGAGCCATGCCATTTCTGTCTGGTTGCCAGGAGTTTGATCTGCTAACAGGTGCAAGCGCCTGGCTCATCAATTTCCTAGCAAACAGACACTCATGAAAAGGAAGTGTTCCAAACTCAGTGATAAATACTTGCGAATTTTGGACAAGATGGAAGGCAAGGTTTGCACAGGAGTGAATTACCAGGTCATCACAGAGAAATGAAAAAAGGAAAACAGGCTGGCAGGATGCGCAGTGGAGAATGCTTGAAATGGTGCGCTTGAATTGGTGCGAGGCACGAGTGACGGGTTGGGCAGGCAGGTGGGAAGTGCAGTGCACACAATCTGAATTAGTGCGAGGGTGGCATTCCCTGCTGGATGCTTGAATTTTTATTGCTGCTGTAGGTGCTTGGCGCGTCGTAGTCGCAGGTGCATGGAATTGCAGCCTGCTGCACAGAGCCTTTATAGACAGCTCAAACTAACAAACTTTTGCATTGCATATGAGTGGCTGGCATAACTGTGTTGCACAAGCCATCATTGGTTGGTAGCACACAACGGCTGCAAGGGGTTGAGAAAGGACAGGGTACAAGGAAGGTGGGTATGGGAAGGTTTCCTCAATGCTGATGCCTACAAGGGCAGCTTAGTTGAAACCCAGGGCAGTTGCTCGGTGCCTCAAGTGCTTCCTTGGAGCTCACCTTGAAACGTAGGTGCTTTAGGAACAAGTCTGCTGCTGCTTTGCCTTCCCTCTTTGCTGGTGAGCCTGCCGCTGTGGCTGTTCCCCAGAGCACCTTCCAAACAGCAAATCACCCCAGTTCATCACTCCAACAGCTGCTTTCCCTGACGCGCCTTGCAAATGCTGCTTTCCCTAGAGCACCCCGCAAGCAGCTGCTCTATTGGGAGGCCTGCTGCAGCACCCACGCTCTCCCTCTGTGCATCATTGCCATTAGGCTTGTCCTTCCTCTGTTGTTCATTGTCGTTCTGAGTGCACACCATGACGAGGCAAGGTATGGCCCTTCAGGGGCGCATCTGTCACGACACTTCTGTTCAGCTCAGGACTCAGCAGCAAAGTTTACTTTGTCGCCATTTGGTGCTGACGGTGGGATGGGTGAGAAAATCACTCCTGTGTCCGCAACGTGCTTCCTGAAGGATGCTTTTGGCAAAGACGTACGCATTTGCGCTCAAAGCTGGAGGCCTAGTTGCTTGCTCTGTCAAGGTTGGTATGTTGTCAGCACACGCATGCCAAGCTTGCAAGCACCAAGGCACAAGCCAAACAAACCTGTGTATGTGGCTTACAGCCTATTGGCTAAGTTAGAGAAGTCTGCTGGCAAGAAGCCTGCTGGTGAGGGTGCTCTAGGCAGTGCCGATGGGATTTCCATGTTGGCCGCTGGCTAATGGTGCCTATCTATTGGTGCACATGCTCATTGCCGGCGACTAACGGTGCTGACTACTGGTGCCTGTCTAATGGTGCCATGCTCTTTGCCGCCGCCTGATGGTGCTGATGAATGGTGCGCTATTGGTGCAATGGTCGGTGCCACCCACCAATTGTGCTGACTGACGGTGCACTGGCTGCTCGATTGCTTGCCTCTTGTGCACATGCAGGTGGGCATTGCTGCTCGAGTTGTGGGGGTGGTCGCTGACTGGTGCTCTCAGCTTGCTGCTGCCCTTGTGCAGCGTTATGGTGTGTGTAGTTTGCAACAGTGTTAGGCAGGACCAGTAAGGGAAGGGGGGGGAAGGGGGGGGAAGAGGGTGCTGACTTATGGTGCTATGGCTGTTTTTATGCACTTGCACTCCATGCACTTTCATGTGCGTTTTCTTTCATGCGCTTGTGCGTGGTCTGTAATTGTGTGGCTGCCGCGTATGAAGTGCAGGGGTGGCTGGATGTTGCAGTCTTTGCAACCTCATTTTGGGCACCACTGAATGCAGGGGTGGCTGGTATTGGGTGCGCAATCAAGTGCAGGGGTGGTTGGATGTTGCAGTCATGCAAGCTCATGTTGCAGTCGTGCAACGTCACAAAGTGCAGGGGTGGCTGGATGCAGTTCTTGCATGCTTATTGGTGCTGTCAGCCACAGCTATTTGGACTCAGCTCTGGTGTGCTGGGGAAAGTGGTCTGTAAAGCTATGCGTGCTGGCCCACTTCCATGGGTGGTGCTAGATTGCTGCTATGGTCGAACACAGCGTGGATAAGGTAGAGCAGAGATGTGTGAGAAGAGTAGAAGTAGGTAAAGCAGGGTTGACTAATTCGCCAATTTAGAATTATTCTAGAATTCGAATTTTTTAAATTACTGGCGAATTTTAAATTGCCAATGCGTAGAATTTTATGCCCCTCGCCAAACAGGGGGCAGAAGACCCTACAGACACCCCCAGACATACTCCATCTCTCTTGGCCATTCTCCATGCCATCCATATATTCTTCCCCATATCAATGTTAATAAAGCCTGGGGGAAGGGGGGAAGAGATGGTTGGGGGTAGTTAGCTACCCCCTTCCCAGCCCTCGCCTAGGGGGAAAACATGCGTTCGCATAATGCGTCGAATTTCGCATTTTTCCGCATTATTGGCGAATTTTATTTTGTCAAACCGGCGAATTAGTCAACCCCGAGGTAAAGAGTGGGATAAGTGGAGCGTTTGCTCAGGCATGCCAACAAGGAATGCCGGTGGTATTCAGCACCACGCACTGCCTTTGTGCTCTGACAAATGTGAGGATGGGACATATGTTGCACCTCAAACGCATCATCACTGCACACCATCCACATGGTTACTGTCATGCGCAGCACTGTGGCACAGTTGCTGACTACGCCAGCCAAAAATAGGCCAGGCACCGACACCAGCCTGCTGGCACTGCTTGTTAAGCTGCTGGCTGTCATGCAGGCAGTCTTCAGAGATTCTGAGCCTTGGCTCCACAAGACTGTGTATGCTCCCAAGATCGGCGGGATATTTGGGCCAGCCAGGCACTTGAGCTTGACCCCTCATTGAGTCTGACTTAATGTTGGGAATTGCACGGGCTCTCAACGATGTGCACATGCACGCTTGCAAGCATGTGCGTCAAAATAGGAGCCACACGCTTGTGTTCCCTTCGAAATTGGTGTGCACGATTTGGGGAACAATTGGAGGCCTTCCTCTTGTTAAGGCCTGACCCACTTGTGCAGCCAAAAAGCGTGCACTCCTTGCAGGTTTGCAGATCTTTCTGTGAATCTGCCTCCATTCTGGAGTCAACACAATTGTGAGCTATGCTGTGTGTGTGAGTGCACAGTGCTGCTCTGTGTGCAGGCAGCAACTTGAAAGGGAGAAAGGGGAGGGATGTGACAAAGATTGCGTGGCTGCCAGTGGCTAGCAGTCAGGCGTCTTCACTGAAGGCTGAGCAAGCACTCCTTGCAGCTTAGCACACCCTCAAACCTGCTAACCTGCAAGGACTGCATGCTTGGCCCCCTCTGTCAACACGCCTGACTGCTAGCCACTGGCAGCCACGCTCTCCTTGTCACATGTATTGATTCCCTTTCTATTCGTGTGCTCGCTTGTGCTGACTGCATCTGCTGGAGGCATGACCAATAAACAAGGCAGAAATCTGTGCGCGATGCAGCGCAAGATTTGTTCCTGATGTCCCCCTCTCAAATGTATATGTGCCTCTCAATGTTCGTACGATTTTCCTTTGGACTGCAGGTTGGGGAGGTGATGGACAAGAGGTATGAGGTGTTCGCGTGCCATGGAAAGGGTGTGTTCAGCGTGGTGGTGCGCGCACGGGATTTGAGCAAGAAAGACGAGCTCGGGCAACATCCGGAGGTCGCCATCAAGCTCATCCGTGCCAACGAGGTGTGTGTGTGTGTGTGTGTGTGAGAGAGAGAGAGAGAGAGAGAGAGAGAGAGAGAGAGTTGGCTTTAAACATTGCCTTGGTGAACAAACGCAGTCCAAATTTCAAAGACTTCAAAGACTCCAATCCAATTGCCCACAGGCATGTGCAGTGACCATGTGCAGTGGATACAGATCCCTCTGTGCACAGATCCAGGCCATGTGCAAGACAAGATTCCAATCCTTGCATAGAGCACAGCTCAGATGGAGAGTGCACACGCGCTATCCTCATCCTATGCCTTCTTCCACAGATGCAGGCTACTTGCAAATTTTGCATATGAAGAACACATAAGAAGTAATATCAAAGCCTACTTGTGCAAAGGTGCAGGCCATGTGCATTCAAATCATCATCACCAAAGTGCAGACCTTGCGCCGAGCACAGCCCAGATGGAGTGGTACGTGCATTGGCATCCTCCAATAACCTGTAGCAGAAGTGTCGAGGGTATGAATGGCCTAATTTGTTTTGGCGCACACCTGCAGGCCATGTACAAAGTGGCCTAGTTGGAGCTAGAGGTGCTACCCGTGTACAATGCCTTGCTGCAGAAGCCGTTCTTTCCTCAAACTTCCATGCATCTTTATTCTTGCAGACCATGTACAAGGCGGCTCAGATGGAGCTGGCGGTGCTGCACAGGCTGGGCACTGCCGACCAAGAGAACCGCAAGCACTGCATACGCCTGCTACGGTACTTCGAGTACAGGAACCACATGTGCTTGGTGAGCGCTTGTGCATGCGATCAGTATTTTAGTGGGGGCAGCTCAAAGGACATGGTTCCCTCGGTGATTCCCTGCTTTTCAGGACAAACTCAGGTGCAGCCGCCCCATACGTCTGATACGTGCTATTGCCATGTGTGATTAGTTTTATGGGTCTTGAGAATGAGGATTTGTGCTCCCATGAGGAATTGAGGTACAGCCAACTCTGTGCTCTGGTGCAGTGAAGTACAGCCACTACTTGTGCTCTGCTGCAGTGAGGTGCAGCCACCGCATTTGCTCTGGTGCAGTGCCAGTGTCACAAAATTGTGCCAATTATTTATCTTGGAGGCGCATACCTGTGTGATCAACTGATCTCATTCATCCCTTGCTGTGCGAGGTGACAGTTTCCAAAACATTGATGTGCAGTGCACATGTCGTCACTTGCTGCGGATTTGGTGTGCTGATGGCTATCACGTTTGGGCTCAAGCAGTTGTCAAGCCCACAGCATCATTCCTGTATGGGATGATGGTTACCAATTCTTACTGTGACATTGAAATTTGTATGCAAGCACGAGTTGTGCTTTAAAATGCCATTGATGGGTGACTGAGCCCGTGGCCTTCAGCCTGCGTGAGCCGACCAGGAAATGAGGCTGAACCAAAGAAGTCTGTGTGCCCCTGTTCTGATGCAAGCATGGCTCATCCTTGATTACACCATGCGCAGGTGTTTGAGCCCATGGCCTTCAACCTGCGTGAGCTGACCAAGAAGTATGGCCGCAACAAGGGCCTGAATGTGGAGGCGGTGCAGCTGTTCTCCTGTCAGCTCCTCATTGCCCTTAGGCACCTCAAAAAGAATGAGTGAGTGGGATGTGGATTTTTGGAGGGGGTACTGTATTATTACAGTTGCAGCGACAAGGGCCTAAATGTCGAGGCGGTGCGGCTGCTCTCCTGCCTGCTGCTCATTGCCCTCAGGCATTGCCCTCAAAAGAAGAACCTCTCTTCTGGGTGGGGGCTGGCTAGTATAGACATGGCTGTAACAACAAGGGTCTGAAGGGGGTGCGGCTGTTTTCTTAAGCTGCTCGCTGCCCTTGAGCACCTCTAGAACAACGACTGAGCAGGATCGGAATCTTCAATAGAGGGGGCTGATTGTGATTTAGAAATGGCCGCAACACAGGCCTGAATGTGAAGGCGGCGTGTCTATTCTGCCAGCCGCTCATTGCTCTCGGGCACCTCCAGAAGAACGAGTGAAAAAGTGAAAAAAATACCCAATTAGGGCTGGGGGGGAAGGGCGTGTTTGCTTCGTCTTCCTCACAGAGCTGAAGCACCTAAGGAAAAAGCAGGAGTAAAGCAGAAATGACCCCATGCACTTCTTTGTTGATTTTTGTGTGTCAGCTGTGCTCATTGCCTTGAGGCACATCTTGAGGACAGTTGAGTGTGGCGTACGTCCTGGTTTGAATAGGAGCATGCCATGCTTTACCTAAAATTGTTCCTTACAACTATGAAGGACGCATGCCCACATGCACATGTATACATGTTTGCTGGAAAGTAGGGGGATGAGCAGAGGGGCTGGGATTGATGTGTGGCCGTTATTGTGTGCTCAGCATTCTTTCGTGTTGGAGACGCAGCCTCCACTGGCACGATCTGCTGTGGTATGAGGTGGCAATTGTTTGAGACGGCTGTCAAATAATTCCCTCTTGATTTGCAGCTTTATGAGTGCATGCGTGTGACTGTTTGTGTGTTTTGCGCGTGCTTTATTGTCTTGCGCATGCCCTTGCAAGTTCCGCTGAGTGCTGCATCACAAGCAAGCAGCACCGTGCGTCTGTTCTGTGTGTGTGCGCGCGCGCGCGCGTGTGTGTGTGTGTGTGTGTGTGTGTGTGCGTGTGATTGCAGGGTGCAGGGTGCCGGCACTCTGCTAACAACAACCAGCTATGTGTTTTTGCTGTGTGTGTACGTGTGCTCCTGCAGGTCACTGCATGCTGATACAAAGCTGGCACACGTTCTTATCGACCCTGCTGGTGCATCTCTGACAAGAGCGTCCTGTTATGCATGTTTTTTGCGCTTGTACTCGCAGGGTACTGCATGCCGATATCAAGCCAGACAACATCCTCATCAACCAGCGCCACAACAAAGTCAAGCTGTGTGACTTTGGGTCTGCCATGATGGCGGGGGAGAACGAAGTCACGCCCTACCTGGTCAGCCGCTTCTACCGCCCGCCCGAGGTGTGCGCTCTTGCCACTTTCCTTCTGCTTTTTGTGTGCAGTAGCAGCAGGACACTAAGCCAGACAACTGCTGCCAATCAGATGCTGGCATGCGTGTGGCTGCAAACCAGGCGCTGCCATCTTGCATGCATGTGGCTGCAAATCAGGTGCTGCCATCTTGCATGCGTGTGGCTGCAAATCAGGTGCTGCCATCTTGCATGCGTGTGGCTGCAAATCAGGGGCTGCCATCTTGCATGCGTGTGGCTGCCAATCAGGTGCTGGCATGCGTGTGGCTGCCAATCAGGTGCTGGCATGCATGTGGCTGCAAATCAGAGACTGCCATCCTGCATGTCTCCCAATTTGGGTGTGAAGGGTGGCAATGCTGTGCTCGCAACTGCTGCTGCACCACCGGACAACAGAGCATACTTTTCCTGTGTTTCTCATAATTGCACCTCCTGCAGGTCATCCTGGGCATGAAGTACGATTACGCCCTGGACATGTGGTCTGTGGGCTCCGTGATCTATGAGCTCTTCACTGGCCGCATCCTTTTCCCAGGCCACAGCAACAACCAGGTGTGTGAGTTTTAGGGTGGTGCAAGCAGAGGTGTGTGTGTGTGTGTGCTGGTGGGCCGCATCCTGTTCCCAGGCCACAGCAACAACCAGGTGCGCGCGTGCCAAGGTGGTGCAAACAGAGGAGGTGTGTTTCAAAGGGTGCAGACAGAAGAGGAGCTTGCTGCTTGCCAATAGTGGAACATTTGTATGACCAGGCCGTTGTGCAAGAAGGCTGGTTGTGCTACAAGGTTGTGCAAACAGAGGTTTGCGGCAAGTCTGCGCCTGTCCACACAAGAAGCCTGATCAACGCCCAGGAGTCATGTTCAGGCCTCCAAGTTTTGCACAGTGCTTTGTGCCACATGCAGTACCTCACAGCAAGCACAGTGTGCAACACAGCATGCACGGCGTGCAACACAGCAAGCACGGTGTGCGTCACAGCAAGCACAGTGTGCGACACAGCATGCACGGTGTGCAACACAGCATGCACAGTGCAGAGCACGGTATGCTTCACAGCAAGCAGTGTTGAAAAAGGAAGGAATAGAAATATGTAGGCTGATGAAGCTCTCCCTGCATCGATTAATGAGAAGGACACAAAGTGGCTCAGAAGAGCAGTGAGTCCCCTCCGCTACAAAGCTACAAATCTGAAAGCAGTGTTGTTTCTTGCATCATTGAAATGCATTAAACGTAGGCGCAAGATCTACTTCAGGCTCTGGGTCAGCACTCCCTCCCGCCTGAGTCGGTCAGCTATGTGTTTAGCTTGGATTGTGGGCTGTTACTTTTTTAAGGAGTGTAACATGTGACGCTAGACTGTAACACTTTTATGGAGTTTAAACCTTGGCCTTGTTTGGCATGGGTCCATCCGCACTCAAGTTGTATCCTTGGGATTTTATGGAGGATGGGCATGGCCAATTCGTGTATCCACCTTAGATTTTGAAGATGTCCTGAAATGGGGATGGACTCATGGCAGATTAGCCTGAAGTTGCTGCCGTGTAAGTGCTCCAGATGTTTGCCACATTGACGGACTGTTCTACGCGCGTACACACACATGCACACACGCAGATGCTGAAGCTGATGATGGATGTCAAGGGCGGCTTCACCAAGAAGATGCTGCGCAAGTGTGTCTTTGCAGACAAGCACTTTGAGATGCATGATCCCAGCTGCCCCTTCATCAGTCTGGAGGACGACCCTATCACCAAGACCAAGGTTGGTTGAGACGACCTGATTTTACCCTCAGCACTCCCACCTTTTTTCAGCACTCATCGTTTTTCTACACTCTCACCTTTTTGCATCCCACCTTTTTTCAGCACTCACACCCTTTTGCACTCCCAGAGAACAGCCGTGTAAGGAAATACGTTCAACAAGTAACGGTTGCCGATGAGCAATGAACAAGTAAAGCAATTGATTGTTTGGTTGTTTTACTTATGCGAACCCATCTTGTGAATGTTTCTTTTTCAAACTAATGTGTTGTGAATACTGAGCATTAAGAAGATAATGTAACTCTTTAGTAGCAGCATGGATGCAACTTTTAGCAAAACATTTTTTACTGCTGTTATGCTTTAACCATTGTCAATAGTGTTGGTGTTTCTCCAAAGTTTCGCCCCCATATTTATGTTCAGCAGCAGGCATGAGCATTGCCAATTGGTGCCAATTATCAATGCATACGTGAAACAACCTTTTTCAGGCACTTTGCAGAGGCCTGCTGACCTCTCGCGTGCATGATTGACATGGCAATGGAATGAATATGAAAGGTCCAGCTATCACATGTACTCATGCATATTTCCCAATTGTTCCACGATGTTGTTCACAGGTCCGCAAACTTGTAACTTCCCCAGCCGTCAAGCACAACTTCACGTCCCTGTTATCGCAGTGCTCAGGGGACAAAGCTAAGGTGGGGAGGCTGTAACTGAATGCACACACCCTGCATGCCATATGTCCGCAATTGTGCTGTTCATGGGGAGGGGGGTGAGCGCGCTCAAGTGTGGGTGTGGGTGGAAGTGTGAGTGTGTGGGCGCGGAGGCATATGGGCGCTTGAGTGGGCGCTAATGCACTTTTTGAGTGTTGCTCCTTGTGCACCCTGGATTGTTAAGCTCTTTGCTTAATTTCTGCTGCCTGAAATTGCTTTGTGACAGGCCGTGTGCGTTCTTGGGCGCGTGAGAGAGAAAGAATGCCCATGAAGTCAGCCACATTCCTGGCAGGCAACATTTGAATATTTACCTGCAGACAAACTTGATGACAACTTTTTGAGGAACATCATTTGTGTTCAACTGCGGTCGTAATGTTTCTTGAAACTGTCATACTGCACAATTATACTATCAGCAAATCATTTATAGCAGCTTTTATCAGCAGCTACTAAAGATGAATTGTTTTTTTCTGCACCTGGGCAGTGCTACCAGGCAATGCCAGTGGATTGCTTACAACGCGCCTTTCTTCATGAATTATGTTGAGAGGGTGCACTCAAGTTTGGGATGGAAGTATACAAGAATGCCCTTTAATGCTGCTGCAGGCCTGAAAGCGTACAAGCCGTGAGGTACAAGAGAAGGTGTTTGTACTGGATATCAGAAGCATGCACCTATGCACAACAAGCATGTCCTGCTCTGCATTCGTTTTCAGTTCGTAATGCTTGCAGAAAACTGGGTGAGAGGATAATGCTGGAGCCATGGCGCTGCTCGTGCTACCGAGGCTAATGCGATGTTGCCATGCGCTTGTGTCTGCAGGTTGCGATGCTTGCAGACCTTCTGGAGAAGATGATGATGCTGGAGCCGGAGCGCCGCATCGACCCTGATGCTGCGCTGCGCCATCCGTTTGTGAAGGCCTTCCTGCCCAAGCGTGACAGCCAGCATGGGGGCAAGCGTCAGTAAGGGTAGCCTTCAGTAATAGCTGCAAGCTCTGAAACACCCCCTCAGCAGTGCAATCACCTCCCATGCCACCCCTTGTTACAGGCCATTCAAGCCACTGTACAGGCTTGCCATCGCCTGATGCTCGTCCTGAGCAAGAATACGCCTTGTCCTCTGTGTTTCAGGGGCCCTTTTTCTGTGCGCCTGCCACCTGTGCCACCCTGTGTCACAAGCTCTTGCACCTTTTGAAAAAGCTTGCGATTGTCTTGCACACATCCCATACAACATTGTTTGTCTTGAGTGTTAGTTACGCAGGCTTTCTCGCTGCTGTGTGGCAAGAGAGACATATTCTATACAGAACCTTAGGTGATAGCCTCATTTGGGCGGATGAAGGTCAAACACTCCATAAAGAGTGTGTGCATTTCAGCTTGGTGACAGATACAGCTCAGATGCAAGGCAACACAGATCGCAAGCGAGCATTCTAAGCTTCAGCACCAGTGCCACTTGTATTGGCTGCTGTGCTCGTGTCCTTCAGTGTCTGTCTGATTAATTACAAGTGGCTTGCAATTACAGAGTTCAGCAAACACTTCAGGACAAATGGTGCAGCAGATACAAGGCAAATTTGAACCTATTACGTGAGTGGACCATGGTGCTTCACCCAGATTTTTGAAAATGCATGAGGATCCTTTCACGATTAAACAATTTTACTGCATTATTTCATTTAATAATGAAGACATCTGTCATTTTGGAAATTGATGTGCTTGTTCGTCCTTTTGTATGTAAACTCTCTTTCATAGTGCGAAGCTGTGCAATCAAGCAGAGCCTTCCTCTTTCACATAGTCATGATGGCGCTATAGTCATGATGTTTCTCAGCATGCGCTTGCAGAAATCAAGATGCAAATACCTAGGAACAGAGAAGGGCGCGCCATAAACAGACAAGGGTCTCTAAGGAAGTGCCATCCAATGATGATACTTGGCTAATTTGTTCGTGTGTTCACCATGTTCTGCCAAGGCATCAGCATTCCACACACCTCGCAGCCTTTTTCTCAGATCAACAACAAACTCCCTCATGACTATAGGCTGCCCTGACCGAACACAATGAGTAAACACGTCGCACCTGTCCAAGCCTGTGCAGGCAGCCAAAAATTCTGAGGTCCAGCATTTATGGGAAAGACTGCTCATTTCAACATCTGCTTGCAGTGCCTTACTGAGTGTAGTGCTGTTGCTGCGCAGTAAAGCATTGTAAAACCTAACAGCAGTATTATGGCGTCCAGTTTTCATGTTTGCCAGGACATTACAAGGAAAGGTAGCAGGGATATGTATGATTGCTATATATATGTATGTATGTGTGTAAATGAATAGGAAAGCAGTGACTTGCCAATGTTGGTGCAGAAAACTGTCATTTCAAACGGCACGCACTCTCTTTTGTTTCCCATCATATTTATTTTAAGGATGTGGATAACAAGTCATGAAGAGTAATGAATAGTTGGTCTAGGCTTCTTGCCCACTGCAAGGTTGAATTTTGTAAATAGATGGGTGGTTAAAATATTGTAACAAAGGAAAGGAAAGGGTTGCGTAGCTGTATCTGTCTACCAAACTTGCTCCAATATTCAAAAAGGGCGCTGTGACACATCCTTCAAACTACCGGATGCTTGCAGTCAGTAACACACTACACCGCCTGTACACAAACGTGCTCTGTTCCATGGTTCAAGACTGGTGTGCAAAATACAACATTATTCCTGACAGTCAATTTGGCTTTTTTCCAGGCCGCAACACCTTACAACCACTTTTTATTTTGAGGCACCTAAAGCATGCAGCTCAGATACTTCAACCTCAAGGCTCCCCACGTTTATATGCCACCTTTATTGATTTCAAACAGGCATATGACTCAATACCCAGAGACAGATTGTGGGAACACTTGCACAAATGCCAGATGCCCAGCCAGCTTCTCTCCATCATTAAAGATCTCTACCGAGATGACAAATACAACCTTATTGACGGAGATAAACGGGCAAGTGTCCAGCCAACGCATGGAGTTAAACAAGGGTGCCCACTGTCACCACTCCTATTCTCAATCTACGTTAATGACATTGGCTGCATCACAAATGGGGAAACAGGCGTGGTGACAGGCTTACCAAATTTTCATGTTTCTCAAATGCTTTATGCAGATGACCTCGCTTTGACTGCAAACAACAAGGGGTTTACAAGGGGTTTACAATGGTGGCCTACAGCCCGAGACTCTGGCTGATGGCAGCTGGTGAAACAAGCTCAACCAGTATCAAAAATTGAGACCAAGTCTGACACAAATCTAAGAAGTCTGTATGAGTCTTGGTTTATGAAAGCATTGATTTCAGAATCAGTGATAGTATGATGGCAAGCCAAGAATGGAATAAAGTCAGCGTTTGAAGGCGGAGCAAACACACGCAAAGTCTTAAACATCTCCTCAAAAAGGTCCTTGTATCTCGTGCGTAGCTCGCGCACCTCAGCACATTTGCAAAAGAAAAGCACATGTTTTTCATCCTGGACTTCCCCACACTCACACTTATCACAGATACTTGAACCCCCAAGCCATTTACCAGACTCCACTCTCAAGTGATGAGCACGCAATCTAAATCTGCTAATGTTTCTCAAAACATGCTTGTCCAAATCCTTGAACAGATACGAGGGGATACAAAAAGGAGCACCTCTGGGACCACTCTCAGAATTCCCACACCACTTATGGTACGTCACTACCTTCTTGTTAACTGCACGAGGACAAAAAACATCGGCCCCTCTCCACACTTTCTGCTGTCTGTATCGCAAATCACCAATGAACTCTTGCATGGGGATTTTCTCAGCTCTCAGCATGTTCTGTTTGAACGAATCACCATTCCGCATCCCACCAAACAACCACACCCACATGCAAGCCATGTTAAACAAGTTGCAGGATTATGCAACCAGAAAATGCCTGACGGTCAATTCAAATATGTCTGAGGTCGTCTGCTTCAATTCCAGAGCTGACACTCTTTCCCAACTGTTGTATGATGGTGAAAACCTGCCCTACACTGATTCTTTTAAATATCTGGGTATGGTCTGTGACAAACGTCTCAACCTTTCCACTGCTGCTGAGGCTGCTCTGAAACCATGCATGGCAGGGACTTGTCGTGTCAAAACCTTTGCTCCCGACCACAACCTTACAAATTGGCTGCATGCGCTCATCTGGCTCCTAAAAAAACGTACACTATCCCAGCAGGAATGTATGCTAGCCAGATTTGGGCCACTCCTTACTTACGGCAGGGTGCAGAAATGGCCATGGACAACCTGTTGCAGAAGTGGATCCTGAACGTTTTGCGAAATCTTCTTGGAGTGGAATCCACAACACCATCTTGGAGCATTTTACGAAAATGTGGCATTGAACCTGTTCAGTTCAACTGGTTTCGTGCCACTATGCGCTTCTACAACTCGCTTACTAAGTGCAACAGTCTCCTTCTCAAAAAGGTTCTCCATGCGGACATCAGCCTTAGCTCCATGACTGTTATTGGACATCCCACCTCTCATCTGCGCTGGATGGTCTGGCACACTCGGATCTGATGAAATGACAAATTATGGCTTATGCCCCTGTGAACCTCAGTCAATTTGTGGTGGACCTGAGATCTAGACACCTGGGCGATTGGAACCAATTCACAGCCCCTGATCCAAGAGTAAGCAACAGTAAGCGGTTGACTTGCCATCAAAGGTGCGCTCTCCCTGTCAGAAATGCACATGCCATTCACCCACCTTATACAATGCCTAAATACATGTACTTGGATCTTCCCCATCATGTCCTTCACAACACTGCCAGATTCAGGCTGCGGGTACACGCTCTCCGAGTTGAACAGGCTATTTAATCCAATAATACTTCTCCGGTCTGTGATATCTGTGATTCTGATGACATACAAGATGAAAGACATGTGTTGTTCAGATGCTCCAATCCTTAGGTCTGCTCTCTCCGTCAAAAGTATGCCTCACTTTTTGAACACAACTTCACTTTCCTACACCTCCACGCCTCCCACAGTATGTCCTGTCTAGGCACCATTCACCATGTGAATTCCCAGGATATCAATTTTTTTTCTAAACCAGGATAACAACAAACTTCCTTTTTTCTTCATGACCTCATGCGTATTTATGAACAGGCTAGCAGTCAAACGTCTTGACTGAGGCCTTTTTTCCTTTGTAACCCTTGTAACCCTTGTATCTGTCTACGCGGGCAGCTTAGCTGAAGCATAAAAGGTGCCTGTAACCAAACCAGCCCGATCTGGAGAACAAGAACGAAGGATGAAGGAAATTCACAGTATTTCAAGCGCGCTGACACACATATTTATCAAAATAGATGTGAGTGTGCTGAAGTCCAAGGCGAGAAGCATGCTCCCCTCTATTGCAATTGCTTTGAGGTGTGTGAGCTGCGCAGAAAGTACAAGGATCTTTTTATGCCCGGGCGTCTCGGGGCATGGCCCAAAATCCGCCCGATCCTCATTAGTTCAGTCTCTTTCCCTCTCCTAGACTAGCTGTAGCTAGTGTAGTTTTGAAGGACCTCTGGTGAGGCCCTTGCTAGCTTGCTAGTTTAAAAATTTTTCCTTAATGCACGCGGCCTGTGGCCTGCAAAGACTTTTCTTTTATTTTTTTCTTTTCTTTGTATTGATCATTTTAAACTTTAACATTCTTTTGCCCGGTTTCCAAACACTGATTTTATTCCATTCAATGTTCAAAGGAATGGAGCAAAAAGTTCTTGCTAATCTTTCACATTTTAAGTTATACTTTATAACTGATCCTGAGGTCAATGCTTTCCTTATCAAAACTCATATAGAATATCAAATATTTTGTCAGAGTTGATTTCAATTTTTGATGCTGGTTAAGAATGTTTCACTAGCAGCCGATCAGCAAGAGTTTCAGGCTGTAGGCCAACCCCTTGTAACCCTTATGGCTATCAGACGGATACGCTTTCCTAAGTTGGAAGCATGACTGTTCTTGGCTCTGATCGCTGTTAAAGGTCTGAAACTCTTGCTCTTTCCCCCCCGCAGCAGGAGCAGCAGCACCTGTACACATGCATGCAGGTACCTTTGGAGGACCGAGAGACACGGATAAACTGCAGAAAGGAAAGAAAAACTAAGAAAAACTACGTAGGCAGAGGAAAGAAAGAAAGTAAGTAAGAAAGACTACGCAGTCCAAGTCTGGCCGCATGCATTAAGGAAAGGTCACCTGTCCTGAAAGGCAGGGCCCCACCACACAGACCAAGAGGAAGAGGTGGCACAGAAGTCTACACCAGCAAGTTGGCCTCCACCATGGGACCTACGACACGACTGTCAGGCAGGTCCTGTCCAGCAAGCTCAAGACCCACCCCTAAGCCATAGAGCAAGCTTTCCAACACCTCAGCATGGGCCCCCCTCTTGCACAGGGGCCAACCAGGGCGGTGGGAGGTGAGCACGCAGTTATGCAGACCCAAGCTGAGACACTCCACCTCTAGAGACCTTCTCCACCACGCCGACCTCTGGGACCACTCCTGCGCCAATGTCCTCCACCTGGCACTTGTGCACGCGCCCTGCCTGCGCCGCGAGCCAGCTCCAGAGGCCGCAACATGGAAATGCTGTTACTCCGCTGCCAATGTGTGAGGTTTCAGCCGCTCCCGAGTATGTCTAGGCGTGTGCTTGCACAGCACACGAGGGCGTTACCAGGGGACACTGCGTGGAGGCGCCTCACAAGTCCCCCAGGCAGAGGAAACTCTCCCTACATCAATTAAGGAAAAGGAGACACATTGGCTCAGAAGAGCCGTGAGCCTCCTCCACCACAAAGCTACAAAGAAGAAAAGCTAATGGGGATCTGGAGGGTTACTGGAAGCACCCGGCGCCAGAGCCTGGCTGTGAGAAGCATCACTATTTTCCATAGCACGTCTAGTGCAGATTAAGTGCAGATTATGGGAGCCGAGTCCGAGCACACAAGATTGCGCAGGCTATAAAAGCAATGTGGGTCCTGAGTAGGAGGTATGGGGGAGTGTATGGGGGAGTCCAAGATCCGTCCAAGGCTCGAGCTATGTATGGTATGAGTCTGGGGCCTGATGGACTCTGCGGTCTCTGATAGGGTGTTTGGAGTCTCGTGAAAACTGTATATAGAGCTTCGAGCAATTTAAGGCGCCTGATACCTCATGCTGATACGTGAACAATCCAGGCTGTTGCTATGTTTCCCTTTCTTGAAACATGACAACTTGAATGCATCTATGACTGTGGATGTTGATAATTTGAGTACAAAGCATGTCATGAACATGTCTGTCATGGCCTCTTGACCATTTTTAAAGTTGTGCTGTTCTAATTTTCTGCGCATCACGTCACGGTGGCATCAAGAAAGTGTTGTCATGCTGAATCACCGTTACTGCACTTTTGTTGTTCTCAAAGCAGGTAACACCGTCCTTTGTTGCATGGTTATAGGCAACCCTGGACAATAAACCTTCACATGATGCTGCTAAGCTGCTCTTGGTCTTGCTGAACAGTGCTGGCTTGGCTGCAGCACGCAGAGAATGTCTGGGGCAGACACAGCGTTTGGACCAGCTTCACCAGGTTAGGGTTACATCAGGGACAAGGCACCCCTGGCACAAGGCCAGGGATAACAGAAGCAGCGCCAAACCTCGATGGAAGGTGGAACAGAAGGTTGAATAAGAGAGAGCATCCTACAAGAGAACCCCACTTAAATACAGGTCACACCTCACACTCTAGGTTTTGCAACGATTCAGCAATAACCACGATTTGACGTGACAGTGTATTTTCTAGAATCTGTCACTGTGACCCGCCTTTCTTTTCTTTCTTTTCTTTCCTTTTCTTAGCCTGCCTGGTTATACCAGTCATTTCATGCAAAGTGACAGTGTGCGTGTTTCTTTCAGCAGTTCACGCTAAAGTAAAGAAAAGAAAAAGAAAAGTCTACGCAGCTCCGAGGCCGCGTGCATTAAGGGAAGAACCCCTAACAAAAGTTAGAGGCCTCACCAAGAGGCTCTCCACCTAAACTAGACAAAACTAGCCTAGGAGAGAGCAAGAAACAGAACTAATGGGGATCCGGGGGATAGGCCGCCATGCCCCTGAGCGCTCGGACTCTCCTTCTCCCATCCTCTGCCGCCGCCGCGCGCCCAGCAAACCCCCTCCCAGATGCTCCCTGAAAACAAAGTGCATGTCTAGTGTTAATGATGGTGGATAATCTTTGGATGGCATGGTCCCTGAGCTGGGAGGCTACTGATTCAGCTTTTTGTTTGGTCAGGCCCAGATGTATGAGAGGCGTAATTGTATAATTTTTGTAAATCGTGCCACCAACACCAACTAAGATGATGTGCAAAGTCACTTTGTTATTCCTGTGAGGGTTTCTTAAGCTGCATGTTATAAGTCTGCTTATGATGTGGGAGTGTTGAGTTTGTGCACGTTCTAAGGTGATGAAGGGATTTGTGTCAGGGCAGAATTTAAGTTCAACAAGGTGAATGTCCCTATCTTGTGGTGGGATCCTGGTAGGATCAAGGTGGGCTTGTCTGCCTGGGATGTGGCGCACAAATAGAGCGTCAGGGCAGCTTTGGTGCCGCGCAGGTGAGGCAGCGCCAATTGGGAAAACCCAGTCTGGAATAGCTCGAGAGGTGTTTTCAGGGACTTGTACGCCTTGATCCAGAAGTCTGTCATGATTGCAGCCATCCATGCTAATGAGGGATGAGCCAAAACGGCCTTTGCTGAGGGCTTCTATACAGAGAGTAAGGGCCGTGTGGTGTCTGTTGATGTGCATCCCACTCATTGTTGAGTTGGTACACCTAAGCAGAACATGATAAATGTTATCTGTATTTGCACAGAGTGGGCACCTATCAGAACAGGAAAAGTCGGAGGCATGTCCCTGTGTGTACAGTGTATCCGTTCAATATTTCATGAGATTTATTTGTTGTTTAAGGGTAATCTTTGGATTTTTCAAGAAGGAGTTGCTGATTTCCTTGTTTGCAAGCTGAGAGATTGGGTTGTGAGCTTCATTGTTTGTGTTGTTGGTGGATGGTGTGGCATCGTTAAGCTTCTGCCATCTCTGGTAGTGGTAGCCAGAGGTGTCAGCACAGCCTAGTTTGTGTTTTTTGTGCATGTGTGTTTTAAGTTTGTCGCTCAGATTGGTTAGGTAGTGTATAGGGAAAGTGTGGGAACGGTGCCTGCCATCATTTTGTGTGGAAGTCTTTAATGAAAGCCAAAAAAAAGGTGGAAAGTGTCCCTGGCATCCGGAAGTGTAATGTCTACTGTGTCAGAGAGGGCTGCAGTGCGAGCGCAAGCGTCAGCCCCCTTGTTTCCTATGATGCCAGAGTGGGCTTTGACTTTATAAAAATGGATAGGGTGAGGGGAGTGCTCTATTATGGTTGATATTGCATGTATGAGCTCTACATGAAGGTGATATCTCATGCGCATGGGATGGAGGGTTTGATTTGAAATTTGAAAAATGCAGGATGCACTATCAGTGGCAATTTGTTTTTGCTCGCGTTGGAGCGCCACCAGGATATTCACGAGTTCTGCTCTCGTGATAGTATTGGTAGGCCCATGGCCGTTGGGTTTTATGTGCAGTTGTAAGTGTTGGGGGGGTTGAGTAGTGTCTATACCTGGTTTGTAAACACCTGAACCTGAAAGTGGTGGGGAATCGTCATCTTTGTGTTTGATTACACTGCCATCCGTGTAGGTCATTTCCCTCCAATCCTTGATTTTGGGTGTGAATATCTTTCTGTACTTGGCAGGGGTGAATGTTTCTCTTTTTTGAGGGCACTTTTGTGAGCAGCTGTGGGTCTCAGGGGGGAGTGAATGGAATTTCTGCTTCCAAGTGTTTGATGCAAGGTGTCGGTGTGTTTGCAGTGGCATGACTGGATTTGGAGTATCTAAGGGTAGCCAACTAGCATCTGGAGCGACTTGCTTGACATCTTGCTGGAGAAACTGAAACCAGTCTTTGTTTGCGCTGTCTAGCATAACTCTGGCATTATACTTCCACACAACAATGAGCTGCATAGGATAGGAAGGTGAGGCAGGGTTAGGTATGATATCAAACCAATGTTGTGGTGCCTGGAATTGGATTTTTCTTGCAGGGAATTTGGCAAGTACTTTTGCCACGTCTGGGTATTGTCTGAGCCAGGTCATATACGCGTTGCAGCTGAAGCCTCTCCAGTGAGGCAGGAGCATGAAGGTGGCAACTGGATCTGTGCTTTGGAGGGAGGAATGCACTGCATGGCGCATGCGTTTAAACATTACTTCATCATCATGGGGTGGATGGCAGAAGGAGAAGCCGGTGTAGCATACTGAGAGGGCGTCTGTGTGTGCTCCGAAGGCTTAATCTCGGCAGTTTGTACTGAAATAGGTGTTGTAGGTAATTTCAAAGTCAAGAGGGCTGGAGTACCTCTCCACTGAGACCATGCACCGTTTCTGCAGGGATGATCGTATGCTGGAGGGAGTAATACACTTGTTTGAATTAAAAACCTTTTTGCTCTGTGCAAAAAGATTTTTTTTGTTGAGCCTTTTGGCGGGAGAACAGACCCATAATTTCAGTTGTTGAATCTTGGACAGGGGGCTGGTTGGTGTCATGGATGCCTGCCTTTTTGACAGCTTTGTAGGCTTCAAGCAGGGTCCTGAGCCTGTCTATAGTGAGCATGCCCATGCATTTGCCATTGGTATTGTAGACGCAGGCGCATTCAGAGGTGGTTATCTCTGGCATTTGTGCTGGCATGGCGACCTCATCACATGTGTCAGGGTGAAGGATTTACTTCATGAGGTCAACACTTCTTATGATGTTGTCGCATTGCCATGTTGGCATGATATCTGTTGGGGGGTTGGTAGGTTAGAAATCAAAGGTAACATTTTTGCGAATCATGCAGCCGGTAGTTGAGATCCATGAGGAGTCAGCAAGGCTTTGGGGATTGCCTTCAAAGCCTTGGTTGACAAAATTTTCTAGGTCTGTATCAATGGTCAAGGGGTCTTCTATAAGCTCTGGGTGTTCCTCCGGGTCAAAGGCTTGTATATGAGCATCAAGGTCTGGATGTATTCGTAGCTGTTCTTCAGCTTCCCATTCAGGATGCCACTCTACATAGATCATTTCGCAGTCTTCAGAGAAGTTGATCCTTTCCGCTTTATGAGAGTCTGACAGGGAGGTGCAAGCAGGGCAGTCCCAGTGCTCACTGTGATAAAACAGTTCCCGGTCATTTTGGGAGAATGCTTTGACATCTATGAGGCAGCCCCAATGGTAAGTGCGGTAGCAGTTATCACAGGCGGGCATGTCATCGTAGCATTGAGATTCATGGGTGTGTTCTTTGCTCACAGGGCTCCAACAGAGTTGGCAGCACGGGTCTTCTTTAATCCTTCAACTTGAAGGTACGTGCTTTGAATAGTTTACTTTCAGCCCATCATTTTGGAAAAAGGGTAAGGCCCACTTTTCAATTGTCACAGGGTGCCATTGGACTTTTGTATTGAGTTTGCTGCTTCTCTTGAGAGGACCTCTTGGATTTCCGGAGGTGTTGCCAGCCCAAGATATCTTGGATAACATGGTCATAGCGGAAGATGGTGTTGCTAGCTTCAACTTTGCTTAAAGTATCAGCCTTATTTTGTTTGTAATTCCAGAGCCATTGGGGAATTTCAGTGCTTGAGGTGTTTGGAGGTGAGGAACAAGGGGTTATTATAGGTTGGTGGTTAGGGTCAAAAATTGTTGTTGGGGCTCGGCTCCCTTTGGGCCTTCTGCCTCCAGTCTGTGGGGTCTGAGCGGAGTCTATGTTATTTGCTTGTGCTTGCCCCCGCTCTGCACGGGGATAATTTCTTTTGCAAGTGCGTCTGCCTTGGGATGAGTGCATCTCTGCGCTTGGTTGACTGTTTGGGGATGGGTTCTCCTGGCGGCTAGGGGAAGCATTTTCTACTTCCATATCCTCAGCATCAAAGAGGGGGTTGCTATAGGTTCTGGGGCCTGGAGGTGTGTGTCTGTTATGGGCATGACTCTCATTGCCTGGGTTGGAGTTGAGGGGATCTGGGGCAGCATGGCTTGGGCGAAGCTTTGACCAGTTCCATCCTGTTGGCATATGCTCAGTTTTCATCAGTTCTGCATATATTGTATTACTTATGCAGAGTGATTCAGGGCTTTTATTGGGAGAGCTATCTCGGCTTTGGATGATTGTATTGATAAGGTCAGGTCTGTCCTCAGTCAGAGTGGGGGTGTTGAGAGTACGGGAGAGTCTATTCAGGGCTATATGTTTTATCTTGATTTTTCGGCCAAACCGGAAAGTGAGTTTGTTTCCGTCAATAATATGTGTGAGGTTATCATTCAGCAAGGCTGAGAGCCTGTTTATGCCTATTTCCATAAGGGCATAAGTGCAGTGGCAGGCTAAGGTTTTGAGGGTGGGTTGCATTGGCATTGAGAGGACTTTTATTATGGGGGATATACTGGAAAGGAGGTAAGGTGCTCCTTGATAGGAGATGTCAAGGTCGCTGTTATTAGAGTTACAAGAGTTACAAGAGAGAGGTCTAAGCCTTCAGCCAATAAGGTAGGCTGCTCAACTTTCTTGAATAAACCAAGAAAACACAGTTATCCCTAGAACACAGACAAACTGAAGCAAGGGTTTAAGAGTACAAGACCAAGTCAGAGTGGGTGCTCCTTGATAGGAGATGTCAAGGAGGTAAGGTGCTCCTTGATAGGAGATGTCAAGGTCGCTGTTATTAATGCAGAGGTATTGCCTAAGGCGGAGCATGTATGGTATTTGCTTGAGGATGAAGCTGGATTTTTGGTGGTCTGGGTTGATGCTCCTGAGTACATATTGTCTCAGTTGGTTAATTTGTGATTCAAGCACGCTTCTGAGTTCAGCTCAAGACTTTGTTTCCACACTCGGTTGACATTTATTCACAAGTTGGTTGGTCATAGGCACCTTCTGCTTCAGCTAAGCTGCCCTTGTAGGCAGGTACAGCTATGTAACCCTATCCTATCCTTGCTTTCTTTCTCTTTGCTGGGTCTGTCTTCTTTCTCTGCCTGCCGTGCTCCTCTCAGACTGAACTCTGTGGTGGAGAGTCAAACGGTCTTAGAACCTATGTGGCTCCTTATCCTTAATTGATGTGGGGAGTTTTCACTGCCTACGTTGCTTTTTTCTTGTACTTTGAATTGATCAATCTTCAATAATGTCCCTTTCTTTAATATCCAGTTTTATTATCCCATGATTTAATTCGAGCCTGAACACCTCATGACGTGCTTGGCACCGTGGATTGGCACTTTACTCATCAGGTCTAGAATAATTCCCCAAACCAAAGCAACTGGCACCCTTCCGACTACACCGCCTTACAAATAAATGCTCCAATGACCATGACTCAGCGGTGGCCACAATTCGTTGTGACAAGGCACACTATAAAAAGTAAGTTAGTCCTAGTCCACGGACGTCATGACCTGCTCTTAGAAGAACAGGAATTCTGCTCTTTTGGGAGGCCAAGAGAACAAGCGTGTGAAAACTAGTGCTGCAACAATGCAAAAAAAGCCTCAATTATCTGATCTTTGCAACTGTCTGTGGAATGCTTGCACTCTGGCAATGTTGACAAGGAAGGCTTTGTAAAAATTTCAAACCAGCAAAAACAGGATCAAGGATGGCACAGCTCAGGGCGTTCGTATTCATGAGTTGGACTATTAGGTCAAACAAGGTCATGCTACGGCGAAAAAGCAAAGGTTGGTGTAGTAGTAGTAGAGTGCGCACTGTGCGTGTGACGGTCATGTCTTGGATTGCAAGAACAGGTGGTCATGTCCCTCCCTGGCATGAAATTGCAAAAAAAACTCAGGCTCACAAAGCCGCCAGTTTTACAACGCTCATGAGCCCAGCAGGACCACTGCCCCAACAGTAACGCAAGCTTGGCTGGGCCTGCGACTACCAGCTCTGCAACACCAATAGGCACAGCACAGTGGACACACTCCCTAAACAGACAGCACAGTGGACACACTACCCAAACAGCAGCGCAAGCTTTGCTGGGTCTGCAACCACCAGCTTGTCCCCCGGCTTTGGGGCGGCAGGGCCGGTGGAGGGAGGGGGCGGCGGTGGGGGCGGCTGCGTCAGCACACTGCCTTGCCTGCTTGCTGACAATGGTGGAGGGGGCAGTGGCTGGCTTGGCGCATTTCCTTGCCTGCTACTTGCAGTGTGGGACGGTGACTGAGACAGCGGAATGCTCTGCATGCCAGCATTGAGGGGTAGAGGTTGTGGATGGGGATGGGGATGCAGGGGTGTGGGCTGCGCTTGGGCAGTGCCTGCTTGGACACCCTCCAAGGGTGTCTGCGTAGGCAGTCCCTGCTGCTGTTGCTGCTGCAGCCACTGCTGCAGGTACTGCTGGTCGAGCCCATGTGCTTGCTGCTGCTGCTGCTGCTGCTGCTGCTGCTGAAAAGGCAGCCCTTGCTGCTGCACCAGCTGTAATTGTGCTGGTTGCTGCTGCTGCTGCTGCTGCTGGGGTAGTGGAGGCTGGTGAAGGGGTGTTGATGGTAGCGGTGGCTGGCCTAAGGGCTGATGCAGCCGTCCTTGAGGGTTACTTAATACAACAGCTGGTGCAAGAGGCTTGGCGGCAATGTCACCGCCGCTGATACTCTGCAGCTGCTCATGCTGCTTCTGCTGCACTTGTTCAGGAGGAAATTGGCTGGTGTTCAGTTGTGTGGCATTGCTAGTTGCTACCGCTGCACCCTGCTCCCCGCTGACAGGATACAGCACAGCATGCGGGGTCTGCTGCTGCTGCTGGTGGTGCTGCTGTTGCTGTTGCTGCTGCAGTTGTTGGTTGTGCTGCGGCAGGCTTAGCTGCTCAGAGGTCATTGCTTGAGATTGATGTTGTTGATGTTGTTGATGCTGTTGCTGTTGTTGTTGTTGCTGCTGCTGCTGCTGTTGTTCTTGCTGTTGTTGTTGTTGCTGCTGCTGTTGTTGTTGTTGTTGTTGTTGTCCTAGAGCGTTTGCAGGTGACAAGATGCCGCCGTTGGTGTGCACGCCAGTGCCCCCCACATTCACAGAAAAGCTTGTGCTGTTACTGCTGCTGCGGCCCACCATGTCAGTGCTGCCTGACATGGAGCTGTGACGGCTGTGCTGCTGCTGCTGCTGCTGCTGCTGAATGTGGTGTTGCTGGGCTTGCGGGAGCTTGCGTGATCCTTGGCGCAGGCTGCCTAGGAGGGCCTGCGAGGTGTGTGCATGCATGCGCGAGTTTGCATGCGTGTGTGTGAATGTGCGTTTTTGTCACCTCTGCTGACTTTAAAAAATAAGAGAGCCTCTGCTTTATGAAGGAAAAGGGCTGCTCCTGTTGTCCCGTTTTTTTTGCTTCAACAGTGAAATGTCTTCTTGAGGTTTCCATGGTTCTTTTCGGTCTGCATGAGCATCGAATGGCATGTGGCTAGAGAAGAGGAAGTGATGTGCTGCACCTGCGGAAGTGCAGCAATGAACAGTGAACCCAGAATCCCTGAAAGCCCCATCTTATGTCGCAAGGCTCTGTGATGTGATAGAACAGGGGTACCCACCACAGCACGTGTTCCAGCATGCTTGGCCTTCTATCAGAGCCCAACGCGTGGCATACTTGGCCTCAATGCATGGCATGCACGGCCTCTTATCAGAGTCCAACGCGTGGCATGCTTGGCCTCAACACGTGCTCCAGCATGCCTCCTACAAGAGCCCATCCTGCTGGACACACACACCCCAGCTACCTTTGCAAAACCACAGAGGCAAAATTGATAGCACAAGAAGCCACACCGTCGACAGCGCTCAGGACCTGAGCCTCAGGTGCTTTTTCCCAGCTCACGGTGCAGCCTCTGACCAGTCAGCTCTTCTGAAGCACTTGCGCTTCTGATGCGCACCTATCCCCAAAAATTTTGATCATTTACCTTGACTGCACTTAGGAGGTGCGCGTGCTTGCTTCCCCTGAGGGCCTCAGCCCTACTGAACTTTTCAGCATAAGAGACTCAAATATAACAAAGCTCCAGCACGCGAGAAAATGGCTCTTTACATATCTCGATCTTCGATTTCATATTTTGAGCAAGTTCACGCGCATTCTTTCATTCATGATGATGTGTGTATAATGTCAATATAATCCTCCAGCCATCCCCCCAACGCCCCTCAAGACACCGCAAACATCCTCAAGCCAACACACAGATCCTGACGTTTCTCACCTTCACTGGACCTGTTTACGCTTGCCCCGCCTTCACTGCAGCCTCCAGCCCTGTCAGCCGTTCCCAGCTTTTGTGCTTGTAATACACACACGTATCTATTCATAACACGCAGGTCTTAGTAGCCGTACCTTGATAGCACTCAGCTGCACTGACCTTGCCCTCACTGCAGCCTCCAGCCCTGTCAGCCGTTCCCAAGGTGTTGTGCTTATGACACACGTTTCTGCACAGGTATTTGTAGCCGTACCTTGACAGCACTTGGCTGCGCTTGCCCTGCCTTCACTGCCGCCTCAAGCCCTGTCAGTCCCTCCCGCAGGCTTTCTATTTCTTGTAGCACCTCTGCTTGTTCCACCCCAAAGGTCATGCTCCGGCCCAGGTTCAGCCGGTCGTTCTCACGCGCAAGCAGGCTCTTCTCCTCACTGAAAAGCGCCAGCAGCGCCTGTTTGACACAGAGCAGCGGTGGACTTTGGGTACTGGTTTGGTGTGTGTGTGTGTGTGTGTGTGTTGTGATCCATTGCTTGTGGTCATGCAGCTGTGTCTGTTTTAAGGAGTGAACTGCCCGCCTTACTGAAGCGCGCCACCTGCGTCTTTTTCACAAAGCCACAGACAAAGCAGAAGCATATTTTTCATTGACATGATTGCGGTCAATGAAATGTTTCATGGTGAGGTGAAACAGGCTGTGCAGGACATGGGTAATCTGAAGCAGCGAGGCATACACAAAAGCAATTGCACAACATGCACGCCTCCCTGAATTACTATTACCCTACCAAATGCAATATTTATGTGTATAAGCATTTCCCCAAATTCTGACATCTCTTTTCAATTTGGACTTAGACTCCGCATGAAAACTAGCCCTCTTCTGTTAAAACACAATCGCGTATTCCAAAGCGCGCACATGCATGCATATTTGCGTCTTATGAAATTGTTGCATGAGCTCATCCCGCGTTCACCTAGCAAACATACATTGCTAGTCAATGAGTCACACACACACATACACGATTCATCCCCACCAACCCCCACCCACACACCTGTGTTTCCTGCAGCCGCCGCATGAGCTCATCACCCTGCCCTCCCAGCAAGTCCACCCCACCCCTGTCACCCTCCCCCCCTGAACCTCCAGCCCCCACCCCTCCTCTGCTGCCTGGACGACTCCGTTGGAACCTGTTGCTACCACTGCTCACTTTTTGGTCCATGACCATGCCAGGTTGGAATGTTGCGCTATGAGTGCCACTGCTTTCATTTGGACCAGGATCGCCAGCGCCTGCAAGTGCAGAACTGTAAATACTCATAAATAAGAATGCTCAGTGAGAAGGCTGTGCTATGAGCGCCACCGGCTCCATTCGGACCAGGATCCCCAGCGCTTGCATGTACAGTCATGTTTGTGCTTGTTGCAGAAAATAAACATAAGGCTGGGAGGCTGGGCCACGATGGCTGCTGCTCTCATTTGGACCAGGAAGTTGTTTTTAGTTATCTGCGAGTACAGACACCTACATATGCCCATAGCCAAGAATATGCTTGGTGCCCATAGCCCATAGCCAAGAATGCTTGATGGCTATAACCCATAGCCAAGAAGCTCACGCAAATCATAATCAAACCTCATGCAGCTCACACAACTCTTGTGCGCTCAAACCTTGCTAGCTGCTAGAGTCCTTTTCCAAGCTAGGAAGCAGTCAGGCAAAAATCTTGCAGTCAGGCGAAAATCTTTTGCTTCTGTTACCTGGATTACCAAACTGAGTCCCTGTGGTTGTGTCTTATGCTAAGGGGCAGTATTACATGGCTTTGCTCTCATGGTGCTGGGTTGCTACATCAGCCCTGCAGTTGTGGCAACAGCCGCAGAGATGGGCTGTACCTTTGGGACCTCTTTGCCCCATCTACGTGCCGCTTTCGTATCGCTGCGCCCAGCGCACAGCTGTGGCTGTAGCTTCACAGGTGCACAGCATGCTCACCTTTGCTCCTGCCAGCAACCTGTAAGCACCAACCGTGTACTTTGGTGGAGTGCTGGTGTAGCAGCGGTGCACCCACCTTGCTGTTGTGCTGTTGTAAGCACCAACCGTGTACTTTGGTGGAGTGCTGCTGGAGTGTAGCAGCGGTGCACCCACCTTGCTGTTGTGCTGTTGTAAGCACCAACCGTGTACTTTGGTGGAGTGCTGGTGTAGCAGCGGTGCACCCACCTTGCTGTTGTGCTGTTGTAAGCACCAACCGTACTTTGGTGGAGTGCTGCTGGAGTGTAGCAGCGGTGCACCCACCTTGCTGTTGTGGCTGCAGCTGGGGGGGTGGGCAGTGCCATGCGGCTCCGCTACCAGGCCTGGGTGAGGGCAGCGCGGGGACACCTAGGGACAGCACAGATGTGGTGTTGTTCCTGTGCGTTTTATTACAACGTGATCGGGTACAAAAAGAGGAGCGCTTCTTCATAACATGTCAAAAGTCTTCATCATAGCGTGTCAAAAACTTTATTAAGACGTGTAAGGAGACAAAAAGAGGAGCGCTTTATCATAGCGTGTCATGAGCTTTATTATAACGTGCCAGGTGCTTTACCATGACGTGTCAGGAAACAAAAAGAGGAGTGCTTGCAAGGTTGGAGTGGGCAGTGCCATGCGGATTCGCTACCAGGCCAGGGTGAGGGCACCACGGGGACACCTAGGGACAGAACACATGTGGTGTTGTTCCTATGCGTGTTATCAGAACGTGTCAGGAGCATGTCAAAAGCTATATCACGTCTCAGGAGATGAAAAGAGGAGCGCTTTATCCTAGCATGTCATGAGCTTTATCATAACGTGTCAGGAGACAACAAATGGAGCGCTTTATCATAACGTGTCATGAGACAAAAATGGAGCGCTGTATCATTCCTCGTCAGGAGACCAAAAGTGGAGCGCTTTATCATAACGTGTCAGGAGACAAAAAGAGGAGCGCTTTATCATTGCGTGTCATGAGCTTTATCATAACATGGCAGGAGACCAAAAATGGAGCGCTGTATCATTACACGTCAGGAGACAGAAAGAGGAGCGCTTTATCATTGCGTGTCATGAGCTTTATCATAACATGGCAGGAGACAAAAAATGGAGCGCTGTATCATTACACGTCAGGAGACAGAAAGAGGAGCGCTTTATCATTGCGTGTCATGAGCTTTATCATAACATGGCAGGAGACAAAAAATGGAGCGCTGTATCATTACACGTCAGGAGACAGAAAGAGGAGCGCTGCAAAGTTGGGATGGGCTGTATCATGCGGCTCTGCTACCAGGCCTGGGTGAAGGCAGTGCAGAGACACCTTGGGACAGCGCAGATGTCAATTTTTGCAATGTACGTAGCATCATTACTCTCTGAGAGACAGGAAGAGCACTTCAAGCACTCTGATGTAAAAAACCCGAAGCTCGGCATGCAGCTTTCAAGGTCTTGGAAAGGGCACAGGAGTCGACACAATTTGTGGCAGCACAAACAAGGGGTTGCACCTATACAAAGCCAAGGTCACAATTTGGCATGGCATCAAGCTTGCAATGTTAGGGCAATCACGCAGTGCTTAGGACAGGCATCGGACTTGCAATGTTAGGGCAATCACGCAATGCTTAGGACAGGCATCAAGCTTGCATCAGCATGCATGAATACGCCCATCTCATAGAGAGAGCCTTCCATCCCATATATGGGGCGGGCAGAGCAAGGGATTGCTTAAATAGCTGGGGCTGGTACACACATAAGGAGAGGACACAGCTCTGTTGACTGTGAGAAATGTGATGAACATTTTAACTCAAACAAGAGAGTACATGGCTGGGGCACAGGCAAGGCCCTCCTCCTGGAATGGGTGTAGCATAAGAATTTGACACTGACCTCTAAATTGCACGAGAGATGGAGATTTTGCACGCCTTAGGTGAGAACAATGCTACACAGACTGGGGTCGGCAGACACAGAAAGAACGTTTGGAACATGCATACATTCAAAGGTAGAAATCACGTAAAACAATGGAAGCGCTGAGAGTCAATGCCCCAGTGCTGTGTATGCATACTGACGTCACTCAATGTGCCACCACCGACTCAGTCAGCAGAGTTGTCGTTGCTGCTCACCTTCTCCACTGCCTCTCAGACCGCTGTCACCCCTCTTGTACGACTGTCGCAGCAAGTGCTGATTATGCAAGGGATGTGCGGCAAGTGGCGGGACAACCTGTTGCTGCAGTTGCTGCTGCTGCTGCTGCTGCTGCTGGTGATGGGAATGCCCAAGGGGTGTCAGCGCAGGGGCCGCAGGAGTTGAGGAGTACATGCTGCCTCCGAGTGTGAGATCTTTGCCTGGGTATGCATGCATACGTGTGTGTGATGACTTAGGCAAAATAACCAATGTCATTGCCATCATATTTTTTCCACTTGCACCTTCTATCTCACTCAAGCCATATTCCAATTTGATGCCATGGGCCAAGCCATCTCATAAATGGGCCTCAAGTCTGTCCTGAAGATTCCTGACCTGCAGTTGGTCCTGAGAATTTGCAGGCCCGCAGTTTGCTCACAGCTGAATCATTATACTTATTCTACTGACGTTGATATCCTTACTCCATCATTGTTGGAGCTTACTTTGTCAGTGTACACTAATTAGATCAAGATAGCCTCAAACAAGCATTCATGCAGCTCTTGCACTCTGCTGCTTTTCCATTGGCCTGCCTTTGCTTCATGACCTGCAGGCAGTGCCTTTGCTTCACGACCTGCAGGCAGTGCCTTTGCTTCACGACCTGCAGGCATTGCCTTTGCTTCATGACCTGCAGGCACTGCCTCCATGTTCCTTTGTGTCCAGCAGGCACTGCCTTCATGTTCCTTTGTATTCTGCAGGCACTGCCTTCATGTTCCTTTGTGTTCTGCAGGCACTGCCCTTACTTTTTGCTCCGCACACTATGACCTTACTTTGTGTTCCACACGCACTACCCTTACTTTATAATCTACATGCCCTCACTCAAAGATCACAACAGCTCATGCACAGCATTTTCCCTGCACAGACCCTTCTGACCTTCACCCTTTTACGCCGCGTGCATGCAACCTTGCACTGCTTCTGCCGACTTGCTCCTCCAAAGCCTTTTGTGTAATTACACACTTGAGCCGCCGGAGAGCCACAATGCGCTGCGTTCTGGAATGCACCATTGCGCCCAACTCTGGGTTGCAGCATCACAGACAGGGCGCCTGCCTGACATTGGCCTTGTCCCCTGTGACCTACTGCTTCAGCACTCCTGGCCTTGTCCCCTGTGACCTACTGCTTCAGCACTCCCGGCCTTGTCCCCTGTGACCTACTGCTTCAGCACTCCTGGCCTTGTCCCCTGTGACCTACTGCTTCAGCACTCCTGGCCTTGTCCCCTGTGACCTACTGCTTCAGCACTCCCGGCCTTGTCCCCTGTGACCTACTGCTTCAGCACTCCTGGCCTTGTCCCCTGTGACCTACTGCTTCAGCACTCGTGGCCTTGTCCCCTGTGACCTACTGCTTCAGCACTCCTGGCCTTGTCCCCTGTGACCTACTGCTTCAGCACTCCTGGCCTTGTCCCCTGTGACCTACTGCTTCAGCACTCCTGGCCTTGTCCCCTGTGACCTACTGCTTCAGCACTCCTGGCCTTGTCCCCTGTGACCTACTGCTTCAGCACTCCCGGCCTTGTCCCCTGTGACCTACTGCTTCAGCACTCCCGGCCTTGTCCCCTGTGACCTACTGCTTCAGCACTCCTGGCCTTGTCCCCTGTGACCTACTGCTTCAGCACTCCCGGCCTTGTCCCCTGTGACCTACTGCTTCAGCACTCCCGGCCTTGTCCCCTGTGACCTACTGCTTCAGCACTCCCGGCCGTGTCCCCCGTGACCTACTGCTTCAGCACTCCCGGCCTTGTCTCCTGTGACCTACTGCTTCAGCACTCCCGGCCTTGTCCCCTGTGACCTACTGTTTCAGCACTCCCGGCCTTGTCCCCTGTGACCTACTGCTTCAGCACTCCCGGCCTTGTCCCCTGTGACCTACTGCTTCAGCACTCCCGGCCTTGTCCCCTGTGACCTACTGCTTCAGCACTCCCGGCCTTGTCCCCCGTGACCTACTGCTTCAGCACTCCCGGCCGTGTCCCCTGTGACCTACTGCTTCAGCACTCTTGGCCTTGTCCCCTGTGACCTACTGCTTCAGCACTCCTGGCCTTGTCCCCTGTGACCTACTGCTTCAGCACTCCTGGCCTTGTCCCCTGTGACCTACTGCTTCAGCACTCCTGGCCTTGTCCCCTGTGACCTACTGCTTCAGCACTCCTGGCCTTGTCCCCTGTGACCTACTGCTTCAGCACTCCCGGCCTTGTCCCCTGTGACCTACTGCTTCAGCACTCCCGGCCTTGTCCCCTGTGACCTACTGCTTCAGCACTCCCGGCCTTGTCCCCTGTGACCTACTGCTTCAGCACTCCCGGCCGTGTCCCCCGTGACCTACTGCTTCAGCACTCCCGGCCGTGTCCCCTGTGACCTACTGCTTCAGCACTCCTGGCCTTGTCCCCTGTGACCTACTGCTTCAGCACTCCTGGCCTTGTCCCCTGTGACCTACTGCTTCAGCACTCCTGGCCTTGTCCCCTGTGACCTACTGCTTCAGCACTCCTGGCCTTGTCCCCTGTGACCTACTGCTTCAGCACTCCTGGCCTTGTCCCCTGTGACCTACTGCTTCAGCACTCCTGGCCTTGTCCCCTGTGACCTACTGCTTCAGCACTCCTGGCCTTGTCCCCTGTGACCTACTGCTTCAGCACTCCCGGCCTTGTCCCCTGTGACCTACTGCTTCAGCACTCCCGGCCTTGTCCCCTGTGACCTACTGCTTCAGCACTCCCGGCCTTGTCCCCCGTGACCTACTGCTTCAGCACTCCCGGCCTTGTCCCCCGTGACCTACTGCTTCAGCACTCCCGGCCTTGTCCCCCGTGACCTACTGCTTCAGCACTCCCGGCCGTGTCCCCCGTGACCTACTGCTTCAGCAGTCTACAACCTGCTCCTTCAGCATCCTCAGGGTGCACTGTTCTAACATCCTGCGACATCATGTGAGCTAGCGCTACAATGTCCTGTGAATATTAAGATCTGCTGCTCCAACATGCTGCAACAGCCGCTGGTCGACCGCTCCAGTTGCCCATCTGTCCTACTCCTCCAACGCACTGCAGCATACTGTGATCTGCGGCTACAATGGCCTGTACATGTTGTGGCTTACTGCTCCAGCATCCACCCCTTCTACTTTTGGTCGTTGCTCAACTATCCTGCAGCACTTGTGATCTTCCGCTCCAACATCCACCTCTCCTACTGCACTGACGTCCTGCAGCGTGCTGTGATCAACTGCTCCAGCACCCTTTTGCAGGGTTGGCTAATTCCCTCTTTTTATACGTATCTAAACGTATTATATGGCAAATGCATGGAATTTTTGGCACTAAATATACGGGCATACGGTATTGGCACACAGAACTGGCCAAGCCTACCCTTTTGTTCTACTTCTCCAACATCCTTGAGCATCTTCTGACCTACTGCTCCAGCAACTTGCAATGTTCCGCCCAAAGCCTTCGTCAGCAAGGCATTCAGTGCTCAAATGGAACACTCTGCTCACCACTACTCACGTGGAGGCCTGGGCAGCACAGGCAAGGCGCCACCCGCGCTACCAGATTCCCCTGCCTGCCCCGTAAGCATGTGGCTTTGATGCCCATCCTTGCAACCCGCAAGCCTACCACCCTTCCTTAGAGCGGATACAAAAGACCCTGCCTGCCACTCACTTGGAGGTCTTATCAGAACCGGCATTGTGCCACCTGCGCTAGCTCGCTCCCCTGCCCACTCGGTGTACATGCGGCTCTGGGGCTGAGAGGTTTGAGCCTTTGAGACACCTTTGGGTCCCCCTGCGCCGTCCTCTGCACCGCTTCCGTTGGCAAAGCTGCGCACAACCATCACACGCAAGCAAGGCTGTTTATAAAGGAGGCTCAAAATGCAGAGCATGACGGTGAGGACGGTTGTGGGCGTCACTGGGCCACCCCCTGCAGTGGTATTGTTGGTCAAGTGACAACTCTGAATGTGAGATGGGGGACCCCCCCAAAATGAGTGCATGCACTGGAAGACCTCCTCTGAAAGCTTCTGTCAACATCCTTATGAGCCTACGCAACTGCATCCAAGGCGTGATGGACACAGGCTGCATGCACAGTGTGAAGGCGAGACAGAAATAAGCACAGCAACACCCAAAAACTAGGATGGTACAGCCTGACATCAAGCACGGTACCATCAAATAGGAAGCCAGCGCTGTTAGGCACGCATTCGGTACAGCCTGGCATCAAGCATGATACCATCACTATCAGGCACGCATGTACATGTCTTAGAGCCAAGAGGAACACACAAGCACATTGGCAATGCTCATCGCTTTTCGCAGGGTTTGGACGCACCTGTTGCTTGCAGTGGGTGCTGTGCTGGTGCCCCGCAGGATGGACGAGCTGGAGGGCGACAAAGGAAATGCAGGACGAGCCCTGCAAGCAGCAAACAACGCGGCCATGCACAAACAAGCATGGATCAGGACATGACATACAAAGATGCTAACATGCCTCACAGAGTGCATGAGCCCGAGGGCGAGAGAGGAAAAACAGGGCATGCCCTGCAAGCAGCAAACGACGCGGCCATGCAAGAAAAAAGAAAAACTGCGTAGGCAGAGGAAACTCTCCCTACATCAATTAAGGAAAAGGAGAAGGAGACACATTGGCTCAGAAGAGCCGTGAGTCCCACCCACCAGAATGCATATAACATAGATGCTGCTGTGTTAATGCCTCGCAGAATGGATGAGCCTGAGGGCAAGAGAGAAAAAGCGGGGCCATCACAGCACCACCCAGATTGTGGTCAGGCATGCGCCTTATGCCGGCAAGTTGAAAGTGCTGACACACGAAAGTGCTGAAAGCGCTGCCCTGCTGGCAGTGAGATAGTCCTGACTGTGAGTGGTACAGAGTTGCTGACGAGGAGGCTGAGGGGTGGCTGTGACAAAGCCCCCATGTCTCAAAAGGAGTGCTTTTACCAATAGGTTTGTTTCAACAACAAACACACTCTGTGGGTAGAGACGCCTGCTATACAGCTGGAGACAGATGCAAACCCATGACAAACACACACACAAACCTGTGGCACACCTAAAGGGTGGCACGTCCACCATGCTGGTGGCAACAGATGCAACCTCATCGCATGATAAAGCAAACACAGATGAAAGCCCGAGGCACACCTTTTGAAAGGCATACCTGCAAAAGCACATGGGTGTGCTGCCAGACACGGTTGGCCAGCTTACAAACACCTATACCTGTAGGATGGCACACCAATGACACTGCTGGCATGCTTACAAATATGGGTGGCCCACCAGCAATCACATACTTGTAGTGCGGCACGCCAACGACACTGCTGACAACAGATCAGGCCAAAGGCACACCTTTTGGGCGGCACGCCAACAAAAGAACGTGATGTGCAGGCAATGCTGGCTAGTTTACGATTACCTACCTGTAGGATGGCACGCCAACGACGCTGCTGACAACAGATCAAGCCTGAGGCACACTTTATGAGAGGCATACCTATAGAGGGCATGCCTAAAGAGGGCATACCTATAGGGTGGTACGCCGACCACGCTGCTGGCAGCAGATGCTGAGTCAGGGAGACTGAAGGGTGGGGTGAGAGGGGGCAAACCAGGGAAGGCAGCAGGAAGGCCTAAGCCAGGGTGCAGGCCTTGCATCAGCTGCTCCCGCAGGTACCCATTCTCCTGTGCATGTGTGGGGAGGTGGTTATGTGAGGAAGTGCTCATGTGTGTGTGCTTACAAGGACATCTCATACACTTACACACACATTTTTGATACATCACCGCTTACCCCCTCTTCCTACCTGTCACACACACACGCACATGCAAATGGCCATGCAGGCAACTGTCACGGCTGCCAGTCTCACGTCTGCGCGTGGCTGCCTGTGTCCCAAACACAGACACAAACGTACCTGCCGCAACAGGCCTATCTCACGCCTGTATGTAGCTGCCTGTGCTTCCTCCGGGTCGTACTGCACAGTGGGGCGATTCTGGATGTTCTTGGCGCGAGTAGCATAGCTCAGTGTGCTCAGCGTCTCCTCCACGTGCATGGAGCTGGGGCTGCATAAGGGCGAATAGCAGGAGAGAGGGTAAGGGCCAGCGCAAGCTTGCTCAGCAATGCAGCAACTAGCAAGAGAGATGGTGAGGGCCAACGCGAGCTTGCTCAGCACAGCAGTAAAAAGCAGGAAAGAAGGTGAGGGCCAGCGCAAGCTTGCTCAGCAGAGCAGCACATAGCAAAAAAAAAGGTAAGGGATCATGCAAGCTTGCTCAGCACAGCAGCACATAGCAGAAAAAAAGGTAAGGGATCATGCAAGCTTGCTCAGCATTTCATCCACATGCACACATCTGGGGCATGCACAGCAGCAAACAGCAGTCTTGGCGTTTCATCCACACACACAGATCTGGGGACTGCATGGCAGCAAACAGCAGGAAACAGGTTCATCTACCACATTGACTTAAGATGCTCATCACCTCCATGTGCATGGAGTTTCAGGCTGCAGACAGCAGGAAAAAGGCCAGGACCAAGGCTGGCACACTCAGCATTCTGCCCACTGCAAGCATGCTGCTGCGACTGTACAGTAGCGAACAGCAGGGAACAGGTTCATCTACCACGCTTTCAAAGTATGCTCATCACCTCCTCCATGCACATGGAGCTAGGCCACAGGCAGCAGGAGAAAGAATAGGGCCAAGCAGGAGAAAGAATAGGGCCAAGGGGCCAAGGGGCTGGCACACTTGGAACCTTACCCACTGCAAGCATGCAGCTGCAGCAGCTCCGGATCACGCATGGATACACTGTGTGATCTTCTGGCAATGCGATGCATACACGCGATGCATGCGATGCATACACTGTGTGATCTTCTGGCAATGCGATGCATACACTGTGCGATCTTCTGGCAATGCGAAGCATACACTGTGTGATCTTCCAGCAATGCGACGCATACACGCGATGCATGCGATGCATACACTGTGTGATCTCCTGGCAATGCGATGCATACACTGTGCGATCTTCTGGCAATGCGATGCATACACGCTGACATTGCAGTGCTGAGATTGCAGTGTTGAGATATTGAGACGTTGACACTGAGACGTTGAGACATTGCAGTGTTGAGATTGCATATGAGTGTCCCTGTTCAAGCAGACATGGGGCCGCTTCATGTGGCTGCACCTTTGCCAGCCTAGGCTTGTTGAACGCTTGTGGTGCAGCAGCAGCAGAAGCAGAAGCGGCAGCGGTGGCAACACCTCGCATTTCCCCAACTTACATTGAGAACAATGCGTCAAGCTACAGCCAAAAACACCCGTCAACATAGCATTTAGAGTGTCAGGAAATCTATTCCCCTCTGTTTGCCTCAACGTTTGCATCCACACCTACATCTACAGCCCACGTTTGCATCCACAGCCCACAAACAGCATGCAACCATGAGTGCCACAGCGCTGCCACCAAAGAACATGTGAGCTGCTCTGTGAGCTTTAAGTCCCTCTCTCACACACGCACACACACACACACCTGCAGCACGCAACCATGAGTGCCAGCGCGCTGCCACCCAAGGAATCCATGAGCAGCTTCGTGAGCTTTGAGTCGCGGTAAGGCACGTGCGCACCCCCAGCACCGGTGTTGCTCCGATCAGCTAGAGCACTGATAACCTGCGTTGCCAGAGAGGGGAGCGTGCACATGCACACGTGTGTGTATTTTAACAATGTCTTGCAAGAGAATTGATGGACTGTGTTGCCAAGGTCACGCACACTGAGCACTGATGACCTGTGTTGCCAAGGACACACACACACTGAGCAATGATGGCCTGTGTTGCCCAGGGCACGCACACTGAGCACTGATGGCCTGTGTTGCCAACGACACACACACACACACTGAGAACTAATGGCCTGTGTTGCCCAGGGCACGCACACCGAGCACTGATGACCTGTGTTGCCAAAGACACGCACAAAGGAGCATTGAGCATTGATGACCTACGGATACGCACACTGAGCAATTAGCACTGACTAATTGCATTGCCAAAAAGGGGAGTATGTGCATGCACATGTGTGTGTGTTTGGACGGTTTCTTGTAAGAGCATTGATGACCTGCGTTGCTAGAGAGGGGAGTGTGTACAGGCACATAAGTGGGTGTGTATGTGTGCGTGAACGATTCCTCATGCTTGCAGTCAAAAACGGCAAAGGAGGTCTGCACTCATGTCGGAATTTACGGAACACTCCAGCTTCCACTGCTATCGAATTCTAAGCAGCATTCTTTTTGTAGCTTTTGTGCACCAGTCTTCTGACAAGTATCATCATGATACAAGCATGGGCTCTTTGACTTGTACCAAACGTGAGTCATTGGTTTGGCCTGCTTTGATGTGAACTTGCAAAAGAAAAATGTTGGCCTGCTGTCTCAACATCCACTCTAGCTCTCACCCACAAAGACAACACCAACACTCGGTTCAGCAAGCAGTGCTCTGTTCCCTCTCAAAAATGAAGCAAGGTTACTACCTGAGTGCCATGAAGAGTGTCAAGCAATCTTTGACCCACCTTCCCCAATACAAACAGGGACTTGTTGATGTTGGTGGTTTCCTTGAGCATGGTCCCCTCACTCTTGGAGTCCTGGAGGCACCATATACGAGTTTGAGAGCGGCTTAACAAAAGAGCAAAACTAGCAGAATGCCATCACTCTTGTTCCGAGACAAGTCTCAAGGGCATCAAACATGAAGTTGCAAAAGCTAAACTTCCTGCAGTGTCTACCGACATCCTACCCTCGTTTCCTTGAGCACAGTGCGTCTTGCTCTCAAAATCCTTGAGAAACCGTGCATGAGGCTGTGAAGCTGGATTTCAAAGTTGCTTGGAAACAAAAGCTTGACAGTGCCCTACTTCTTGGAGTCTGTCAACATCAGTACTGTAGTGGTGTAAGTACCAGTTCTATTCGGGATTGGGTACCTTCGTTCGCAATTGCGCTTTTCGTTGCTCAGCCCGTCACAAGTACTTACTAGGTCCACAGAACAGGTCTGAACCTGGGATGGACCGTGGCTCTATTTCTACACGGTCTGCCTTTTTAAGCTGCTGAGCAGTTTGGGGTCGATATTTGGCCAGATCATGCCACAGAGCACAGCGCCCTGGCCCCAGGTATTCAACACATCTTCACAGCAAAGCCTGGTTCACAACACTAACCCCACCTTGAGCCGCTCGCTGCCTGAAGGCTCACAGTTCAGATCTTGCTGCGGGCCACGGCACTCTGGCCCCAGGCATTCTACACATCGTCATAGCAAAGGCTGATTGAAAGGCAAAACACTATCCCCACCTTGAGCCGCTCGCTGCCTAAAGGCCCACAAAACAGATCTTGCTGCGGACCACGGCACTCTGGTCCCAAGCATTCCACACATCTTCATAGCAAAGGCTGATTGAAAGGCACAACACTATCCCCACTTTGAGCTGCTCGCTGCCTGAAGGCTCACAGTTCAGATCTCGCTGCGGACCACGGCATTCTGGTTCAAGCCATTCTACATATTTTCTTGACAAAGCAGAGTCGTGAGCCGCGACCACAAAGCTGACAAGTTGTGAGTTGCCTCCCTTCCCTACCTTGAGCCGCTCGCTGCCTGCCAGGTCCACAAAACAGATCTTCCCACAGCGCGCGGTGCCCTGGTCCCAAGCATTGGGATCAGAGGGCAGGGCATGGCAGTGTATGGTCATGAGGCTGTGGCTGCGGCTACTCTCAATGTTGAGCTCATGGCTGCCCACATGGCGGTGCTGCATTCCGTTATGGATGACCTGCGGGAACAAATGTTTGCATGCATGTATGGTCATGAGGCTGTCGCTGCGGAGGGAAGGGCATGGCAGTCTATGGTCACGAGGCTGTCGCTGCGCTAGTCCAGGGCAAATCTTGAAATGCCAACACTGCAGTCACAGAACATTTAAGTGGAGAAACATAGGAATCACAGAAGGCATTGGTTTTGACATAGAGACGACATAAGTTCAAGTAACACACACACGCGTGCACGCACGCACACACACGCACACACATGCACACACACATACACACGCACCTTGAGCATCTCCCCTATAGTGTTGCATTGCACCACTTGCAGTCCCGGGACGTGGAAGCCCTGGCCAGCCTCCCACTTAATGGATAGGTCTCTGGCAACCGGCACTGCTGTGCCTGCAGCAGTGAAGGGCAGCAAGTTGCTCTGCTGAACGTGTGCTAAAGCGTGGACTTAACGTGGAAACCCTGGCCAGCCTCACACTGAATGGACAGGTCCCTGGCAACCGGCACAGCAGTGCCTGCAGCAGAGGACAGCAAATCGCGGCATGATAGCCGTCGGTTTGTCGCTTAATTGACACACTTCATTCACAGGTCTATAGCTACTGGCACAGCTGCGCATGCAGCAGAGGGCAGTAAATCGCGGCATGATAGCCGTCGGTTTGTCGCTTAATTGACACACTTCATTCACAGGTCTATAGCTACTGGCACAGCTGCGCATGCAGCAGAGGGCAGTAAATCGCGGCATGATAGCCGTCGGTTTGTCGCTTAATTGACACACTTCATTCACAGGTCTATAGCTACTGGCACAGCTGCGCATGCAGCAGAGGGCAGTAAATCGCGGCATGATAGCCGTCGGTTTGTCGCTTAATTGACACACTTCATTCACAGGTCTATAGCTACTGGCACAGCTGCGCATGCAGCAGAGGGCAGTAAACTGCAACATGATAGCCAGTGAACCATCACTTGATTGCCGGCCACTAGCACAGCCGCGCCTGTAACACAGGGCAGTGAATGACCACACAATGGCCATTGGCTTGTGACTGAATTGCCACTTGATTCACAGGCTTCCAGCCACTGCACAGCTGTGCCTGCAGCAATGGGCAGCAAAACACCTCAAGACAGTAGTAGATTGCAACTTGATTGCCACTTGATTCACAGTCTCCGGCCACTGGTACTGCCGTGCCTGCAGCAATGGGCAGCAAATTGACGCCGGATTGCCACTGTTTTGCTACCTTTTTGCCAATTGATCACAAAAGACGAGCCCATTAAATGACAGATTTCTAGCTTCTGGAATAGCAGCGCCTAACAGCAGTAGGGCAATGGATCGCCAAATTTTTTATGACATCTTGCCTGAGAACTGCACACATAGGGCAAGCTCGCTCACTCACTCACACACACAACACTTCCGCACACATTCTCAAATGCACACCCACACACACGAGCTTGCTCACTCTCTCTTGGAAACGGGGCTGGTGGCATGCTGCCTGGCTTGATCACTGGACCAGCCCAGGCCCAGATATCCCGGGCACCCTACAACAACATCCCCCCCTTATAGACATTGAGCAGCTTACCAGTTCACATAAGGCAGGCGCACGCTGCCTGGCTTGACCACTGGACCAGCCCAGGCCCAGCTGTCTCCTCCCCAACATTCCATCCCCTTTTTGAGAACCCTCGACAGCTTTCCAGGCTTACGTGGGTCTGGCGGCATGCTGCCAATCGTAAGTAACAGCCCAGCCCCTGAAACCCCAGGCACCCTTCAACAACATACCCCCCGTTTAGGAATTGAGCGGCTCACCAGGTTTACATGGGGCTGGCGGCAAGCTACCGGGCTTGAACACCAGCCCAAGTCCATACGTCCCAGGCTTTCCCTGTTCCCCTCGAAAATCAAAAACAGCTCTCTTTGAAATTCCTGTTCCTCTTGAAAACACTTGACAGCTTACCCGGTTTACATGGGGCTGGCGGCATGCTGCCCGGCTTGAACACCAGCCCAGGTCCAGACGTCCCAGGCTTGAGCATGGCCCCAGAAGATGTGGGTGGGGGTTGATGGGTGAGCTGGCCAGGCTTTTGGGCCCCCTCCCTATTTTCCACTGAGGGCACGCCAGATGAGTCTGTCACAGAGACCCCGGATTTGCCGTCATTGCCGGCTGGGTGTGCATCCCTGCGCCCCGTTCGGCCGGCTACGGAGGGAGCAGAGGACTGGATGTGTGTTGGCGGCCCACCTGCATGATGATTGTGTATGTGTATGTGTGTGTACAAAGAATGAATACTCTGTCACGGTTGGTATATGCCAAATGCCCATTATAGAAAATTTCCAGGCTTACTCAGACCGTGAGAGACACTGCTGCTAAGTTCTATTCCCTCAAGCCATGCAGCACCGCCGTGTCCAGCATGATTCTTCCCCCTAGTCTGAGTGCAGCAGTCCTTCAAGCACCGCAGAATCAAGCTTCAATGCACAGCACTCCAAAGCAGGATCCCTTCTAGGATTTGACCCCATCTGTCGACGCCTGCCCATGAGAGTGCTTGTCCTGGTTGTCAGAGCACAACCATGAGATGCTCCAAAATGTCTCTTGCTCTCCAAGAGAAGCGCTCACACCCATTACAAAAATAGAAAAATTGCTGACCCATGACCTACAAACAATGATCCATGCATGACTCATACCCTGGAGCTGCTAGCAGTCTGTGCCAATGGTCAATGGTATGCGCATCAATGGCCCAATACACGAAATAGAACACACCAAGGGCTTAGATAAGACTTACGTCCTGGAGCTGCTGGCAGCAGATCATACACTCCCTCGTTGTAGATCTCCAGGTAGCTGGCGCTCAGGGTGTACGAAGCATCCTTGCGTTCCTTAATCTGAAGCATGATTCGTTAAGTTAAAACACAGTGATGTTGCCTACTTCCAATGTAACATATTATCAACGAAATGGAGTGAACAACTGCAACCACTTGACATATAGTAACTCATAACGCTGCAGGGTTTGTGGATCATAGGGGGCATCGTGGTGCATAGTGTATGGTGTATCATGGGAAGCGCCCCCAAGAAAACAAACAAATTGAGAAGCCATCCCTATTCTGGGGATGTTGCAAAGGAGGTTAAGATGGAGAATGCAGCTTGATTGTGTGTCCAGAACGCTGCAATCAGGGTGGACGGAGTGTTATCGAAAGCAACAAGAGCAGTCTAAAGCAGAGGGGCATCCCTCTTGAGGGCAAGAGGGCAAGCTTTGCCAAGTACCTCAACCTCATAAGAGCTGTGTGCACCCTGTTTGGCAAGCAGATCACGATGGATGACAAAGAAATGCCAGGGAGCCCATGAGCAAAGGAAAAAACATCTGTGGTATTTGGGAAAGATGTCATGATTATGAAACATGAGCAGCAGCTCACGATGGATTGCAGAGAAGCAGCAGGATGCTCACGAGCGCAACCACATATATCCGCTGTGTTGGGAAGCAAAAACCGTGAAGAGTGACAAGGATCATGATGGGTGAAGGAGCAGCAGAATACCAGCAAGTCAGATGTGCAAACAAATTGCCGATTTCTGGCAAGCACACAATGATTGATCGAGACAGAGGTGCAGCAGGGCATCCATTAAACGAGAAGCAAGCAAGCTGAGGCATTTGGGAAGCACATCATGATTTTGACTGGTAAGCATCAGGGTTCCCACAAGCAAAAGGCGCAAACAAACTGCCGACCCTGGCAAGCACACCATGATGTGTGACGGAGGTGCAGCAGAGTACCCATGAAGTAAATTGACTTGAGCTTTCAGTATTCCCCATTTTTGCATCCGCAGTAATATGGCATATAGGTAGGGGAACGCATGTGCCAATATGCTCACCCTCACAAAGCTTATACAAGAATTTTGTGAGCTTCATAACGAAACGCTATGACACACACGCGAGGGAGCGCACACGTCAACATGCTCACCCGCACAAATTTGTAAGCGTGGATGTGGTAGCAAATTGGTGGATTTGACAGACATCTAATGAGTTTGAAAGAAGTGCAACCTTGATTCTGATGACTCACGTTGTGTCTCACAGAGGTGACACATTCTGATAACTCAGTTTCTCAAAAAGATGACACAGGGAGGCAATGCATATTGAACACAATAGGTAAGCACTTAATCATTGCACTCTCACAAACAGACCCAAATACAAAACCAACACACACACACACACACACGCACTCACACACAACACACCCCTACCTGTCGATAAAGGTAGTTCACGGATTGCGTGACAATCCCGTCCTTGGTGTCGCCTTTGTAGCCATCTTGGCAGATGACCTCTTCACGGCCGGACATGGTATAAGTCTTGCCAGACCCCGTCATGCCTGCAAGACAATAGTTCACATGAGAGATGAACGACCCAGCCATGCCTGCAAGACAACCCAGTCAGAGACCCAGTCAAAGACCCAGCCATGACTGCAGGACAATCCAGTCTGAGACCCAGTCAAAGACCCAGCCATGACTGCAGGACAATCCAGTCTGAGACTCAGTCAAAGACCCAGCCTTTAACCCAGTTGAAGACCCAGGCATGCTTACAAGACACAGTCAGAGACTCAATGGTGCGTAAAATGTGTCAACACATTAAAGCATGAACATGGTGCTTATTAAAGCAAAGACAAAGTCATGCTGCAGGACAGCAGTTCACGCAAGAGATGAAAGAGGAAGAGCCATCCAGACGGTTGACCAGCTGGCTGCGGAACACAGGGCAATCGAGTGCCACCTGAGTCAGGCATGCGTGCATGGTGTGATGAACACAGCCAATTTGCAGCAGAGATGGAGTACTTTGAAGGATGTCATCAGTTCAGCCAAATCACGTGTCTGCCTTGCCGGCCATGTTTGAGCAGCAGGCTGAGCAAAACAATTGTTTTGATTTGGAGGTGGTGGAAAGTACCAGTTGCCCTCAGCCTGTGGGCTAATCTTGCCTTTTGCAGTCATGCCCGGTGAGCGAGGATGTGGAGGAAGGTGTTGTGTACAAATGATGCTACCTTTCTCCCTCTAGCTCAATTGAGCTGGATGTAGTAGCAAAATGTGAGGAACAGGCCTGCCTGCTTGAGGGATGTCCTTGGAAAAGAGCCATGTCTGGGAAAGGTCCTTATGCTCATCCTGCTCGATGACACCAGTAAGGTGGCAAGGATGCTCTGAAAAAGACTTAACACCTGCACATGGGCCCTAAACGTTACTAGTGACTGAAGTGTGTCATCAGGCAAATGGCAACACCCTACCCAGTATCAACCACCTAGTATGAGTTGAAGCGTGGCTTCAAGAAACCAGCAACACCCTACCCAGTATCAACCACCTAGTATGAGTTGAAGCGTGGCTTCAAGAAACCAGCAACACCCTACCCAGTATCAACCACCCCGTATGAGTTGAAGAGTGGCTCCAAGAAACCAGCAACACCCTGCCCAGTATCAACCACCTTGTATGAGTTGAAGAGTGGCACCAAGAAACCAGCAACACCCTGCCCAGTATCAACCACCTTGTATGAGTTGAAGAGTGGCACCAAGAAAACAACAACACCCTGCCCCGTATGAAGGCTGCCGCTGAGAACATGTCTGCAACAAATTTCACACATACGCACACAAGTAAGCAAGCAAGCGCAACTGGTGCCATCGCAGCCCCCCCATGCAATATCCAGAAACTGATGTACACCACATATAAGGCCCCTCTCTCCCAAAGTTTAAGACACTGTGTGCTGGGCCTGCCAGTGCGGCATCCAGCAGCAAATGCACACCACTCATGAAAAACCCTCCTTCCAAAACACAATACCATGAGCAAAGAGGTGACATTGGAGCTTGCCAGCACAGCATCCAGCAGCTGATGCACACCACACAAGAAACATTCACATACCACCATCACGTACAACCATCATGAAAGATGGTGATGTTGTAGCCTGCCAGCGCAGCATCCACTAGCTGGTGCACACCACACATAAACTCCTTCCACTTCTTTCAAAAAAATGCACACCATAAGCAAAGCTGGTGACGTTGTAGCCCGCCAGTGCAGCATCCAGCAGCTGGTGCGCACCACGTATTAAGTCCTTCCACTTCCCTCAAAAACATGCACAGCATAAGCAAAGATGGTGACGTTAAAGCCCACCAGCACAGCATCCAGCAGCTTGCGCACACCACACATAAACTTCTTTCAAAAATATGCACACCGTAAGCAAAGATGATGACATTGTAGCCTGCCAGCGCAGCATTTAGTAGCTGGTGCACACCACACATATAGTCCTTCCACTTCTTTCAAAAAAATGCACACCATAAGCAAAGCTGGTGACGTTGTAGCCCGCCAGTGCAGCATCCAGCAGCTGGTGCGCACCACATATTAAGTCCTTCCACTTCCCTCAAAAACATGCACAGCATAAGCAAAGATGGTGACGTTAAAGCCCACCAGCACAGCATCCAGCAGCTTGCGCACACCACACATAAACTTCTTTTAAAAATATGCACACCGTAAGCAAAGATGATGACATTGTAGCCTGCCAGCGCAGCATCCAGCAGCTGGTGCACACCACACATAAACTCCTTCCACTTCCTTCAAAAACATACACACCGTAAGCAAAGATGGTGACGTTGTAGCCCGCCAGCGCAGCATCCAGCAGCTGGTGCACACCGCACAGCTGCATGACCTCTGTCTGGGTGGTGTCAGGCCTGAGGGGCACGCAGAGCAGTCAAGCTAGGTCAGGACAGATGCACAATATACACACACACTGCATGGCCTGTTGCACTTGTGGTGCCAGCATGATAGCTGTTTAGGTCGTGCCTGGCCTGAGGGGAATGCAGAGCAAGATAGAAAGGAGGCATCAAGCCTGGGCCTGAGAAGCATGCAGAGCAGTCAAGCTAGGCTAGAGCAGATACGCAGCGCACAGCTGCCCGTCTTGTTCAAGACAAGACTGCACCCATCTTGTCTGGGTGGTGTCTGCATGAAATCTGCCTGGGTGGTGTCAGGCTTAGGGGGCATGCAGAGCAGCCAACCAATTTAAAGAGCCATTTGCACGCACAGGGCCCAAGTATTAGGCATCGGAAGCAAGTTTTGAACTGCCGTTCAGATTGTTCGGTTCCTAAGATGAACAGGGCAGTTTTGCTCTGCTATTTTAATTGTTTTGAGTTCCTAAGAAGAACAGGGCAGACGAACGAAGGTTGCCAAAAATATCACTTTTTAAACCATTTTTTGGTTTTTACAACATCTTCTTGCCTGCTAAGACTCCTGTCCTATATTTGTTCCTCCTTAATTGTTCTTCTCCGAGAATGAGTAAAGCCTCAAGCAAAGAGATTTGTGGTTAAAAAGAAGCTAAGGACCTCCACATCATTTCATCCTGGGCAGTGTTCCTTATGCAGCCTTAGCACCTCCGTGCAACCACTGCACCTTCGTGCACTTTTTTGCAGCCTCTGTACGTTTGTGAAAACCTTTGTGCAATATCTGAACTGCATCGATCGGGAGGCAGCCTCAAAGATGCAGACATCCGGAAGCATGCAGTCCTCAGCATAACAAAGAAGGCAACAAAGTAAGGACAGCATTGTTGAACAGCTTTCTTGGTGCAGGTTCCATTCAAACCTCAATGCCCTTGCTCAGCTGCATTCAACGACAGACACAGCCATTGAACATCAACACGCTGGCCAAGCAGGCTCAAAGGCAGAGGCAGCTGTTCAACCTCAACAACGACCGAGCAGGCTTTGTGTCTGTCCAAAGCTCTGCAGAGGATGTCTGCAGCCTTATCAACACGCTCACCTTCTCACTCACCCACTGCAGGGTAGAAGATAACAGAGAAAGGGCTACAAAGTCCACAGCAGAGAGGGAGACAAGCTAGG
>OU611763.1:4257119-4477119 GCA_914767535.2 Dunaliella primolecta | reverse complement strand
GCCTGCTTCTCCTCCAGCACATTTAGCACCAGCACATTTAGCACCACGTCCTGTTTTCATTTATTCAGGCGAGGTTCGCAACATGCATGCAGGTGTTGCACGCCAACGGCTGCTCCAGCATGGTCATGAACTTGATCCTGCACTTGATCCTGCAACATGCATGCAGGTGCTGTGCACCAACAGCTACTCCAGCATGGTCATGAATTTGGTCCTGCACTAGATCCTGCAACATGCATGCAGGTGTTGCGCACCAACGGCTGCTCCAGCATGGTCATGCACTAGATCCTGCAACATATGCATGCAGGTGTTGCGCACCAACGGCTGCTCCAGCATGGTCATGAATTTGGTCCTGCACTAGATCCTGCAACATGCATGCAGAGGTGCTGTGCACCAACAGCTACTCCAGCATGGTCATGAATTTGGTCCTGCACTAGATCCTGCAGCATGCCTGCAGAGGTGCTGTGCACCAACAGCCGCTCTAGCATGGTCTTGAACTTAATCCTGCACGAGATCCTGCACTTGATCCTGCAACATGCATGCAGATGCTGCACACCAACAGCTGCTCCAGCATGGTCATGCACTTGGACATGAACTTGGTCCTGCACTAGATCCTGCAACATGCATGCAGGTGCTGCACACCAACAGCTACTCCAGCATGGTCATGTCCTTGATCCTGCAACATGCATGCAGGTGTTGTGCACCAACAGCTGCTCCAGCATGATCCTGCACTTGATCCTGCAACATATGCATGCAGGTGCTGTGCACTAACAGCCGGTCTAGCATGATCCTGCCTGACTTCCTGCGCTGCAAGTTTGGCGTGCACAATGGCCGTGCCTATTTACCAGTGGAGGTGCGTGCTATGCTGAGGAGCAGCTAAACTGAAGGCACAGTCAAGAAAATTTTAGAGATAGATGGCTGGAAAGAGGTGTCGCCTTTCTGAAGCTGCTGTAGTAGGTATTGACAATGAACCACGCTGAATGTGCACATACACAGTTTGAACTGCCATAAGTGGCAATCTGTTCATGAGTTTGGTATTGCGTGCCCAGGCAAGGTTTCTGTTATTGCACGCAAGAGACGCTAACACAGGTTTCAAACAACGAGTGCCCCTCCCAGCAGCTGCATTGGATCTTCCCCTTCTTTTCTTGGTAGAGAAGATGCACGGCGCCTCATTTCCTTACAATGTTTGGAGTGTTTTCACTGCTTACCTAGTTTTCTTTTTCCTCTTTAGGTTGCACTTAAACATAAGCAAAATGCAGCTACTGTTTGCTGGGTATGTGCCTAGCTGCGGTCATTGATTGGAGTGCGTGCAGCACCTCCATTGTTTGCAAAAAAAGCAGCAACAATCCCTTTTCAATAAAGTTCGTGAGCTCTTGTTGGATGTGGTCATGTCATTCTTGGATTTTTTGTGCTTGTGCCGTGCATTTGCAAACAAATGCGTGCAAATAAGCACACAAACATACAAACAGGCAAACAAGTAAATTGAGGCCTGCCCTAAAACACAGGACCTTCTGCAAACATGCATGCGCGCGCGCACTCGCACACACACACACACACACACACACACAAATACACAATGACTGCCTGCATAAACTGGGGACTGGAGTCTCTGTCAAGAGCCTCTGCCTGTGCTCTGTGGGGACATGGCATGCCAAGGTCGAGTCCATGCTGCTCCCTCTCTATGTGAATACTTGTGCTGCCTTCATACTCAGGCATGGCCATAAAACGCTCCCTTTTTTTGCTTGGTTTGCTAATGTGCAGGTCACTGAGGCAATGATCGGGCATCGCTTGGGAGAGTTCTCGCCCACACGTGTGGTCCCCCAGCACAAGACCAAGGAGGCAAAGGGCGGGAAGAAGAAGATCAACCCAAATACTGGCAAATCAGGCTGATTTGAACTGCTGCTGTGAAAACTGCTGCTGTCAGCCTGCGAGCAGGTTAGGCTGATATGAGCCATTGATGTGAGCCTTCGAGTCTGTGTGCAATTTAAGCTGATGTGAGCCGCTGATGTGAGCTGCTGCTTGCCAGCATGAAGAGGATCGAGTCTGGATTAAAGGCACCATGGACAGGTCATTGATGGGACGAAGAGAGGGCACTTTTTTCCCATAAGTCCTGCTCGAACTCCATTAAAAGAAGTGGCCAGTGGTACTAGTGGTATAGGAAGGTGCATGGGAAACCAAGGCATCCCGTCTCTGGCTGCATTACCAAAGTGCAGGGAGTTGACAGCAAAGCTGGCTTGCATGTGCCTGCATGATGACCAACGCTTTTTGATTCTTTTTAACAGACTTAGTAAGTCTGTGAGTGCCAGTGGAGTTATCATGATTTTTTAGCATGACCATGCCAAGTTGCAGCATAGCAAGCAGATGGCTGTGCAAGTACATGTCCAGGGGTTGGGAAGGGAAGGGAAGGGTTACATAGCTGTACCTGCCTGCGGGGGCAGCTTAGCTGAAGCAAAACGTGCCTGCATGTCCAGGGGTTGCCCTGGTATGCATTTTGGTTCACTGCCAGTGAGCTTTATGTGGCAGTGTGACAGTGTGCTTTATGCTTTGGAAAGGAAAAAGAGGTACAAGCAGTCGGGCGGCAATGAAGCATCCTGCACCCACTCCAGGCAGGCATGCTCCCTGCTACTTACATGGAGAGCACCCGGCGTGCTCTGTTGTAAGAAAGAAAAGAGGAAAACAACTATGTCGGCAGAGGTTACTCTCCATGCATCATTGGAGGAAAAAGAGACGCATTGGTTAAAAAGAGCTGCAAATCCCCTCCACCGTGGTGACCACAAAGCAGGAACAAGAAGGGCTAGAAAAGAAAAAGGAAACTATGCAGGCAGTGAAAAAACTTTCCACATCAATTAAGGCAAGGCACGGTGTGTTACATCGATATATCTGCATACAAGGGCAGCTGAGCGGAAACACTGAGGCCTGGAACCAGACCTGGCCGAAAAATGCTCGACCCACAAACTTGGACTGGAAAGGATAGGATAGGATCATCCTATGATAGGGTTACATAGCTGTACCTGCCTACAAGGGCAGCTTAGCTGAAGCAAAAGGGTGCCTGTAACCAAACCAAACTTGTGTAAATGTCAACTGAAAGCCTTGAGCTGACTTCAAAAGTGTCAACTGTAAGAATCACACACACTGTCACTCTAAATGAAACAAGCATGCAAAGTCATGCACAAAACTCCAAAAGGTTGTAAAGGTTGTAGGTTCTTGTGTTTTCACAAGAAGCGCAGAAAGTTTGAGAACAGCATCACACTGAAAAATGGTCCAAGAGGCCATGACAAATGTGCACATGTTATGCTTTTTAGAAAAGAAAAAGAAAAGAAAAACTACGTAGGAAGAGAAAACTCTCCCTACATCAATTTAAGGAAAGAGAGACACATTGGCTCAAAGAGCCGTGAGTCTCCCTTACCAGAAGATGAGAGGGGAGTTAGTGTGGGTCAGGTGGGTTTCTGGCAGCACGCTGCTCCAGGGCACCAGTGTTATGATGAGTGCTTTTATTTTCAATGGCACGTCTGGTAGAGGTAAGTTTGTGTGCAAATTGTACAGAATGGGCATGGAGTTTTCTTGCAAGTGTTTCAGATCTTTGTGAGTCAATCCCTAATTTTCTAAATTGATCAAGGGTATGGGCATTGTAGATAGTCCCACCCACACCCAGGAGGATAGGGTGGATAGTAATCTCTGTACCTTGGAGTTGTTTGCACAGTTCACTGTGTTGTTGCTGTGAGGCTTCTAGCTGGGCACCAGGCCTCGTATCTTCACAGTACTTGATTTCTATTAAGTGAATATGGCGGGCTGGAGTTGTGCTACTCCCCATACTGCGCAGTACCCGTTTTGAGGGTGGAGTGGGTGGTCTGTTTGGGTTGGTTAGGTGAGGAGTAACCAAGATTGCATCAGGGCGGCTGGAGTTGCGTCTGGTTTGCATAGAAACCGTGGGTTTGAAGAGGTTGGGAGGTACAGCTCGATTAGAGACTTGCTCAGGGACTTGCAGGTCGTGCTGGGCCAAACGGCTTTTGTTGCCCGCATCCAACTGCACAAGGTTGGCCCCATAAGAGCCTTCACTGATCAGTTTCAAAATCATCCTGCAAGCAATATTGTGACGCTCAGTTACCATGTTACGCATGACGGGGCACTGGCAGCCAGATAGGATGTGGAGAGCGCTATCCATGTGATGGCAATCAGGTAGGGGGCATGTCAGGCTAGTGGATCTTTTGTATCGGACTGCACGTTTCTGAGTGTAGAGGGTGCCTGTGCGGTATTGGAAGACAGTTTGTTTCATTCGAGTTGAGAGACTGGGCATATTCCAAAAGGCATTGCTGATGCTTTTGTTTACATGAGGTAGCAAGCTCTGGTAGTAAGTGTAGTAGCCTGTCTTCCTGTCAGCATAGCCCAGCTTGTGTTTAGCATGCATATGGGATTTCAAAGCATTTTTAAGGTCTGAGAGGTAGCTCAGACGAGGAGAGGAAGGGTGGGATCGAGGAGGCCTAGGATCTGCCTCTTCGGTAGCCAGCCAGATTGTATTGTGGAAGGGATTTCCTCCTGGGCCAGTGCTAGGGAGTCCAGTATCAGTTAGGTTGCCATCTTTGAGGGAGGCCTGGTATTTAGCAATCTGATCAACGCATTCATTCTCAGCTATTCCAGCATGAGACTTGACCTTGTAGAAAAAGGTGTGATCTTGAGAGGCTCGGGCAAGGTTTGAAATCATTTTCAAAACATCTCCTTGCACGTGATCATCATGATGCCTATGCTTTTCTGGATACAGGATTTGCTTTCTGAGTTGATGAAGTGAGCTAAGGCTATCTGTGGCAACATGTGTGTAATCGTGAGTGAGCGCAGCAGCAATGGCAGCAAGCTCAGCTCTTCCTATGGTATTGGTAATTCCAGCGCCAATAGGTTCAACTAATTTTTGTAAATTAGTCAGGGGGTGGTACACACCTGCCCCTATAACTGTCTTGCCGTTCTGGACCTGACAACTGCCGTGTGTGTAGGCCCAAGATCTCCAATCTGCAACTTTAAACTGGAGGTTGGGATGGGACTGACAAGGAGCATTAACAGTAATGTCTAGGGCGGATCTTTTGGGGCCCTTAGAAATCTGTTTCATGTCTAGGGGGAGCTTTTCACATTTTCTGATCCCGGGCATCACTTCATGTCTTGTATTCTGGATGGGGTGGTTGCTAACGTTCTTGATTATCCATTTGGCCTCAGGGATGGCTTTGGCTAGATCCTGAAGCCAGGTATGGTTCTGATTATTCAAGTGAATTTTTGCAGCTGTGTTCCAAACTGCAATAATTTGTAAATCCCAGGAATGCTTGGGTAGGGCAGTTTCCTGGCCGACCCAGGATTGGGGTTTGTCATAGGTAAGTTTGCTTTTAGGAATAGTCCCGAGCTTGTAGCAAAGGTTTGGGTAGGCATTGAGGAGTTGTGAGTAGGGGTTGGTTATCATATGCCTGCCACTTGCTGGCAGAAGCATGAAGGTGGCTGTAGCCTCTGTGTTACTAATTAGTAAGGATGGCAGAGTAGATAGCATGTCGTAGTGTTAGTTTCATGGACTTCTCATCATAGATGGGGTGGCAGATAGACATCCCGGAAAATCTCGAGGAGAGAGAATTGTAGTGGGCACCAAACAGAATGTCGCGGGGATCAGAACTCCAGTAGTGGTGGTAGTGAGCGTTATAGTCAAGGGGAGAAGCCATTTCCTCTTGGGTGACTTGTGCCCATTTTTGGAAGGCAGAGTGAATGTGAGGTGGGAGGGTCCGTGAGAAGGAATCTTCAATCTTTTTGCTTTGATATTTGTCCTCCAATTTGGTCTTGCGGGCTAGGAGCCCCAGAATCTCAGATGCAAAGCTTGCTGGTGGGGGGCAGATGTTATCATGCAGACCTTCTGCTTTGGACCTGAGGAAAGCTTTGAAAAGGACATCAAAGCGTTAAGGGGTTATCATCCCAACGCATTTGCCATCTGTATTGTAGATGCAGGCCACTCTTGATTTGTAAATATCAGGGAGGGTGAGGGTAGTTGGGATAGATGGTGCGGGGCTTTCAGGCGTTTCTGTTGGGGGATGATTTGGAGAAGGTTCAGGATTGTGTTTGACAAGGTCTATTTCTTGGACCCAGAACTCACAAGTGCCAGTGGGTTTGATGTCCGTTTGCGGATTGGTAGGGTGTATGTCAAAGATGACTTTGTTTCGAAGTTCTATGTCTAGTTTCTGGCTCCAGGTGCTATTTGTATCAGATTTGTTGAACCCTTGCCTCTCTAGGTTGGAGAGGGAGGAGTCTGCTGTGGGTAGGAGAAGGTTGGGTTTGCTTAGCTGAGATTCAAACTCCTGTATGCGCTGGTCAAAGATGGGCCAGCTGTTTTTTAATTTTTCTGGCTCCCATGATGGTAACCAACAAACCTTAAGCAGTTCTTCTTCAGACTTGTGTGCTCTATTAATTTTGTCTTCGTTGCTGAGGCTAGCACAGACGGGACAGGCCCAGGCTTCAGCTGCGCTGACCTCTTGCCTTTGGTCATCGTTATAGCATCCAAGTTCTCTCATGCATTTCCAGTGGTAGGTACGTTCGCACACATCACATACATACATGTCAGGGAAGGGGGGCTCTGTGTTGATAGGCTCCAGGCCTCCGTGGTAGTTGCATATCTGGCAACATGCACACTCAATGTCTGTGCGAGCAGCTGTGCAGATGCTTGCTGGTTGGAAGCTAGCTTTCTGGAAGAGAGGCAGGGCCCACTTCTCTATTATCATGGGCGCGTAGTGTGTTTGGTATTGCTTCTGCTGGGACGAGGGGTCATTACTCATGTCCTTTCTCTTGGCTGAATAAATTCTCCATGCGTCTATATGTGTGATGTGAATGTCATTATAGTATACAGCATTAATGGCGTGGTTGGCTGTGGCTTCTTGAGCCAGCTTTTTCACCAAATTTTCTTTGTACCTCCAGACATCGTTTCCTTGCCAATTTGGAGCTAGAGGGTAGATGGTAAGGGTCTGAAGTTCTGCTTCTACATGAAGCAGAGCTTTCCTCTTTCTGTTATGACTCTGGATACTGTTCTGTGTATTTGAGCTGCTTGGGGTGTTGGGGTGGGTATGGGGAATGGAAGGCACGTCATTTTGTTGATGCTTTATACATAAGGTCTCAGTATTCACTGTCATAGATGCATTGCAGTGCTTCAATAAAAGTTACCGCCGATACAGCCAGGTGAGTGCAAATGTCAACATACTTTATAACCTTGAAGGTATCAGTTGCATTGCCTTGCTTGAAGCTTTTCAGCAGTAAAGTACCCTCTGCAATCTCTCCCAAACATGGCACGTGGGGGTTGAGCGGCCCTTGAGGAGGCTTGAGTAGCTGCTTGAGCTGCTGCCCCAGTCGGGCAGCATTGAGGTGCAGGAAGGGCTCGCCAGGGTTGGGGAGGCGGCCTGCAGGCAGGTGCTGGCAGAAGGGGTAAGGAACCAGCTCCCCCTCACCAAGTTTGACCAGGATTGCTGTTCCCCTGACTTGTACAACCAGTTCCTTCCCATAGCCACACTGTCTCCGGCCCAATTGCTGCAGCTATATGGCCTTCTTTCCTTGGACTGGAAAGATGAGACAACAAAAGCATGTTTGCTGCGGTCTGGTGTTGTAGGAGCACGAGGTAGATTATGCTCAAAGGCTTCAAAGTTGTTGGATCAGATGGATACTCTAAACATTTGATGAGAAAAGTACTGCAGCATGTGGTTTGTAAAAGGAAAGGAAAGGAAAGTAAGGGCTTACATAGCTGTACCTGCCTGCGAGGGCAGCTTAGCTGAAGCAAAAATGTGGTTCGTAAACATTCATTCCAAATATGCCCATGCAATGTTCCATATTCACTGGGATAATAAGCCATGTTTGGCATTCAGATGGAAGAAGACACATATTTCCTCCTCATAGGCACACTAGCTAGCCTGGATGACATCAACTACAGGATATCTTGGAGGCCTGATATATCCCTCAGCAATCCCATACCTCCTAAGAGGGCCCCATGTCGCTTTAACTGCCTGTGCTATCTTGCGCACTCAAACTTGGCTATCTTGGTCTGCGCTTGCTCCTTGTCCTTTCTTCACAGCTCTTCTCGTGTTATGCCCTGGTGCTGCTGCTCCTGCTGCTGGGGGAAGGATGGTGTTGGTGCTGAGAGGTGGGGAGCTGGTGCGCTCTGACTGTAGCTGCTCCTCCCTCCCTGTTGTTCGTGAAACATTGAAATAACAAATTGTGTTTGTTGCGGTCTGGTGTTACATATATTACAGCATTCCTGGACGTGTTGGCATGTTGAAGGTAAACCCTATAGAAGGCTTTAGAGAGGAGGTGCTGGGCAAGCAGCGGAAGAAAGGGGGAGAAGGAGAGTCTGGGTCTCCAGGAAGTGGTCGACAATCCTTTACTAAAGTCTAGTAGATCCCCATAAGCTTCTATTCTGACTTTCCCTTATGTCTTTTTTAGGATTGAGGGTCCTTCAGTGAGACCCTTGCCTGTTCATAAAAAAGAAAAAGTTCGTACCAAAAAGGCTAAGCTTGTTGTCCTGGATCATGAAAGTCAGCATATCAAAGGACTAGACAACGTGTTTTGGAGTCAGGCCAGGTGTCGTCTGGGAAGAGCATGCTAGTTAGGAGCTTTTTCTTATTGTACACGGTCGCTTGGCTCCCTGAGTCTTTTCTCTCCTTTTTTATAACCCCTGCGCGGCCCAAGGATTACAAGATACATATGTAGCATCCAACAATAATACTTGTCACGGCCAGGTTATGGAGCCGGGTCCAGTAACCCTCCAGATCCCCATTAGCATTTTTACTGCAAGTAGAGGGGACTCACGGCTCTCCTGAGCCAATGTCTCCTTTCCTTAATTGATGTAGTGAGAGATCCCTTTGCCTACATAGTTTTCTTTTTCTATCAGCCAAGAAAAGAAAAATAGAAGGCTCCGCAGGCACTGACAACACTCCCCACATCAATAAAGGAAAATAGGATACCTGGGGCCAAGGCACCTTGTGTCCTTTCCGCCAAGAAGAGCAGAAAAGTTCAATGGGGATCAAAAAGGGTACAAGCGGTAAGCCGTGCCTGATCTTGATGATGAGGGTTGAAAGAAAGGAAAAGAAAAAACTACACAAGCAGTAAAAACACTCCCCACATCAATCAAGGAAAAAATAAAACCTAGGTCCAAGGTATCATGTCTCCACTCACCAAGAAGAACAAAAGACATGGGCCAACAAGGATCAGGGGGGTTACTAGCAGTAGCCTGTGTCTGATCTTGCTGATAAGAGTTGAGATAAGTCTTCTCAGGAGCGTGCCTGGTGCTAGCAAGTTTGTAAGCATACTGGACAGAATGAGTGTGAAGCTTCCGAGCAAACTTTGTGGCTGTATGAGTGTCAAGACCAAGCCCTTTAAGAGGCTCTAAAGTGTGTGGGTTGTAGATGACCCCGTTCAAACCTAACAGAATGGTATGGGGGGTAACTGGAGCTGAATTAAAAGTTACAGGTTACAGGAAAAAGGAGGTCTTGAGCTGAGGCCCTTGAAAGATGGTGAGGTCGCGGCACTTCTTTTTTCACGGCACTGCTGCCTGGAGGCCTTGAGCTGATTCTTGGGCCTGGTATCTTTACTAAAGAAAAGCTAACAAAATACTGTAGTACAGTATTTGACCTCTGCAAGATTGATGTGCTTCTGTTCTGGAAGGAGCTGACTAGGGTGACGGACCTTGGAAGTAGTTGGAGTGGCTGTGGCTGGCGCTAGGTGCCCCCTGTTCCCCCCGCGCCCCCTCTACTTCTCAACGGATACCGGGAATTGGTCCTTGGCACTCTTTTCATTGGAACAACAAAAATTTCATCAGGGCGACTAGAAGTTAGCTTTTGTTTATCAGGGAAACACGAGGGAATTTCTGTCCAGGGAGGGTTCTATTTGTTGAATGTTCAGGGATCTGCAGGCTCTGTAAAATAAGACAATCTGCACTGCCATGTCAATGAGGCAAGGCCTGCCCCATAAGGACCTTTGCTGGTACCTTTAAGGAGGATTTTACTAGCTATCATACCATGATCACAAGATCGCAACATGACGTTGTGGCACTCAGTTACCATGCTTGACATGGTGGAATGTTTACACCCTAAAGGAATGTGAAGGGCACATGCTGGCTCCCCACAGTGGGGGCATTGTAGGCTGGTGGACATTTAAAGTGCACTCCATGTTCTTGATTGAAGAGGGCACCTGTTCCAAGCCTGTGTTGTGAATACATGTGTGTCCTCAGAGCACCATGAAGGTCAGATAAGTGTTTAAGCTTTGGGGCAGGTAAGTTTGGGCATTCTAATGTATTTGCATAGGTGCAGGCAGTTTCCTCAAAGGTAAGGCCATGGTGGCGTGTAAGGGAATGCATTCTCAAGATTGACACAGGGAAAGGTTGTGTCTGCAGGGGTGTCATCACCCTGAATTGCCTGGTGTTTGGCAATGGCATTCGCGTTCTTTACTCGCAATGCCAGCGTAAGCTTTAACCTTGTAAAGATAAATTGGGGCAGGTGAATTGCGCACAAGCTGTATGAATAAATTCAAAATGTGACCTTGAACATGCTGACGGTTAAGCTTTGGGTACAGTGTTTGCTTTCTGGTTTGCTGGAGTGAGGAAAGGTTATAAAAGGCAACTTGAATGTGAGAGTGATCCTGGAGAATGGTATTGTTGATTCCTGCTTTGTTTGGGTGGACGAAATTGAGACTGTCTGGGTGGTAGACCCTTGCTCCTGTCTCTTGTCTTCCATGTTGTATATGGCAACTGCCATCTGTGTATGCCCACTCTTTCCGGTTCTTAAGTCTTTGGACCATGTTTGGGCTAGATGCGGTAAGTGGCGAGAGGGGTTGTTGGTTTTGGATTACGTCCTTAGGAATTTGCAGTTGGTCAGAAGGTAGCTGTTCAATTTTCTTGAAACCAGTCTCAATATCTGGGTGTCTGGCGTTGAGAACTGGGTCATTGCTGATGGTTGTTTTCCACCAGCTTGCTTCAGGAACGTCTCTTGCTAGTTTGGTGAGCTAAGCTGGGTTGTTCTCATTAAGGCGGATCCTTGCTGCAGTATTTTAGACAGCGATGATTTGTATGCTCCAGGAATGGCGGGGGAGCATGATTTCTTTGCTGACCCAGAATGGGGGGCTAGTACAATTGAGGTTCGTTGAGGGGATGTTTCCCAATGTGCAACAGATGAGGGTAGGCATTAAGGAGTTTGGAGTATGGATTGGTGCTCATTGGACCTCCCCAGCCTGGTAGGAACATGAAAGTTGCTGTTGCATCAGTTTGTAGTATTGCAGAACTTAATTGAATGAATGGCGTGACGCCATCGGCGTGTTTTAGAGGGAGATGCTTGACACGGAAAGAAGAAAGAAAGAAAAACTACGCTTGCCAAGTCTGGCCGCGTGCATTAAGGAAAGGTCAGCTAAAAGGAGGGCCCCACCACACAGACCAAGAGGAAGAGGTGGCACAGAAGTCTACACCAGCAAGTTGGCCTCCACCATGGGGCCTACGACACGACTGTCAGGTAGGCCCTGTCCAGCAAGCTCAAGACCCACCCCTAAGCCATAGAGCAAGCTTTCCAACATCTCAGCATGGGCCCCCCTCTTGCACAGGGGCCAACCAGGGTGGTGGGAGGTGAGCACGCAGTTATGCAGACTCAAGCTGAGACACTCCACCTCTAGAGACCTTCTCCTCCGCGCCGACCTCTGGGACCACTCCTGCACCAATGTCCTCCACCTGGCAGCCTGGTATCCCTATTAATTTGTTTGCTTCTGCTAGCTCTCTCTCTAGCCGATGGGACTCACTGTCAGTCGTTGAAATCACAAGCAGTGTGACGGTGTTCAGAGAGTATTTTTTTAAACAAGGATGTTTAGGGCCCAGGCTTGCGCACCTTCTTCACCAATAGGTAAACAAATAAAAAGAGATCACGGGATAAGCGTTCCTAGCAGCAACTTATGCTTGACCTTGGTGATAAGAGTTGATATATGTCTTCCCAAGGGCATGTGCAGATGCCAACTTGCCGTTATGCCTTCATTAGCAAAAGAAATGAAAGCCAGATGCTGCTAGGCACTTCCCAGATCACAAATTTTCTTTTTGAAATTGCTGGTGGAGGCGACATTTAGCTATTCTCAGCCACTCAGCACAAGGCCTCAGAAACAAGGCTTGCTCCACATATTGTTGACATGTGTACACATTCCATTTGGTTACAGGCACCTTTTTGCTTCAGCTAAGCTGCCCTTGTTGGCAGGTACAGCTTTGTAACCCTAACCTATTCATTCGGGCCCATGTGACTCCCTTTCCTGCACTGGTGACTGGGGTGCTCTGCCTACTTGACTGCCTACGTATTTCACCAGTTCATTTTCATGCATGCTAGCTGTTGCCCAGCAGAGGTTTTAACTTTTACTTTATTTTCACCAATGCAGTCATGAGCCTTTTTTCTCGAGTCCATGAGCGAAGTCTCACTGCTTTAAATCTGCTCTGATGGAATTTTACTGCCAAGTTTTATCTCTTTCTCCTTTCCTTGCAGGCATAGGGGTCATGGAGCACACACCAAGGAAGAGGAGCCAAGAGGGTCGGTCAGTGAGCAGGCTACTGTGGAAAAAAAGGGGGCGTGGACAAAAATCAGTTGTTCACAGTGCACAGGTCTCATTAATACCAGTTGGTCAGCATGAGTATGTAACGACTTTGATAGCTGCATGCTCAGCTTGTAATTGTTCCTACCCACACTCAGACCTCTCCTTTATCTTCATCAGCTTCACATCAATTGAAGATGTTGAAGCAACACATCCACATCTGGGTCAAATGGTATCCACAGATGGAACACAGCCTGCAGCATAGAGATCACTCCCACTCGACAAGGATGCCTGGGCACTTGCCCTGTACGTGCCCCTCCCTGTTGCAGGTCCAGCACACAGCTCCTGCCTTGAGGTGGCCATCAGTGCCTGCCATAAGCCTGCCACCACTGATGCTGCGAGCTGTGCCGCTACCCACGCCCCCCCCACCACCCCTGCCTCGCCCACTTCTGGTCCTCCAGCCACCTTGGCCTGAGCCGTCTTCCAACATAAGCGGCCGCGACGGCACGGCCCTGTCCTGCTGCTGACGCTCCTGATCAGGCTCGGTGAGCTTGAGCTCTTGAAGCAGTGCAAAAGTCTCTACTTTATCAAAGGTAAGCCGCTCGGGCTGCTCACTGGATCTGGCGCTGAAAAGTACGTTGAAACGCATCGTGTCGTAGGTGGGTGGCAAGCCTTTCAGCAGCTTCACCACCACATCCTGCTCCTCTGTGCACGTGTCAGCATACGAGAGAGCCCAGAAGAGCGCGCGCGCACGACAAAAGTATGCCCCCACACTCTCACCCGGGCGCATGCGCAGGCTGTCGAGCTCGCTGTCCAGCTGGAGTCTGCGCTGCAGGGATTGGTGCTTACCTTTTAAAGCCTCCCATGCCTCCCGCCCATAATTCTTGGACATCACCACATAAAGGTGGGATGAATCAAGGTAGGGCACCATTGCTGCCAGTGCCTTGGCTCCCAAGGGCCCATCTGCATAAGGGCCGTCCTCATGCCAAAGGTCTTTCTGGATGAGGAGCATCTTCATCCGAAAGGCCCATTCTGGGTACTCTATGTCCCCTAGAGGCCTGAGCGGGAACCAGCCGCTGCTACCGCCTGCCTGCATGCCTGCTCACATGCAGGGTCGCAATTATAATGCTAATAGTCTGCAAGCAGGAAGCAAGCACAGCTTGTGTGGGCGCGCTCATAGATGCACATGCATGCATGTGTGTGTGTGTGTGTGTGTGTGTGTGTGTGTGTGTGTGTGTGTGTGTGTGTGTGTGTGTGTGTGTTGTGTGTGTGTGTATGTGTGTGTATGTGTGTGTGTGTGTGTGTGTGTGTGTGTGTGTGTGTGAGTGCTTTGAAGCCAGGACAAGATCAGCCTGCTCCATGCCTGAGGTGGTTGATGATAAAAATTTCTAGAAGATTCCCGAGAGCTTCGGTGCTGGCAAGTCAATTGAAAGCACACCTTGGTATTTCTGCCTTGAGTTTAAGACGTGGCGAATAAGCTGCTGTTTCAGTCTGTTCATGTAAAACTAATTTAAAAATTATTGATTTAAGTGCTCAATGTGATCAAAATGAGGCCATTTTTGAAGGAATCGATTTGTATAATTGTAAATATCTAAAATTGTTTTCTTTTTAGATTTCCATGCATTGTCACCGGTAAATTCCAGCTCAATGTGGGTTCTTCCTTTCGCCTGCAAGCGCAAGGATCTCGTATCTTCAGGATGTGGAGAATTAAATGCACAGCACGAGGCGAGCAAGAATCCGAATGCACGAAAGGAAGGCCAATCCATACCTCTCCCATCAAGCTCCCTTTTCACCAGCAACCGCCTGTCTCAAGACTCATTCAGCGTCAGCACATTCTACCCGCTGGCATCCTTCAATCCTGCAATCCAGGAGCGCTTCCAATGTTGCATGCCTTTCGAGAGATCTCACTGAATCTATCATCTAAATCGATCATCTCAATCGATTTAAGGCAGGAAAACCTGCCTTAAGGGGTAAGGAGATGCATGTTATTAGCAGATATAAGAAGTGGTTTGGCTTTATTTGTGCCTTCCGGCTCAATAATTGATCATCCTTGAGCGTCATGGCTGAGCTCAAAAAGATAAGAAAACTATGTATCGGCGGAGGCAACTCTCCCTACATTAATTAAGGAAAAGGAGACACATTGGCTCAGAAGAGCCGTGAGTCCCCTCCACCACAAAGCTACAAAACAGAAAGTGCTAAAGGGGATCTGGAGGGTGACTGAAAGCAACCGGCTCCAGAACCTGACTTTGAGAAGTACATAGCCTTTATTAGCACGCCTAGTGGTAACAAGCATGTTGGCGTGCATAGAATGCATAACAGAACGGGCATGAAGTTTATAAGCAAGTTTAATGGCACGTTGGTGGTCAAGTCCAAGTTGTTTGGACTGGTTCGGGGTGTGTTCAGTATAACAGGTCCCACCAACACCCAGGAGGATGGTATGTAAAGTCACAGTTTTGCACTGATGAGTTTGCAGAGGTCTGCATGCTGCCGCTGTGCCGCCTCCAACTGCTGTCCAGGCCTTGTGTCTTCACAGTACTTGTTTTCAATCAAGTGCACATGCCGCTGGCTTGCATCCAGTTAGTTAAGTTGTCTAACGCGGGTGGTTTGTTGGACCTGTTTGGGGTGCTGTACCTGCTGCGTAACACATGGTATGAGTGAACAGATAAGCATCAGGACGACTTGGTGTGAACTTCTACGGTACAATCATATTAGAGCTGGACAACGCGTCCCCCAAAAGAGGTGTTTTCATAATGCTCCCAGCATAGGTGGGGCCCATACCCAAATATTTAAGTTAGGGTTGGTAATATAGCCTGTTTTTGGAACTTGTCAAAGAACTGGGGCTTCACAATTCAGGGTTGGGCCCCATATGCCTAATCAGCCACGGCGTGAACCCTATTTTTCGACCACCTAATCTCTATTCCTGACCACCCACTGCAACAATTTGAATGATTGTTGGTGATTTAGTGTCATTATACCAAAAGGAGATGACTCAATCAGATTGCAAAAAGAATGGGTTAAAAAGACCCAGTGGTTGGTGAGATACAGGGTCTCAGCCATTTACCTTCATGGAAACCCATCACAAGCCTTGAGGGGTGCCAAAAAGGTCAATTTATGACTTCCCGTCATGCAAGATCAGCGGCAGTCACACCTTTTTGTTTTGGTGAAGCATTTCACTAGAACAAGGTACAATGCAGCCTTCAAGCAATAATAACCTCCAACCGAATAACTAGTCCAGGCAACCATGATTCAGCAACAACCATGATTTGACGTGACGTTCCTCCTTTGCTTTATTTGAATATGCAGGATGTGAAGAAGAGTAAGGAAAAACTAGGTAGGCAGTGAAACATTCCCTACATCAATTAAGGAAAGGGGGCCACATTGGTGCACAGACCGTATGACCTCCCCACCACAAAGTTCAGACTGAGAGAAGCACGGCAGGCAGAGAAAGAAGACAGGTCCAGCAACGAGAAAAGAAAGCAGGATCATCCTGCTTTATCATGATGATAGCTGAAAGACTGGAGTTCCAGACCTTCAACAGCGAGCAGAGTCAGCACTGTCAGCCTTCCAACCAAGTAAAGCCATGCCCAGCAGCTGTCTGCTGAGCACAACTAAAGTCTGCATTCTGGCAGACTTGCTTAATTAGCTGCTAGCAACTGCTGACCACGCAGAAGCCTGTGGAACAGCCCTTAGAGCACTGGTGCCAACACATTAAGTGCACGCCTTGCCCGGCCCCCAGACCACAGATATTAACATCATGTAATATGATATTAAATGGGAGCTATGAGAATACAATTTTGAAAGTGGGAAGGGTGGAGCTATAGGCCATTTTTCGGTGATCTCAGGCCAGAAGAGTGATCTGGAGTCCTCCGATTCTCATCAATTTTTGGTTAAAGAAAAGAAAAAGAATAGTCTACGCCAGCCAAGAGGCCGCGTGCATTAAGGAAAGGTTCCCTAGCTAGCAAGCTAGAAAGGGTCTCACCAAAGGGCCCTCAAGCCTAAACTAGACTAAGCTAGCCTAGGAGAAAGCCAAAGAACAGGGCTAATGAGGCTCTGGAGGGTTGTCCACCATGCTTCTGGACGCCCGGACTCTCCTTCTCCTGCTCTCCTCCTCCGCGCGCCCAGCAAACCCTCCCCCAGAAGTCCCCTGGAAATGAAGTGCATGTCTAGTGTTGATAATAGTTGTTATTTTTGGATAGCATGGCAACCCAATTTGGATGCTAATGATCTAGCCTTTTGCCTGGTTAAACCCTAGTTGATAAGAGGTTTAATGGTGTAATCGTTATAAATAGTTCCTGCAACACGGACTAAAATGATGTGCAGGGTCACCTTGTTGTTCCTGTTGGGGTTTCTTGAGCTGCGGGATTTAAGCCTTGTTAGCATATAGGCACGCTGGGTAGTTGCAGCTTCCAGAGTGGAAAAAAGGTTGGTATTAGGGCAATATTTAAACTCAACAAGATGAATGTCCCTATCTTGAGGAGGGAAAAAACTCCATGCCCATTCGGTTCATTATGCCCATAAGCTTGTTACCACTAGACGTGCTATGGAAAATGATGCTTCTCACAGCCAGGTTCTGGAACCGGGTGCTTCCAGTAACCCTCCAGATCCCCATTGGCTTTCTTCTTTGTAGCTTTGTGGTGGAGGAGGCTCACGGCTCTACTGAGCCAATGTGTCTCCTTTTCCTTAATTGATGTAGGAAGAGTTTCCTCTGCCTACGTTGTTTTTCTTTTCTTGAGGAGGGATCTTAGCAGGGTCAATGTGTGTGGGTCGGCCTGGGATAGAGCGCAGTGAACATGATATTTCTTTGGAATAATAACGGTCAGCATGGTTGGATTTGAGAATGAAAGCCGGGAAGAGCATGTCCAGCAATATGGGGGAGTTGTCCAGCTCTGTTATTATATACATGGTTGTATCACAGAAAGAAAGAAAAAGAATAAACTATGCAGGCTAGAAAATGTCTCCCATCAATTAAGGAAAAGGGGATACCTAGGTCCGAGGCACCATGCATTTTCTCCACCAAGAGAGGGAAAAAACAGGTCAATGGGGATCAGGAGGGTTACCGGCAGTTCCCCGTGCCTGATTTTGTTGATGAGACTTGAAGAAGCCTCCTCAAGAGCGGGTCTGGTGCAAGCAAGTTTTTAAGCGTACTGACAGAATGAGCATGCAGCTTCAGAGCAACTTGAAGCTTGGTGACTGCATGAGTGTCAAGACCAAGCCCTTGAAGAGGCTCACAAGTGTGAGGGGTGCAGATGACCCCGTCCACACCTAAACATCAACCATGATGGCGTGGAAGGTGACTTGAGCTGAGGCCCTTTAAGGTTGCCCTATTGGTAACGTTACCACTGCTTGAAGTCCTCCAGCTGGTATTTGTGCCTGTGTCTTTACAGCACTTGACCTCCACAGTATGTAAACGTTTTGGTAAGAGCTGGCTAAAGGATGGACCTTGGAAGCAGGTGGAGTGGCTTTGGCTGGCGCTAATTGCTCCCTTCTTCCCCTGAGCCACTGACAATGTGCTGATTGGACTATTTGACACATTATTTAAGCTTTGATGGATTAAAAGGGATTACAAGGAGATTTAAAGAGGCGTGCAGTTTGGACAAGTCCTGGCTGATTGGGTGCTGATACTACCTCACTCAGCATCAAAAATGGTAGCCAAGTCTGATCAAAACTTTGATGATCGTGTCTTGGCTCAGGAAACCACCTGTTCAACGTGGTGACTTTCCTTGTTTGTCAAGCTATGAAAAGTAGCCAAAAATAGCAGGTAAAACACGTGTTTGCAGTTATGGAAAAGTGATCACAAGTAAGAGAAGTGTTGCAATCAATGCCGGAAATTTGGCAAAGCCAGCTCCTCACTGATGGAAGGCTTCAGTCGTGGCTCAAGAGACGCAAATTTCATGACAACACTAGACATGCAGGCGTGAATGCATCAGATCATGTGCGCAGCATTGATGTACACATGTGCGGATTGCTGCGTGCATTTTGCATGACATTTGCTGGGCTTTGTCAAATAGACTTTCCTTCAGGGCCCTGGAATCATCAGTTGCACCAGCATGAGGATGCTGAGTGAGACTGTGCCATTAGGTGCCATTCTGTAGGCGTGGGGTGGCACAGATTTCCAGGACACATCAGCTTCTTCTTGGCTACCAAAGATGCAACTCGTTCCCGATAAATTTGCCCACTTCACCACACGCCACCCAAAGTTGAATTCCCCAAAAGAAAAGGGAAAACCACTCCCTGTATCAATTGAAGAAGAAAGAATACCTAAGGCCGAGGCATCACGTTACCCCTTCACCAAGAAAGATAAGAGAATTGAATGATTGGGGACCAGGAGGGTTACAAGCAGTAGCCCGTGCCTGATCTTGGCAATGAGAGTTGAGATGTGTCTTTGCGCGTCTAATGCTAGCAAGTTTATAAGCATTCTGGACAAAATGAGTATGAAGCTCCAGGGCAAGCTCGGTGGCTGTATGAGTGTCAAGACCAACTTGCAGCTCTTTGAGGGACTTAAGGTGTGAGGAGTGTAGATGACCCCGCCAAATCAGGAAACTGTGCGTAGAACATCTTTCCAGGTGCATGTTTTGGCAGCATGTAAGTAACATGAGCATTCTTGGTTGGAAGAGTGGACTGGTGATGATGAAATTTCTATAGACCTTACATCCACCATCAGTAGACAAGGTCAATATGGTTGGCAGGGAAGATGTTTTGTTGGAAATCCTGAGCATTTTGTAGGCCATTCCAAAACAGTGACACAACGTATCTTCATTTGTGGGGACTTTAATGCCCACGTAGGGTGCTTAAATGCATTAGATTACGGACGCACACTACGATTTGCTTGCAACTTACCCACAACTTACTGGAAACGGATCAACACTGTGCCCACATATCAAAAAGGCTGGAGAATGCCTTCAATGCAAGTTGTGGATGTGGCATCTAACCTGAATTGCATCATTACCACTGGGAGAGCGCCTGGAGATTTGGGACAACCTTCCTTTAGGCTACAGCAAAACACGCAGAAGCTGACCAGACCATCTTGTAGTTCCCAAATGCCTGTACTCGTTCATAAAGCAAGTGACACTCACCGAGCCTACCTGTCTAGACCACTGCTTTCATACAATCACCTTTAGCACCCCGGACACACATACAATGCACATTGAATGTGGTCCCTATTCAATTCCACTCCCTTGACAGTGAGACGTTACAGGACTTCAAGGAAAGTTTCCTGAGAGGTACCTATTTTGATGGAGGGCTAATAAAGCACAAGCTTATGCTGCACACATTGAAGTGGACGAGAGTAGCAGGGAGGCTTTTGAATCCGCTGTCACGGATCAGGATGCTGAAAGAGCATGTACTACAAGATAGTATGGATTTTTAATGCTGCCAGACACCCGGATATTGGTACGATTGCCCTTAGACCTCGCTCTCAGCAAATGGTGCGCAACAGAAATCACAAACGGCTTGAGTGGTTCGATTATGTGTGTACAGCCAGAAAGAAGGCCTTTTTAATTGCATTGAAGACTGGGCAAGCCAGGCACGCTTGTGAGCAACTGCACAGAGAGCACAGAGCTGTTCAGCAGCGTGCTAAGCAATGATATACCCACACTCAAGCTGTAGGTTTCATGCGCAAGATTTTCCAAAATGATCCGGCTATACACAAACTTCTGAAGAAAAGAAAAGAAAAAGAAAAGAAAAAACTATGCAGGCAGTGAAAACACTCCTCACATCAATTAAGGAAAAGAGGATACCTAGGGCCGAGGCACCGTGTATCCCCTTCACCAAGAGAAACAAAACAAATAAGTCAACGGGGATCAGGAGGGTTACTAGCAGTTGCCCGTGCCTGATCTTGGTGACAGGAGTTGAGAGGAGTCTTCTCAAGAGCGCGTCTGGTGAAAGAAAGTTTATAAGCGTACTGGACAGAATGGGCATGAAGCTTCAAAGCAAGCCTGGTGGCTGTATTAGTGTCAAGACCAAGCTCTTTAAGAGGCTCCAGAGTGTGGGGGGTGTAGATGACCCCGCCCACACCTAACAGGATGGTATGGAGGGTGACTTGAGCTGAGGCCCTTGAAAGATCGTGACAGAGGTTGCAGTGCTTTTGCTTGGAGGCCTCCAGCTGATTTCTGGGCCTGGTATCTTCACAGTATTTGACCTCCACGAGATGGATGTGCCTCTGTTTTGGATGGAGCTGACTAGGGTGATTGACCTCGGAAGTAGGTGGAGTGGCTGTGGCTTGTGCTGAGTGCTCCCTGTTCACTCCGCGCCCCCCACTACTTCTCAAAGGATACCAGGAATTGGTCCTTGGCACTCTTTTCATTGGAAGAACTAAAATTGCATCAGTGCGACTAGAAGGGAGCCTTTGTTTGTCAGGGAAACGACGAGGGAAAGTGTATTTTGGAAAGGCTCTATTTGTTGAGTGTTCAGGGATCTGCAGGTCCTGTAAAGCAAGACGATCTGCGCTGCCAATGTCCATGGAGGCAAGGCCTGCCCCAAGGGGGCCTTTGCTGACACCTTCAAAAAGGATTCTGCTGGACATATTCTGGCGCTCGGTTACCATATTTGATATGGTGGAGTGTTTACATTTTGAGACAATGTGAAGGGCACTGTCTGGCTCCCCACAGAGGGGACATTGTAGGCTGGTGGACATTTTGAAGTGCACTGCATGCTCTTGATTGAAGAGGGTGCCTGTGCGGTAGTTGAAAACTGTTTGTTTCATTTAAAAAGGAAGTGTTGGCATGGTCCAGAAGGCATTGCTAGCCTTTTTATGGACTGTATAAAGTAGGCTCTGGTAATAGGAGAAAGCAGGCTTTGGTAATAAGAGAGTTCTGAAGAAGCCTGTGAGCTCCCGTACCACTCCTGTTTCTGAGCAGGCCTGGCAGGAACATATCAACAACCTATTTAACCATCCTTCTCCTTCCAACAACGGCACTCATGGCTTGCATTAGGGGGCACAGGCCCATACCCTTTCAATCTGCCTGGGGAAGCTGGGCTAACCTCCCTTGTCTCTAAGCACATTTCCAACATGAGCAGTTCCTCTTCACCTGGCTTTGACACAGTCCTACCTCCTTTCATTAAACATGCGTGCAAACTTGTCCCTAGATGTCATGGCAGAGGTATCGAACATCACAATGTGCTGGCTCCATACATTTCACAACTCTTCACGCTTATGCTCAAAACTACTCGCATCCCCTCATCCTGGAAAGCTGCCAAACTTGCTCCAAATCACAAAAAAGGCCCTGTGACACATCCTTCAAACTACCGGATGCTTGCAGTCAGTAACACACTTTACCACCTGTACACAAATGTCCTCACTCCATGGTACAAGAGTGGTACAAATACAAAATTATTCCTGACAGTCAATTTGTTTTTTTTTCCAGGCCGCAACACCTTACAGCCACTTTTTATTTTGAGGCACCTAAAGCATGCAGCTCAGATACTTCAACCTCAAGGCTCCCCACGTTTGTATGCCACCTTTATTGATTTCAAACAGGCATATGACTCAATACCCAGACAGATTGTGGGAACACTTACACAAATGCCAGATGCCCAGCCAGCTTCTCTCCATCATTAAAGACCTCTACCGAGATGACAAATACATCCTTATTGACGGAGATAAACGGGCAAGTGTCCAGCCAATGCACGGAGTTAAACAAGGGTGCCCACTGTCACCACTCCTACTCTCAATCTACGTTAATGATATTGGCTGCATCACAAATGGGGAAACAGGCGTGGTGACAGGCTTACCAACATCCCGTGTTTCTAAAATGCTCTCTGCAGATGACCTCACTTTGACTGCAAACAACCACACCCACATGTAAGCCATGTTAAACAATTTGCAGGGTTATGCAACCAGAAAATGCCTGACGGTCAACACAATAGATTATGAGGTCGTCTGCTTCAATTCCAGAGCTGACACTCTTCCCCAACTGTTTGATGGTGACAACCTTCCCTACACTGATTCTTTCAAATTCTGGGTATGGTCTATGACAAACGTCTCAACCTTTACACTGCTGCTGAGGCTGCTCTGAAACCATGCATAGCGGGGACTTATTTTGTCAAAACCTTTGCTTACGACCACAACCTTACAAATCAGCTGCATGCGCTCATCTGGCTCTTGAAAACGTACGCTATCCCAGCAGAAATGTATGACAGCCAGATATGGGCCAATCCTTACTAACGGCAGGGCACAGAAATGGACGACCAGTTGCAGAAGTGGATCCTGGACGTTTTGCAGAACCTTTTTGGAGTAATAAAGAGCTTCGTCTTGACACTAATACAGCCACCAGGCTTGCTTTGAAGCTCCATGCCCATTCTGTCCAGTACGCCTATAAACTTTCTATCACCAGGTGCGCTCTTGAGAAGACTCCTCTCAACTCTCGTCACCAAGATCAGGCACGGGCTACTGCTAGTAACCCTGCTGATCCCCATTGACTTATTTGTTTCTCTTGGTGAAGGGGATACACGGTGCCTCGGCCCTAGGTATCCTCTTTTCCTTAATTGATCATCATGATGTGGGGAGTGTTTTCATTGCCTGTGTAGTTTTTTTTCTTTTCTTGGAGTGAAATCCACAACACCATCTTGGAGCATTTTACGCATTTCTCATGGAATTTGTTCTTCCCCCTTGTCCTGAGCCCTTGCTTGGAGCATGCCTACATTTTTTCTTACACTCTAGACCAGCAGTCATGCGTTTTAACTGATGGCTTCTACGTGTAAACCCCCTAAATTGCATTAGCCTTCTCCATCAATCATTTCATTATGAACCATGGCCCATCCCCGGGGGACTCTGGGTTCTGCAGGCTCTCCTTCATTACCTACCAAATAGTTTGCTAGTTAGGGAGCCTTACCTATTTATATTTACCTTGCCTTAATGCACACAGCCTTTGGCTGGCGTAGATTTTTTCCCTTTCTATTCTACAAACTTATAAATGTTATCCCTTTCTCTGCAGACAAGGGGATCTCAGTGGAAAGATAAAGCACATTAAAGGGCTCCGACTCATTCCCATAAAAAAGACACTCCAACAACAACTCTGATGCAAGAGAGACAAGGAAAGCTTTGCCAGGTCAGTCAAGATGGGGCTGCAGTTGTACTGCGCACGCCAAAAAAAGTCTGGCTACGAAACGAGGTCAGAGAAAAGCAAGCAAATGATAGTAGCTCATAGGGTTAAAATTCATAGTTCAAGAGCCTTCTGCAGGCGGTAGCTGCAAAGTAAAAACTTGGTCAAAACTTGTCTATGAACCTAGCAATGTACAAAGTATCTGAGGTATATTTTCTTCTCTCTTTATGTACAATACATTCCAAGCATTATACACTAAAGCTTTACAAATCACCTTGCTTCCACGCTTACATTCGGGCATGTGCATGGTCAAAGAGCATGCGCCACTCTGTATTGGCAACTTTCTCACAGAATTGCTTCAGCTCCTGATCCTTGCTGATGTCTGCCTGCGTGTAGCAAAGTCACAACAAATTTAATAGCTCTTGATATTTCTGATGTCTGCCTACTTTGCTCAGTGATGTCCTCTTCCTTCAGCCCCTGGTCCTTGCTACGTCCGCCAGCAAGTGACAAGGTCGTGACAAACTGGATTTGCTCATGATTATTGCTGATGTCTCTTTCGTTACAGAAAGGATATGACACACTGGGAGGCAAAAGTTGTTGATGACGGGAGGCAGGTTAGGCCAATGGCTAGACTTGTATGCTCCTGTTCAATTCACTCAGTCAAGGCTTACAAGTACAGCTTACGGCTTACAAGCACAGCTTACAGTATAGCTTACGGCTTACAGGGCTCACCTGCTGGCAGATGCTCACAAATTTGTGTGGGCTGAACCTATCACCATGGTTGCTGATCAGTTGCTCAAGCCTTGGGCTCCCAGAGGCATATTCTCTGGCCTTCTCCAGCAATGGACCCTGCATGACAGATCAGATGAAAACCAGCACTTTATGCGTTGGCTGCCAGTCCATGCGGTGCCATCTCAGACTTTGCATGTCAGGTAGGATAGCATGGGGACAGGGCCCTGCATGTCAGGTCAGGTCAAAGAACTTGTTGAGAACCACACCAGTTTTTGTGTTGGTCACCCTGAGCATGTGATGCAATCCGGGAACCTTACAAAACATGGGACGAGAAGAAGGCAGGGGCGCTGCTCCCTTGGGAATTGCAAAACATTTAGGCAGGAGGACAAGAACAGGACAGGAGAGAAAACTGGAGAAAATTGAGTGTGCCCTGCTCATGGAAAACTCAGCATGCCATTGCAATTGGTAAAGCTGACACCGGCCAAGTCAAAACATGGTCACAATTGGCAGGGATGCTCCAAGGTTGTATTAGGTGTGTAGGGCTACCTATTCAATACCTTAGTGGGTGGACAACATTCATGTTCAAGACTAACACCCTGTTCCAAAGATATAAGGCAGTTTCCTTTCCTCGCTAGGGCACTAATAATCTATGCTCTGAGACTGAAATTGTCACACAATAACTGCCACACAATCCGACCAATTAAAGGCCCTCTTCATAGGTTGCTGCTCCTCCTATTTATGTGTAATGATTTCTTTGTATTGTAGCAAGGAACTACTTCTGTTGAGTGCTGTGAGCAAGCAGCACAGCACACTTGGCAGCGTATGCTGCCCTGATACAATCGATGCATCAGTTGTAGAGAGAAGTGCAACATCACTTTATTTTACAGACTTTTTGCCATGAAGACTTCCCCGTTTTCTCCTTCTTTTTCTCAGTACAAAGGAGAGATTGTGCACGGTGTGCACTGCACACATGGGTCTCGAGGGGAGCGGCAAAATGAGACCAATCTTGGCCAATTGCCACCGCTCGTATAAGCACGGTTTGTGAGTTGAGTGGAATCTGCCGCCAGCCAACCACACCATATCTGATGCAGCCCTTCTCTAAAAGAGTGCATGCCCTTGGCCTGCTTTCTTTCATCTGCTTTCCTTATCGCTTCTTAGTTTCCCTGTTTGTTCTGTTCTGTTCCGTCCAGTTCTGTTTTGTTTTTTCTTGCCTTTTGCATGAATTCTGACCACCGGCAATGCTTTTCCCCCTTTTACCAGCTGAGGGGGGACTCTGGCATCTCTAGAGGCCACCTTGTGGATACTCCACAGATGGCACAACGACAGCTTTGTAGCAGAGGACATCAGATGCAAATAGCACAACAGCAGAACTCACCTGGATCTCGTGAGGTCCAGCCGCAGAATACCAGTAATTGGAGTTGCTGTAGCCATCACCAAATTCACCATCGCACAAGCCCTCCATGCGATGGGTGATGGCGTGCACGTATGCAGCTTCCTTTGCAGCTGGGCTGCCTGCACGGCAAGCGAAATTACAAGCCCAATTCACCCTTACCCGAACCCCCCGTCCATTGCCTTATGGCAAGCACATATGCGGCTCTCTTTGCAGCCGGGCTGCCGGCAGAGCAGGCTGCTGGGGTGAAAGCGTGCGAAGAAGTGCAAGACAGATATGTGGCATGCTGGCAAGGGAGAAAACGGCAGCACGTTTGTACAGACTTCCTTTGTGGCTGGGCTCCTTGCAGAGCAAGTGGGGAGACACACGTACAAAAACTGCATCACAGAAATGTGGCACGCTGGCAAGGGAGGAACCGGCAGCACGTGTGTACAGACTTCCTTTGCGGCTGGGCTGCTTGCAGAGCGAGTGGGGTGGCAAGCGTATAAAGAACAGCACCACAGAGATGTGGTGCGCTAGCAAGGGAGGATACGGCATGCACGAACGCAGCTTCCTTTGCAGCTGGGCTGCCTGAGCGAGTGGGGAGACAAGCATACAGAAACTGCAACAGCAAAAATGTTTTGCGCAGGGCAAGCAGCATGGCATGTCAGAAATTTGCATTGTGAACATAAGCATTTCCCCTTCCTGCTGGGCTACCTCAGCAGGGGGATCCATTTCTAATCACCCACCCTCTCTCTTTTGTATTACAGTGTGGGTTTTGATTGCGCATGTGTAAACGCATCCTTGTGCTTGTTTGCAACGCCCACGAAGAAGCTTTAATCCCTGGGTGGCCTGACGAATACTAAAGGATTTGGCTCGGGCGAATTAGTGATACATAGCTAGGTTGAAAACAGTCAGGCCCAAACAACAAGGAGGGAGAAGGATAGGGAGAGGAGGCCCCTTGCCCATAGGCGACCTGACCTTCCAGTCTGCCAATGCAGTCTTTGCTCAACCTCTGTCAGTAATGGCACGCAAACCTGCCTTGCTCCTGGCAGCATGCAGTAAAATGGCAGCAAGCAATAGGGTCTTGGGCTGTGTGGCTCATGCAGGGAAAGCCCAGGCTTCACAGGACCACACTCCTTTACCAGACCCCCCCAGCCGCCCTCTCCCCTTCAATTCCCCAGAGGCCTGGTCTGCTGAGTGGATGGAGCACCCCAGCCCTGATTTTAGGGTCGCTTTAGACTCTAAAGTTTAGAGGACCATCTAGGAGAAGGCTACTGTTGGCGAGGAAGTGGGCTGCGTCCAAAGAAATTTGGAACAAGAGGGTTCGAAACAGGAGTTGGGTAATTAACAAAGACCTCTGTATATACAATTCAAACACACTTACACATTTTTTGGTACTCGACCCAAGGGTTTAAAAAGCAAGTTGAATAGAGCCAAGGAATCATGAAGTGTCCCTCGAGCAGTCCCCAAACCCCTTGTAACCCCCTGAGCTTCCCTGAATGGCTACCACTGTAAAAAGAGCATAGCTAATTTTTTTTAGCAATTTTCTGCATCAAGGATTTCAGGTTCTTTGTTCCCGGCAGGTTGCAGACAATGCAGGTTGCAGACAATGAAATGCCATTGTCTGCATATGTGACTGATGAGGAATACAAGCAGGGGACACAAAGAAACACTCAGCATATCCAGGGACACAAAGAAACACTCAGCATATTTAGGGACACAAAGGAACACTCAGCATATTCAGGGACACAAAGGAACACTCGACATACTCAGGGACACAAAGAAACACTCAGCATACTCAGGAACACAAAGGAACACTCAGCATATTCAGGGACACAAAGGAACACTCAGCATACTCAGGGACACAAAGGAACACTCAGCATACTCAAGGTGTGAGCTTTGACTACATGGTTAGCACTTCAGCGGAAAAGATCCTGCGAGCTTCAACACACACACACACATATACACACGCACGCATGCACGCACACGCGCGCACACACACACACACACCTCGAATGGGGGGGCCACCATAGGAGGTGGGCGCACCCCATGATAGAGGAGTAACCAGGTTGTGGGAGTGGTCAAGACCGCCGCAAGCAGCATATAGCAGTGCTGTGCAAACGATGGCCCAGTGAGGGTGCGCATCTGGGGACGGCTTGACATCATTGGGCGTCAGGCCTCTGCGTGTGACATTTGTCATTGGAAAGAGAGGACAGGGTTACTTAGCTGTACCTGCCTAGGGCAACTGAGCCGGAGCAGACAAGGGACCTGTGACCAAGCCAGTCCGATTTTGTCTTTGGGCGTTTGTCATTGGGCGGGATTAGGCAGGTGCAGCTTTGTAACCCTTTCCTTTTCTGTCATTGGGTGGGTCATGAGCCATTGCGTCAGTCCATGTGACGTTTGCCTTTGCTTGTGACGTCATGGGGTCAGGTGTGTGTGTGTGTGTGTGTATGCGTGCGTGCGTGTATGTGTGTGTGTGTGTGTGTGTGTGTGTGTGTGTGTCTCCACATTGCCACATCGTCACATTGCCACATTGCAACAAATGCAGGCCTTAATGCGTCAGGTGCCAGATTGCTGGGCATCATTGGGCGTCATTGGCACCACCGACACCGTAGGTGTTGGGTTTGTGCATGTCAGGCGTCACATTGCCACGTCGTGATCAGTGCAGGCCTCAATGCGTCAGGTGTCAGGCTGCTGGGCATCATTGGGCGTCAGGCCTTTGTGCTTGAAATTTGTGTGGATGCAACGAAAATGCTATCCCGAGGAGGGGAGAGCGCTGTCTCTTCGTTTGCACCCGCTCCGCCCGAAAACAACAGGAGCATATGTCCATGGCGCGTTTGAAGGGATTCAGATGTAGGCTTTGAGCGCGTCTATTCATTCCTCATTGATGGCTGCCTCATGCCTCTGTCTGCCTTGTTTCACAAGTCCACGGAGGGCTGTCTGTCTGTCATGCCGCTCCAACATGCACACGAAATACAAATTCAGCCCTTTTCTGGGTAATGAATCACATGCCCGTCTCTGCCTCATGTCTAATGCACAGGGCTGGCTGCGCCCTAATGCACACGCCATAAACTTCAGAGTTTTTGGGGGTAGGAAACGTGAAACATAATGTGGATATGTGTGGAGCTGGCCAACCCTGCCCACCCTCAAAACGCACATTAATGCAAACTGGTGCACAGTGGTGCCAGAGACAGCAGGACGCATCCCAAGCCTCATGAGACACTCCGCACGCCACACTCTCATGTGTGTTAGATAGTCAGTTAGATAGTAAGGGATAGAAACAGCTCTCATGTCAGAACAGCAGGTGAAACATGAAACAAGCGGCACCATAGATCTGCTGACTGTGTGCCTGATAAAACGGTACAAGCAAGCATCAGCAAGGCACCCGAACCAGGCATCTTACGTTAGGGTACCTGGCTGCAGCACCCTAAGCAGGCACAAGCCTTTTTGCTACAGCTCAGCTGCCCTTGTAGGCAGGTACAGCTATGTAATCCTTTCCTTTTCACAAGCAGGCACAAGAAGGCAGGCAAAAGTAGGCAGACCCAAGCAAGCAAGCCCAAGCAGGCAGACCCAAGAAGGCAGGCCCAAGCAGGCAGGCCCAAGTGGTACAAGCAAACAAGGCGCACGCATAGATATGCACAGCCAAGCACTGTGCCTTGTTTCCAATGCTCCTTCCGATCATTTCCATCATCACTTGGCATGCAAGCAGGCAGGCACAAGCAAACCAGGTGCATGCATCAGCTCCAAATAACTTTTCTTACAACCCACACGCATACATCGGGGAGGGGCGTGGGGGGGTCGCTGTCGTAGATCATGGGCCTGGACTCCAGCTTCATAGGGTTGTTGGCTTGGTACTGCAAGCGAGCGTAGACAGTTGAAATTGAAGGTCACAAGGTGCAAGGTTCTACTTAACAATACTGAAGCAGGGTCGAAGCAGGGCAAGCAGAGTCAGGCCTGGAGTGGAAAGCTCACCAAGTTACCTAACAAGGCTAACAGACAGGTGGTAAGAAGGACCAAGCAGACAGAGCAGTAATGCAGCCAGTGACCCAGGTGAAATAATCCTGCTCAGGCTTAGTAGTCCGGTTTATTTACTGAAGGCCTTCCTTCTTCCAATTATACTCTGAACAGACGTGCAACACCTCCTCCAGATGTCCTCCTAAATTTATCCTCACACCAAATGTTTGCGCAAGTCAAGAGACACAGGTGCAAATACTCATTTTTACTTGCTTACCAGATTACAACATTAAGGCAGGCCTGCTTAGCATGAACGCTTTACAGTGTTGTGTGACAGCGTGACTCCCCCCCCACACCCACACCCACAACCATACCCACATCCACACACCCACACAAACACATGCACGCAAGAGCGCACATACACGCATATGCGCACACGCGCACACACGCACACACGCGCACACACACACACACACACACACACACACATACACACACAACACACACACATACACACATGCTTACGCACACGCACACACACATACATGCTCACGCACACATGCGCGCACACACACACACACACATGCTCAAACACATGCTCACACACGTCATACCTCGAGGATTTTCTTGGCCTTCTCAGTGTGCTTCTGGGGCTTGGCTGCATGGGCTGCTTCAGCCCTCATAGTTCCAAGTACTATCAGAGATGAGGTGACAGCCCTTTTGGAAAGCAAGGAGGAATTGGCAGGGTGCACTCTTCCCAGCATAGTGTGGAAGCTCCACGCAAAAAGTCGTGCTAAAGTTCTGCAAATTAATTTGTTTGAATTGATTGTATACGAAAGTTCAGTGCGTGAAAATTCATCCTGTTTCGCGAAGTCAACCCGATCAGCGAATAGATCTACAATCGTGTTGCAGCTGAAAAAAATATTACATTGCATTCATACAGAATTGCCGTTCATGCAAAAGCGACGCTTCCACTCCCGGTTAAGTACTGTAATATCTTTTTAGAACTGGCAATGACTGTTGCACCTTCCCTTATCGTTATCACGCTTGGTGTTTGCATATTAGAACCGGTCTTATACCTTGTTGTATGCACTATAACTGATCCCAAATACCTGGAGGACAGTGTGGAAAAAGGTCATGTACATGTACCAACTCGTACAATTCTTTATGTTGTTTTTTGGAAATGTTAGCAAGTGTCCTGGCTTTTTGTCATCTTAGGTAAATCACCTTCAACGGCAATGTTTCAATGGTAGATTCAGGAGGCAGGCTTGAAGAGTTTCCCCACTACATCCTGTGATGGCCTGGTCAGATTGCAGGCATGCAGGCATTTCCTTTCCTTTTTTTGACTTAGGTCCATGGGTCATCTTGCTCTCTTTCTCGTTGCTGGACCTGTCTTCTTTCTCTGCCTGCCGTACTTCTCTCAGTCTGAAGTTCATGGCGGGGAGGTCATACAGTCTGTGAAATGATGTGCCTTCCTTTCCTAAATTGATGTGAGGAGTTTTCACCGCCTAAGTAGTTTTTTATTTTTATTTGGTTTTTCCATGGGTAAGTTGATATTAGAGGTGCACCTATAGGAAGTTATAGGAGGTGGATAATCAATGGATGTGCTCTTTCCTGCATCTCTAACCTAATCAAAGTTTGTCCAACTTTTTAATTCATGGAAGCAATAGTTCCACCAAAAGATGATGAAATCGGAGTATTCCAGATCACCCAAAAAAGAGCTCCACCCTGGGACCAACTTTGATTCTCAAAATTTTACTTTTTGCAACCTCCATATGATGTGCTAACATACTGCATATTCAAAAAAGGAAAGAAGGAGGTGGAATTTTGGCCTTTTTGGCCCCCCTTGTGCTGGATTTTCTCAAAGGGAAATGGCTGAAGTTCTGTACCTCGCCAACCACTGGGTCTTTTCACTCCATTTTTTTGATGACATTATTTTAATACAAGGACTACAAATCGCCAAACACCACCCAATTAGATTGGTTTGGAATAAGCAATAGTATGCAGATAGCTACATTTTATCAAGCTTGAGATCACATTGCCCTTAGATGTCCTAATCCAACTATGAATGGAATGCACACCAATAGGCATCATGTTGGCCTTAGCTTCTGTGTCAAAGCCCTAAGTAAAGGCAGATTTGGCTCGTCCCTTATTGTTATGGATGCCTGCCGAAATGAGAGACTCCTGGAGCAGGGAATAGAAGTCCCTGAAAATACCTCCCGAACAATTCCGGACTGGTTTTTCCCTAATGAAACTGGCTCCTCTGCCCGACACCTAAGTCGCCCTGATGCTGTCTTTGTGCGCTCTATCCCGGGTCGATCTCACCACCTTGATCCTACCAAAATCCCTCCTCAAGATAGGGACATTCATCTTGTTGAATTTAAATTCTGCCCTGAGACCAACCTTTTATCCACTCTAGAAGCTGCAACTACTCAGCATGCCAATACTTTAATAAGGCTCAAAACCCGCAGCTCAAGAAACCCTAACAGGAACAACAAAGTGACCTTGCACATCATCTTAGTTGGTGTGGCAGGCACTATTTATAATGACTACACCATTCAACCTCTTATCAACTTGGGTTTAACCAGGCAGAAGGTTAAATCAGTAGCATCCAAACTGAGTTGCCATGCTATCCCAAGATTAACAACTATTATCAACACCAGACATGCACTTCATTTCCAGGGGACTTCTGGGGGAGGGTTTGCTGGGCGCATGGCAGAGGAGAGCAGGAGAAGAAGAGTCTGGGCGTCCAGGAGCATGGCAGCCAACCCTCCGGATCCTCATTAGCTCTTGTTTCTGGCTTTCTCCTAGGCTAGCTTAGTCTAGTTTAGGCTTGAGGGCCCTTTGGTGAGACCCTTTCTAGCTTGCTAGTCAGGGAACCTTTCCTTAATGCACGCGGCTTCTTGGCTGGCGTAGACTTTTCTTTTCAAGCTTGAGTGTCCCAGGCTATGGGAGACCAATGCTGCGAGCAATTGAAGACATGCCTATTGTTGGGGGGAGTCGTCCACCGATGGGAAATTACAGAGCCAGGTCAGAGTACAAAAGCTCCAATATTTTCTCTTTCCGTTTTTTCTAGAAGCTCAATAAAAGGCAAGTTTTGCACCCCTATTTGATTCTTTTAAAGGCTTGCGGCACAGACTCCTGGGACAAGTGCAGCTGCGATGAAGTGCAGGACGATAACCATGCCTTATTTTCCACTGCAGTTGTAGGGAGTGGCTTGCAGGTCAAATACGGGCTTGTTCAAGGATTTGTACATATCTTTTTGGCAATTTGTCTCTCAAGGAAAGCTGTCTGGTGAAGTTCACACCTGGCTGGCCATTCCCGTCCAGTTCACCCCCCGCCCTGAAACTTGACCTGAGGCCCGGCAATAAGGTTTAGCCAGCCCTCAGGCTGCATTGGTATAATGGGAGGCCATGGGCAAAGTGTTATAAAACTTCTTTGTTTTGTAGCTGACCAGAAAGATGGCCAGCACCCCACGCCCTGGAAATTCTCATGCTTGCCAAACACATGTGTTTGCTGTACAGCCTTTCATCGGGGACTTGAATTTTGGTTTGCATGCGGTGCAGTTGGCAAAGTTGTAGGGATCGAGTTTTATGTTTGGTACATTTGGTATGTTTGGTAGTCAGGAAAAACACAGACTGGTTGAAACTGATTGAATGTGATTGAAATCGATTGAAGCAGCATGTCAATCAGCATCAAGCAGGCCACAATTGATTCCAATCATTTCTATTTCAATCAGGTTTCAATCAGGGTTCAATTGATTTCAATCATGTTTGAGATGGATGGTGCCTAGCATTATAACAGCCTTCATTTATCTTGTTACATGTTTTATTGACCTATGTCTGCCTCGTTATGTGCATTTACAAGTCCTCAGTTAGTGGTGCAGTCAATGTAAGGAGATCACCATAGAAAAACTACTTAGGCAGAGGAAACTCCCTTTACATCAATTAAGGAAAAGGGGACACCTTGGCTCAGAAGAGCCGTGAGCCTCCTCCACCACGAAGATACAAAGAAGAAAAGCTAATGGGGATCTGGAAGGTTACTGGAAGCACCCGGCTCCAGAACCTGGCTGTGAGAAGCACCCACTATTTTCCATAGCACGTCTAGTGGTAACAAGCTTATGGGCATACAGAACCGAATGGACATGGAGTTTTTGAGCAAGTTTATGGGCCCATTGATGGTCCAGTCCAAGTTGTTTAAACTGGTTCAAGGTATGATCAGTTTAGCATGTCCCACCAACACCCAGAAGGATAGTGTGGAGAGTCACAACTTCAGCACTTATGAGTTTGCTGAGTTCTGTATGCTGCTGCTGTGCCGCCTCTAACCATATGATAGGTATTTGTATCTGGATTTGGGTAGGCATATGCAAAGAAACATTGCTTGCTTCCGTTTGCACGCTCACAAGCTTCGAGTTGAAACTTCTCTTTGGCATGGACACACACCTCATTGTGATTTATGTTCTTCAGAACAATTACAAGATGAGAGACATGCTATTTTTCTTTGCTCTTGCACCTTTTTGTGCTGTCTTAGAAGGAAGTATGCATATCTTTTCTATGACTTCTCTGCACACAGAATAGTGATAAATGAAGAAGGCTCTTTCTATTTCTCCCATGCTGGATCTGAGGACGTGTTTCGTTTTTTCCAGTATCAAGACAATGGCAATTATCGTTTTATCTCTGAATTGATGGATTTCTTTCAACGCACTGAGCAGCCAAACTATCTGGCTGAAGGTTATGTTCCCTCGTAAACCTTGTACACCTAACCATATGATATGATTGATTGGCACCATGCCCTCTGGCTAGGGGACTATTTTCCATGCTTAGAGCTACACTTGTACCTTCAGAGCAATTTAAAAAGGCAAAAATAAACCAAAAACAATTTAATCAGCCCTACAGTTATTTTCAATTGAGACATGAAATCACTAGGTACCTACTGGAAGGATACCTGATTGATTTCAACTATGTGATGGACATCAATCGACTGTTTTGGCTGTGTGAGAACTCATTTGATTTAAACCAGACTCGTTTGAACAACCAATTAAAATGACTATGACTGAGATCAATCAGGTTCGATCAGCATCAACCAGCCTGTGTTTTTTATGACAAAGCCAAGAACCTGATGTGTCCTGGTAAGCCGGGCTATTCCGAGCCCACAGAGTGGCACTGATGGCACGGTCTCACTCAGCGCCCTCATGCTGGTGCGACTGCTGAGTCCCGGGTCTAGGGATGGCCCATTTGACAAAACCCAGCAAATGCCATCCAAAGTGCACGCAGCAATGCGCACATGTGTACACCAATGCTGCGCAAATGATCATGATGCATTCACGCCTGCATGTGCATCATGGCATGCTCTAGTGTTGTCATGAAATCTGCGTCTCTTGAGACACGACCGAAGCCTTCCATCAGTGAAGGGCTGGCTTTGCCAATTTTCCAGTATCGCTTGCAACACTTCTCTCTCACTTGTAATCACTTTTCTATACCTGCAGACACATACTTTTATCCGTTATTTGGCTACTCTTCATAGCTTGATGAGCAAGGAAATAGGTGGTTTCTTAAACCAAGACACAATCCTCAGATTTTTGACCAGACTTAATTACCATCTTTGAGAAATGTGCCCCTTTCTTGTGCAATTGTGCTAGCGTTTGCGCTCTTCGGAACAAAACCGCTCATCTCTTCTTTGAGACTTCTCCACAAACGATAGTCTCCCTTGGTCCTACCGGTTTTTACTGTATTGAGGCTTGCAATGAGGACGTTCGTCATTTTCTTGAGCAAAACTCGAATCAGGTGTATTTCTTTCTTTCTGATATCATGGACTTGTTTGGCTGGCAGAGACCAGCAGGCTGAGCAGTCAAACCACCTGGCCGAAAGCCAAAACCCAATGTAAACAAAACTAACAACCTTTGATGTTGTGTGAGGTAGTATCAGCTTCCAATCAGCCAGGATACGGGGCTGCGGGCCTCGTGAAATCCCCTTATAATCCCTTGTGATTTATTGAAGCTTATAGAATGCAGTCAAAAAGTCCAGTCAGCACATTTTCAGTGGCTCAGGGGAATTTAGGGAGCAATTAGAGCCAGCCAAAGCCACTCTACCTGCTTCCAATGAGATGGTTGGTCTTCTGCTCATTGCAGCTTCAAACAAGATAAAAACAATGACACTTCTTAAAGGCAGTTGCTTCTAGAACTCTTCAGATCCCCATTGGGGGTGGACCCTTTTCTATTTCTGCTTTTTGCGGAAAAAGGGGCTCACAGCCTTTAGCGCCATTGTATAATAGGGAACACCCTTGAGGAGTACTATCACTTAGGCTGTGTTTTCCAAGCCAGGGTCAAGCGTGATATTTGCTACGGCGTTTGCGAGGTTACAGGAGGCTGATTTCTTCGTTTAAGTGGCTGGGAAAGTACTGAAGCTTCTTAAGGCCCCGGAAAACCATCTAGAAAGCCAAGGTCTGCCGCGGCCAGGATACCAGATATTTAAGTTACTTTGTTGCGCGGCTTGTAATGACATTGGAGAGGCTTCAGCTGCAATGCCTACATGAGTTGGCTTAACCATTACCCAGATCTTGCAAAAGTGCTTGCCAAATTCCCTGCAGGAAACATCCAATTCCAGACACCCTAACACTGGTTCGATGCCATGCCTAACCCCACCCTACCTTCTTATCCTATGCAACTCATTGTTGTCTGGAATCGTAATGCTAGAGAAGCACTTGACAGTGCAAACAAAGACAGGTTCCAACTCCTTAACCAAGATGTATCAGAAGCTCACTGGCTACCCCTGGATCCTGCCACGGCACTGAGCACCCACCAACACCTTGTCACGACGAAAGTCTGCTGCAGCGAGAGTGTGCTGCAAATGCCTGATGGTCTGTCATAGTCAAGTGTGTGAGGTGTGACCTGTATTTTGTTGGGACTTTTCCATGGACTTGCTCTCTTTTATCCTTCTTCTGTGGAGCATCCCTCTGAGTATTGGCGCGTTTTCCTTTATCCCTGGCCATGTGCCAGGGATGTTGTTCCTGATGTAATGATGTAACCTGGTCAGCTGGTCCGCCCTCGTCCGCTCTCTGTCTCTCCCTGTGCTGTGCAGCCATGCCAGCACTCAAGCAACACAACTCAAGCCACAGCAGCAAAGCTAGCACAAGGCAGTGGTGCAGCTCAACCACTGGCACAGCAAATCAGCCCATCAACATTCAGCTTAAGCTTGTAGCAGACCATTAGCGCGCTCTCCCCCCTTCACGCCTCTTTTTGGTGCGCCATCCGAGAAGATATAGGATACTGCACTTAAGACACTAATCTGTTTGCGTCACACTCTCAGCCTGACAACCTCGCATCAAACACTTGGAAAAAGAAATTCCAATCACTCCCCCCTAACACACATAACTGTTCACACAAGTGCCCCCAGGCTAGGGCAGCTTTCATACCTGCCAACTACAGAAAGATATTCACACCTAAAATCAAAGACTGGAAGGAAATCACCTACACTGATGGCAGTGTAATCAAACGCAAAGATGATGACTCCCCACCACTTTCTGGTTCAGGTGTTTACAAACCGGGAAGGGACACTTGTCCACCCTCCCAACACTTGCAGCTGCACATAAAACCCAATGGCCATGGACCTACAAATACCATCAACAGAGCAGAACTTGCAGGTATTCTTGTGGCACTCCAACAAGGGCAAACTGACATTGCCTCTGATAGTGCATCCTGCCTTTCCCAGATTTTTAAACAAACTCTCAATCCAATGCGCATGAGGTATCACCTACATGCAGAGCTCATTCGTGCTATATCAACCATATTAGAGCACTCCCCTCATCCTATTCATTTCTACAAAGTCAAGCCCACTCTGGCATCATTGGCAATGAGGGGGCTGACGCCTGCGCACGGTCTGCAGCTCTCACGGCCACCACAGACATTGAACTCCCACATGCCTGGGACCCATTCCACAAATTTTCCATTTTATACAACGGTCCATTGGTTGAAGGCTTGGACCATTGTATTTCCATTTTATACAACATGCTCACACTATAACCAGACTTAAAACCCGCAGCTCAAGAAATCCAAACAGGAACAACAAAGTGACTCTACACATCGTCCTGATTGGTGTGGCTGGCACTATTTACAATGAGTACACGATCAAACCTCTTGTCAATTTGGGCCTATCCAAATACAAAGCAAAGTCCCTGGCTTCTAAGCTGAGCTGTCATGCCATACAGCGACTAACCACAATCATTAACACCAGACATGCTCTTTGCTTACTGGGGGCTTCGGGGGGGGGGGGGGGGGGGGGTTCGCTGGGCGCGCGGAGGTGGATACAATTAGAAGGAGAGTCTGGGCGTCTCGGGGCATGGCCGACAACCCGCCTGATCCTCATTAGTTCAGTCTCTTTCCCTCTCCTAGGCTAGCTGTAGCTAGTGTAGTTTTGAGGGACCTCTGGTGGGGCCCTTGCTAGCTTGCTAGTTAAGGGACCTTTCCTTAATGCACGCGGCCTGTGGCCTGCGTAGACTTTTCTTTTTCCTTTCTTAATGACATTGAGGAACACCCACAAGTACCACAAAGTGCCCTTTTTGAGCTGAAGTGCTGCAAAACGCTTGCAATACAGGATATTCACTAAACTTGCCCATCAACCTGCACATACGCACTGCTGGCAGGAGCATGTTGTCATGCAATGTCAACGCAGTCACTGACCATCAACTTAATTGATGTTGAATTTGAATGCATAAGACTGTACACCCTCCAAAAATACCCATTTTGGGTGAGGAAAGTGTGTAGATATTGGCCACTCCCACATCAAGCTAGAAAAAGGAGACATCATGGCCGCCATGAGTCCCCTTTGCCAGCTAGTTTCAAAAGACAAGTTGGGATATGCTGGATTGTTAACAGCACCTGGAGAGAAGCTGGATCAGTGGATCCCAGGGGAAACAACAATAAGCTTGCTACTTACCAAGATTGGTTTGTTACCCCTTTTGCATGCAACGCTCGTCAAACCTATGTACCCCTGCCTTGGTATCTTTTTCTGGATTTGCCTAAGCAAGTTGTGCGTAATGTGAGCAGCTTCGTGCTCATACCTTGAAGTTGAATTGGCTGTTTGGCATGGCATAATCTCTCTTCTCTACACACAACCTCAGCTGCTCGATCACAGGTATAAATATCAACCGCCCAACTAACTCAACCAACTTGCAGCACACTCTAGGCACAGCAGACTCTCGTCATGACAGGCAGGATGGAACCTCTGTGTGTGACAGGTGTTCTTGCAATCGAACTCAAGATGAAGAACATGTGCTTTTTAATTGTACTGATGTACACATTTGTTTTTGCACCGCAAGTATCACGTCCTCTTTGAACCTTACTTCCAGGATTTTTCTGAGACGCGACCTTTTTTGCTGCATCAAGCGAGTTCTCATCTTGTTTCTCAATTCCTTCATTAGCAAAATACAAAGCTTTTCTTTTTTTTGTATCTGAGCTTATGGATTTATTTTTGGCTGGTAGAGACAGCCACAAGCCGATCAGCCAAACGACATGGCTGAAGGTCACCCCCCATTGTAACCATTAGCAGCACCTGACTCTGGCTGTCAGAGAAGCTTGCGCTTCCTGCAATCATACATGCCTATGATCACTCACATGCTTTGCACAGGAACAAGCATATCTGACGGCATCAACACCATTTATTTCATGTATTGTTATAACGCAAGCGTGATATCCAAATCAATAGACACCTCATGAGACACGATAATGCAAGCGAGACCAAACTTGCTGAACCAGAGACCCTCAATGTTATAATGTACAAATAATTTATACTGACCTAGAAGATGTGTGACCGATCATTGCAGTCTAGTGTGATCAGATGTTGACATCAAACTGGTATAATACATCAGCAGATATTCAAGGTAAATTTTTCATGCTGTGAGAGGCCCTTCAAGGCTTGCGATTGCAAGTACTTGCATCGTTTTCCATTCCCATTGCACTGATGGCAAATTCGCCCAAGCACATGTCCTTGAAAAACTATCCCTCTCCTTTGAAATCAATGCACCATTTATCATGCCCACATTCCCAAACAATCCTCAAGAAACGTAGCTTCGGCTTATGCTCCCCCACATGATGCAAAGCTTTTTATCATTTTTTTATGTCCACTTACAGGCAAGAATATTGCCCACCTTGCTGCGAACCTGTCGTCCCTGAACCATCAGCACATGCAGCGCCAAGTATACAGGAAAACCATAAGGTACTAGCTGCAGCTGCTAAGTGCAGGGTACACTGTTCGCAATATCGATGTCCATGTGGCTGCAAGCTGCTTTGTTAGCGAACCAGATGCTGCTTGCTCGGGCTGTAACCCCTGCACGGAAGGTATGTTGTAGCAAAAGAGCTGCATCTGTCTGCGCTTTGCTAGCCTGTCAATGCACAACCAAGGCACAGGGCATTGCGTCTCCTTTCCCGTTTTTGATGTAGCGAGAGTTCCCTCTGCCTACATGGTTTTTTTTCACTTCCTTTTAAACTGAGCAGGACATGAATTAGCTGAGCAGGCAGGCAGGCCTTGGAAACGATGCACCGGAAGCAAGCAAGGCAGGACATCACGCTGAGCAGGTAGGCATACCTTGGAGTATGTGATATATATGTGTGATATATGTACATATGCTTCCGAACATAATTGTAGTGGAAACGATGCACTGGCAGCACCAACCTCGGCAGGCAGGCAGGCAGGCTGGCCTTGACTACAATGCATACAATGTACTGGCAGCACCAACCTAGCTGTGCTGGAGCAACAGGAGTAATGCAGAGGCAGCACCAACCCAGGCAATCCCTAAGTGCGATATGTGCACGGCGACAACCCGGATGTGCCGGAGCACGAAGTGGGATGTAAAGCATTTGTCAAAGGAGCTTCCTTTTGCCATCGTATAGGGCATAAAACAAAAATTAGGCAATTCACATGCTGCATCATCTTGTTTACCTCCCATATCCCTTACACATCATATGCCTAACAGGGGTCTATTTAAAGGCACGCTCATTGTGCTTGTGTTCTATATATGATGTTTTGTATTGATATGCCAAAAATTAATGTTTTCTTCCATTTCCAACAGCATCAGTGCATTCTCAAATGCTCCATCAGTCATTTTCATTAAATGCCACATCCCACGTCTTAATTCATCCCACACACCTGTTTGTCTAACTGCGTCAACACCTCAGCCATTTCTGAGTTGATAAATTGGAAGGTGGGCCGCTGATCTGGGTCGAAGGACAGAGCCAACTGTGCAATAACCTGTTCACGTTTTAAGGTATATAGAAGGAGCAGAGTGGAGTGATGAATGTTAAAAGTCTTATGCACCATGACTAGCTTGAAGCAGTACAAAAGCGAAGGAGAAAGGAGAGGCAGGTGCCCTGCAGGAGGAGATTGGAAGTCAGAACAGTCTGCAATGAGCTTTAAAAAATCTTTTTAAAAATTACAGCAGCAGGAAGTACACTGGGTACACAGCAGGAGGCAAACAAATGTTGAAAGACATGACAGGAAAAAAAGACATTGCAGGAGTAGGGAGATTTAGCAGCTTGCAGTTTGCAAGAACTTCAACTCTAGGTTTGTGGCAGGAGCTAGAAGACGGTTGTGCAAAGGGATCCACTGGACCACAGCCTCTGCATCCTTGCATGCACGAGAAAATTCAGTTGCAATAGACAGAGAAAGCAAGCCTCAAATGCGTAATTCAATATGTAATGTAATGTAATGTAATGTAGAAGGAGCTCACCTGTACACCCACAGGCACATCTGTCGGAATATGGGGTGACAGCGTCTCTTCACACACTGCCATTGCGATTTGGACAGGCGTGCAGAAGGTGTGGGCATATGGTACCTGCAGCAGCACATGAGCACAGGTACACTGAATTGATGAAGGGAGTGCTTTCACTGCCTACGCAGTTCAACCTTCTCTTCATCCTTGATACTAGATGGGTGACAATTTTTTGTGACATAGGCCTTGCCACCCAGGATAGGGTGGGATGGACAAATTACAAATTATCTGCAATTTTGTTCTTTTTTGCTGCCTCTTTATGGAGCTCCAAATATACCATCGGAACCCTGGATCCAAGCCCCGCCGATTAGCATCTTTTGGGTGCAAACCGGATGAAAGGGTGGTCAGTGTGCATGACAAGAAGTCAGTGCCACATGCGCATGGGTGTGGGCTATGGGGTTTGTGGAGGCAAACATGCAGCAAACCATTCCAAACTTTAGGAAAGTGACAAGATTAGGCATTTTATGCTGGATAGGTGGCGGCTGACGGCCTCTATTTACATAGACTTGCCATTGAGGATAGGGTGGTATGGACACATTACACATTGCTTGCAATTTATTATTGCTTTTTGCTGTCTCTTTCTCTGGTTCATGGATTCAATCCTTTGCCCCACGTGCATGCATGTTTGCATTTAGGGTGTATGTGTTTTAGAGTGTTGCATACCTCACTACAAACTGTATGTGAGTGTGATGGGGGGAAGCCACCATACATTTCAGGATGGATACTGTGCCCCTGAAGGGCATAAGCACACTGCCTCTTGTGCACTGGTGAGCACTGGGATTACAAAAATAGGGGGCTAGAGGAACACCAAAGCAATTATGCGCCTCCAAATCAAGGACGCGTATCACAACCGCAAACCAATCATTGCAATTTCAATTACTCCACAAGGGAGTTTGCCAAGAGGTAAGGGTTTGCACGCACCTTTAACTGACATGCGCCCACTCTTTGCAGACAAAATCTCACATCACACCCTTTGCTGACATGCATCCATTTTTTGCTGACACACGTCCTTCGCCTACGTAATTTTTTCTTTTCCTTTCTTTTATGTCCACCTAGTACCCACGCTTGCACACATTCCCACATCACCAAGGTGCACCTCACTCCGGACAGAGTTTGCCATGAGGGTGAAGATGCACATCGCACTTTTGCTGACATGAGCCCACCCAGAACCCAAACTTGCATACATTTTCAAATCACCAGCTGCCCCTGCCTGGTGTGTCAAAGCGTCCACGAGGAGCAGCCCCCATCTCCACACCCTATGCGTCTTGTTTTCACGAAATAAAACCAATAAAAAAGGTTCCCTGCGTGTATACTCATTCCCCAAGTGCAAGTGTACACCTACAAGGAGTGTCAGAACTTTTACCAAGAGCACTCACCAGCTCCACACATCTACACCTTTTGTAGACAACAACCGCTCTGCACGCACACACGTTCCCAAAATGCACGTGTGCACCTACCTGGAGTGTCAGAGCTTCCACCAACAGTACCCCCCAGCTCCACACATCAGCTTTGCTGCTGTAGACCTCGTGCCTCATCACCTGAGTGCATCACATAAAAAAGAAAAACAGCACAGTCATCCACGTGCTGAAGCAGATAAATGCATTAGTGCACACATCAGCTTTGCTGCTGTAGACCTCGTGCCTCATCACCTGAGTGCATCACATCCAAACCAAAACAACGTACAGTCATCCACATGCTGAAGCTGACACGTGCATTGGTGCGCACATCAGCTTTGCTGCTGCAGACCTCGTGCCTCATCATCTGAGTGTATCAAACTTTAAAATTCAAAACAATGCACAATCATTCACATGTTGAAGCTGACATATGCGGTAGTGCACACACCAGCTTTGCTGCTGTAGACCTCATGCCTCATTACTTGAATGTATCACATCCAACCCAGAACAGTACACAACCATCTATATGCTGAAGCGGACAGGCACTTTGATGCACACATCAGTAAAGTCCCTGCAACTGCAGGCCTTGACATCCCTCTTCAAGACTCTGAGTCGTGCTGTAAGGTAACAGTCATGTTGGTAAAAAAATCTGAAACAAATATGTTTTGGAGGGTGCACATGAGACATGTCCCACAATACACATACACACACTTCACACGCACACGCACACATACGCACATGCGCATACACACAAACTCACACACACATGCGCCAAAATGACCCTACCTCAGGTGCCATATACAGATACGTCCCCGTCTCCCCAGTCAGCTCTGCTTGGATCTCAGGTAGCAAGCGCCTGTGCACAATTGAAGTTGCTCTCTTCATGAGAAGTTCATACTTTGGGCAGCAAGCACCCGTGCACAGTCAAAGTTGCCCCCTCATTTGAATTCCATGCTTTGGCCCACAGTTGGGGGAGGGGAGGAGGTAAATGGAGACGCAGTGGGAACAGTTGAGGGGCAAACCTCTTTACAAAACCTTCAAAACTCCTTTTCCTACAGAGCAAGATACAGGAGCCATGGGCAAAGCACCAGTGGCAGGTGTTTGCGTGACAACTAACACCAACCAACTGAATTGAGGGCTTCCAAGCACCACACAGCCTTGCATTTCAAAACACCAGGATGCGCTTGCATTCCCATGCATTAAGCTCTGCCCTCAAACCAGCAGTGCTTGGCAAGGCAAGCATCTGACTGCGACAGTGCATGGCAAGCATCCGGCAGTGCTTGGCAAGTATCTGACCTTGTCACAGTACTTGACAAGCATCCGGTAGTGCTTGGCAAGCATCTGACCTTGTCACAGTACTTGACAAGCATCCGGTAGTGCTTGGCAAGCATCTGACCTTGTCACAGTGCATGGCAAGCATCCGGTAGTGCTTGGCAAGCATCTGACCTTGTCACAGTGCATGGCAAGCATCCGGTAGTGCTTGGCAAGCATCTGACCTTGTCACAGTGCATGGCAAGCATCCGGTAGTGCTTGGCAAGCATCTGACCTTGTCACAGTACTTGACAAGCATCCGGTAGTGCTTGGCAAGTATCTGACCTTGTCACAGTACTTGACAAGCATCCGGTAGTGCTTGGCAAGCATCTGACCTTGTCACAGTGCATGGCAAGCATCCGGTAGTGCTTGGCAAGCATCTGACCTTGTCACAGTGCATGGCAAGCATCCGGCAGTGCTTGGCAAGTATCTGACCTTGTCACAGTACTTGACAAGCATCCGGTAGTGCTTGGCAAGCATCTGACCTTGTCACAGTGCATGGCAAGCATCCGGTAGTGCTTGGCAAGCATCTGACCTTGTCACAGTACTTGACAAGCATCCGGCAGTGCTTGGCAAGTATCTGACCTTGTCACAGTACTTGACAAGCATCCGGTAGTGCTTGGCAAGCATCTGACCTTGTCACAGTACTTGACAAGCATCCGGTAGTGCTTGGCAAGTATCTGACCGCGACAGTGCAAGGCAAGCATATGACTTGGTAGAGTACCTGCCAAGCATCTGACAGTGCTTGGCAAGCATACCACAGTGCTTGGCAAGCACCTGACCTTGGCATAGTGCTTGACAAGCATCCGGCAGTGCTCGGCACAGTACTTGGCAATGTGCTTGGCAAGCACCTGGCAGGGCTTGGCACAGTACTTGGCAAGCATCCGGTAGTGCTTGGCAAGCATCTGACCCAAACAAGCATTAAGCTTGGCAAGTGCCTTCCGGATCTGTCCAGATCACCCCCTTGGGAATGCATTTGTAGATTAACACCTAACAGGGCATCTCAGGGGAATCAGCAGCCCTGAATAAAGCCCTGAGTAAAGTGGGATGTGACAAGCCCTGACAACAAGCCCTTAGAAGCTCTGAGTAGAGTGGGATGTGACAAGCATCCCAGGGGAATCAGCAGCCCTGAATAAAGCCCTGAGTAGAGTGGGATGTGACAAGCCCTGACAACAAGCCCTGAGTAGAGTGGGATATGACAAGCATCCCAGGGGAATCAGCAGCCCTAAATACAGCCCAGTACCGCTTAGCTTCGGCAAAGTCATCACTGCAGTCCGGTGCATGACATCCAACATAATTTGTCAGTACAGGAGCCCATTCTGATGAAAGCAAAACTACAAAGCTTGCTTGCAGGGCTCAATAAAGGCAGGCAGCCAAACATTTGCATACCTTGCAGGCCTGACATCTTTCTTTACAAGCAGCCACAACAAGCAATTACCTTGCGAGCCCTAGATCTGCCACACGCGCATGGCCTGCGCCATCTATGAACACGTTGCTAGGTTTCAGGTCGCGATGCAAGATGGGTGGCTGCAAGGACTCCAGGGCTTCCATGCCCCTCGCCACCTGCATTGTGTGTTGAGTGAACATACTTTGTATCAATGGTCTTCAAGCAAAATTCAGCGTGACATACAGGATGGGTGGCTGCAAGGACTCCTGGGCTCCAATGCCCCTGGCCACCTGCATTACATGTTTTGTGAACACAATATTGTATGCAATGATGCCAAAAAACAATCAGTGTTCTATGCAAGATGGGTGGCTGCAAGGACTCCTGGGCTCCAATGCCCCTGGCCACCTGCATTACGCGTAACGTGAACGAACCAAGTACGTGAAATCGCCAAAATATTAGTGTCGCATGAAATATGTGCGGCTGGGAGGACTCCAGGGCTTCCATGCCCCTTGCCCCACCTGCATTGTGCGTTGGGTGAACAGACTTTGTATCAATGGTCCTTAAGCAAAATTCAGTGCGACATGCAAGATGGGTGGCTGGGAGGACCCCAAAGCTTCCATGCCCCAGGCCACCTGTGATACTTGTTTAGTGAACGAATTACATATGCAACGATGCCAAAAAGAGAATCAGTGCAACATACAAGATCGGCGGCAGCAAGGACTCTAGATGGAACTTCAAGGCTGGACTTGACCCCTGCAACCTGCACACATGCTTGCACCAGGTCATGTTACATACACTGCTAAGTGTGCACAAGCGCGCACACACATACTGAAATACGGGAGGTGTCTTTAAGAAAAAATCCGCGGTCGCACCCTTGAAGAACATCTATCCTAAACGGCCCTCTCACACAATCTCACCTCACAAGCCAGACGCAAGCGATCTAAGGGGGATCCAGGAGGCCCACTGTCTCCAATGCGCTGCTCCTGAGAGCACAACAAAATATAAGTAGGGATCGGCGTTGGCCTATGGCGCTATATACCGTTATACAGCACTATACTTTATTTTTTAAATTTAACGTGTCAAAATTGAAAACGGCCAAAATCACCATCAGCCCGTCCGCAGCACTTCAATCTGTTTGTTGCATACCCCAGGAGAATGACCGCCTGACCCTCATTTAAGGCTAACGTGCACAAAGGAGAGCCGCTGGGGGAGATGCAGGGAGCCCTGGAATTGGAGGAGAGGCCACAGGCACCGACACACACATACGCGCACACACACACGCACACACACGTATACTTATGTGTATGTCGTGCATACATACAACCACACACAGGCAGGCACACACATGCAGACAGGCAGGCATCCACACACAGGCACTCAGCCGTATACAAATACACCCATACACACACATATGCGCACGCGTGCATGCACACACTAGCATGCGCTGTAGCATACACATTCAAAAGAGCGTGCTCATGCGTGTCAGAAAAGTATACATGCACAAATGTACGCATGTGCATGCAAGCGCGCACCACACACAGGCACCACACACAGGCAGGCAGGCAGGCACACACAGGCAGGCAAACATAGGGGCGCACACATGCATGAAAACATGCAGGCGCGCATGCACACACAGGCAGGCACACAACACACACAAACAAGCTATCATGGGCTGTCTTGTATAAATAAGGGAAGGGCCAATGGGGATAGCCTTTGCATGAGGGGGTGGGCAACTAAGGGCACACCTACAGTGCAGTAGGTCATTTGGCCTGAGCAGATATAGCGCTATATTATGGCCAGATGACTGCCAGGGCTCAACAGCATTGCTTTCTGACTTTCATTTTTTGCAAGGGAGCATTGTGCACGGTGCTCCACCACCCCGCCGAGTCTGATGCCGAAATTCGGTTCGCAAAGGGGAGTTCTAGCAAATTATAGCATTTTTATATAGTGCCATATAGCGCTATATCGCTATATAATGCTATACAGCGCTATCGGTTCGGCTCACATAGCGCTATAAGCCGATCCCTTAATATCATCAGCAGCAAGAGACAGGATGGAAGTTTGGACCTAACCTAAAAATAGAAAATGCAGGAATTCAGGGAAGCAAGCCTAGATGGAAAGCAAGGGTCCTAAGGAGGATCTGGAAAGAATCCATCATTCATGCGCTGCTTCTGGGAGCACGGCAACAGCAGCAGCAACGGCAGTGGCAGCAGCAACAGCAGTAGCAGTGACAGCAGCAGCCAAGGGTGCTCTCCACTGTGTTGTAACCAATGTAAAACCCTGTAAAACCCTGTGACAGCAGCAGCCAAGGGTGCTCTCCACTGTGTTGTTTTGTGGTAGCGTGGAGCACACTCCTATTTGTGCTTTGTCCGAAACCCACTCCAAGACACTCCAAGATTGGGTTCAGCGCTTTCCCTGCTGACACGTGGTGATTTTGGGTACACCTCCATGGCATGTGGTGATAATGCCATAGAACACCTCCATGCCATGGTGATAAGGCTATGGCATGTGCTGATAATGGGAACAACCCCACGGCATGTGGTGACAATGGCATGTGGCGGCGTTTTTTTCCTCGTGATACTATTACGATCGTAATGAAATCCGGGATTTTGGAGACTGGGGTTCGTAATAAAATGGATGATGCGCCCTGGAAGCCAGCCACAGCAAGCTCACCGCCTTGCCCACTCATCGCTACAAATAATAATAATTTTCCTGCTTGCGCACACATATGCACCGCTTCAGATTATCATTTCTCCACCAGCTGCAATTTCTATGCAGGGTCCCCAAAAGTTGCTTTTGTGTAATGATACCGATTCTCTACGGAATGTGCGATGTGAGGTGCATTTGAGCACGCCCAGCCAAGCTTGCTGTTGAGTACAGCCATTTCGTCAAGTACCTGGCGTATCATGTGCGACGTGAGGTGCATTTGAGCACGCCCAGCCAAGCTTGCTGTTGAGTACAGCCACTTCGTCAAGTACCTGGCGTATCATGTGCGACGTGAGGTGCATTTGAGCACGCCCAGCCAAGCTCACCTGCTCTTAGAAACAGCCGCTTCATGAGACATGAGGTGCGCTGTGTGTAGTATGGGGTGCGTCTGACCATGTCTGCCAGGCTCATTTGCTACTGAATACAGCCCCCTTCATGAAATATAGGGTGCTTATTTGACCATGCTGAGTTCAGCCACTTCATGAAATATAAGGTGCGTACAGCAGCTTCATGGAGTATGAGGTGCACATGACTGAGCCAAGCCAAGCTCATTTGCTCTTAAGCACAGCCACTGCCGAAGAAACGGGGTGCATGCGACAAGGTCTAAGCAAGTCTCTTTTGTTACTGAGTAAAACCAGGTCTAAGCAAGTCTCTTTTGTTACTGAGTAAAGCCATGTCAAACAATATGAGGTGCATATGATTGCACCTAGCAAGGTTAAACGAATAACAAATACAGCCACTTCATGGAACATGAAATGCATATGACCGTGCCTCCTTTGTTACCAAGTACAGCCGCCTGGAATCATGGAATAAGAGGTGCAAAATTGTAGGTGATCATACCTGCGGGGATTGAAGCGGGCCCTCTGACGCAGGTTGCTCCTGCAGCTGCTGCTGACGCTTTTTTGGGTGAAGCCAGGCTGCCAAAGTCCCCTACAAAGCAAGAGTGCATGCACATGCAAGTGCGTGTGCGGATGCGGTCATGAGTGATTGGATGCGCCAGTTCCACTTTCACCCTCGAGACCTTTCAGCAAGTTTGCATGACCCTCAGGGCCAGCAAGCCACACCAGCAAACATTGTTACAGGTGCATTGTTACAGGTGCACCGCAAATTGCACACATGGACCCTTCAAAAGATGTACATGAACCTCAGGGCCAGGTTCCACAGACCAGGAAGCAAACCAGAAAAGCACATGTTGCAGGACAGGAACCATTCTGGCCAGACCAGAAATCCAGCTACAATGGCCTGCGAGGCCACTGGTCTATGGCGCAGATGACTGATGGCAATGGCCAATGACATGCGGACCAGAAGGCCAGCTTCAATGGCCTACAACGTGCGGAGCAAACAGCTGATGGCCTATTGCGCAGGCGGCCTTTGGCCTAGCACAAACGGCAGATGGCTTACAGCAATGGCCTATGACATGCGTGGACCATAAAACCAGCTTCAATAGCCTATGAGGTGCAGAGCAGCTCACCCTCACAGTGCCTCAGCCCAGCTGCATCCTGAGCACAATCCTACTGCCTGCAGTTGTATCTGTCATCTGTCATAATTCCTACCTAGTCAAACCAGTTCAGACCCTGTGTGTAAGCTGTCCCAAGGACCCTGTGTGTAAGCTGTCCCAAGGACCGAAACTGCACCTAGGGCTCTCTGTTTTGGGGACGCCAACTCCACTGCTAGGCATCCACACTAAAATACTCGACCGCACTGGCGCACTTGTGGTGTTAACGCAAGCACCACGCACCACTCCAGGGACACACCGCTCCACCACGTAATACACGCAGCAAACATGTTGACCTTGCAGGCGCACCTGTGACCCTCCTGCATACACTGCATACTGCTTCAGGGATGCGTACTTTAATGGCACCGACAGCGTTCTTACGAGCGCATCAGCAATCTTTCTGCAAACATCACTCAGGCCCCCAACACTGCTCCAGGGGATGCGTACCTTCATTGCCAGGCACCGACAGCGTTCTTACGAGCGCATCAGCAATCTTTCTGCAAACATCACTCAGGCCCTGAACACTGCGTCAGGGATGCAGATTCCCACCACCAGGCACCACCAACAGTGAAAACCTAGCAATACATGCGCAGCCTTCCTGCTAGCACCTGTCCAGCACCAGAATGCTCCGGGGACTTTCTGCATTGGAGACACACAATCACAAGGCATCTATTCAGCACAACCTTCCTGCGAGCACTGCTCAGGCGCAACACTGCACATTTCTGTTTTTGACACAGTCAAAAGCAACAAGGGCACAGTCATTTGCAACGAGGGGCACAGCCGTCTGTCTGCCACACAATGTTCAGACAATTCAGACAATGACACGCGTGATTTCCCTGCAAGATGACAAGCATCCTTTGATCAGACACCAAAGCATCCTTTGATCAGACACCAAAGCATCCTTTGATCAGACACTAAAGCAAATGCACCCATCCAAGCCTCTTCACCACACTACTTGTGATGCACACCATTGCATTTTATAACCATGCCTGCATCCAAAAGGAGCTCGCTCTTGCGTGCACCTTATGACGGCCCCCAGCTCCTGCATTAGAACCATGCAATCTGCCATCAGCCAGCAGTGCTCCGAGCCTGGCATGCACACTCACAGGGGACACAGTGTTTTCAAGCCTCAATGTTAAATGTGCAAAGCAACGACTCCCACCTTCTCCATGAACTCCGTGACCAGCCAGAAATGCTCCAAGTCCAGCATGCACGCCCCTAAGAAGGGCAGCACATGTGGGTGCCGCAGGCTGGATAGCGCCTCCACCTCCCTTAAAAAGCTCAGCTGCTCAGTCGCTTGCGACACGCGCACACACTTCACAGCAACCTGAGCAAAATTGTGCATTACAAGTGAAGGGGTCAATAGGCTTGGATGCCTTTGCTTTGGCACCTGATTAAAGGATGCATGTCATCTCCTCCACCTCCTTCAAAAAGCTCAGCTGCTCAGTTACTTGTGACACAAGCTCGCACTTCACAGCAACCTGAGCAGAGGTTTGGAAGGGCAAGGGGGGGAGAGATTGTAACGTGAGAGGCTTACACCTACAAAAAAAGGTTCATAAACACACAGACATGAGCGCGCGTACAACTTTTTGTGTGTAATGCAAATGAGGAACACAGGACAGACCTTCCTTCAGGTTGTCAGATGTCCCGAACACGCAAGGTTCCTAGCTACTGCGATTTTTGTTCTTCAACATTTTAATCAAGAGACAAGTGTGATTGATTTATCTAACTTCTCTATAGCTCGGCACGACCAAAAACATGACTCTTCTACATCATTCCTGCACCAAGGCTGAGGCAATGTTTTATCGCTTTGCCTACCTTAGCCCCTCGCCATTTACCCTCATAAGTTACGCCAAAGGCACCCTCCCCCAGCACACGACCTCTGATCACCTGCAAGGGCGCACAGGCATCGGCGCACATGATATAAAGCAAGGCTTGCTGCATGCATGCCTTGATGTTGTTTCCAACGCCGCATAGATCACTTGCAAGGGAGCACGGAGGTCGGCACACACACGGCATTCAGTAGGCATTGCTGCACGTATGCCTTGAGGTCGCTGCTTTTGTCAGTCTGTATTTGCTCGCATGACGAGATACATGGGCTCCAGCAATGCATACCCTAACATTGTACCCTCATTATCACCCTTGCCGGACCCTCGCTGTATCAGACTCACCCGCCCATTGCATCTATCCATGTCCAGCCAACGCAGAAAGCAGTAAGGCACTATGCTTGCTCAGATCCCACAGTCCTCACGCCTCGGAGGGGCGTACCTAAAGAAACACTCCGCTGTGCCACTCTGGTAAAACGCTGCTCACTATGCTCAGCAAACCCCTGATAGCAAAACAAGTTATCCTGCAGCCCAAGAAAATGCTTCAAGTGTAAGTGCTTCCTGCTCCATCGTGGATACATCCAGTTTGTGGGGCTGCACGTTTCAAAATATATAAGCAACTCCTGCCTGGCACTCCTGCCTGGCACTCATTTTGAAATCATGCCTGGCACTCATTAAAAACACATTTGAACAGGTTAAATGCGCTTTCTATTATCAAGATATTCTTCATGCCTGGCACTCGTGTCTGGCAACCATTCTCAGAACAAGCCTGGCACTCAAGCCTGACACTTATTCCCACAGAGGGAAAGCGTGCGGAGTGCTCCTCCTTGCAAGTGGCAAAGCAGGCACAGGAGGTTACAGGGGTCAAGGAGGTCACAGGCACAGGGGTGACAGAGGTCAAAGCAGGCATTGTTTCTGCTCAGCTGCCCTTGTAGGCGGATATAGCAATGTAACCTTACCTTACCTAAAGCAGGCAGTGTTTCCGCTCAGCTGCCCTCAAAGGCGGACATAGCGATGTAACCTCACTTTACCTTACCTAAAGCAGGCACAGCACAGCAAAAGCCTGCCTGGAGCTGTGCGCACCTCTGAGGGGGATATGAGCCACCCCGCAGCCTTGCCTCGCGCTACCAAGGCCCCCAGGAGCTTCCTGTAGCCCACACTAGGATCCCAAGCCATCGGCTGCTCTGCCACGCTGTTGGCCTCCGCCTCTGCCTGCAGACAGAGGCGTCAGGGCAATCCTTGACACCCGCAAGCCATGGGGCATTGCATGCATGCCTCCATCCATCATGCGGCACTTCCCCTTTGCCACACTAGGATCCCATGCCATTGGTTTCTGCTCTGCCACTCAATCATTACTCTGCCTCTGCCTGCAGACAGGAAAGCAAGGGCAGTCTTCACCCATTACAGGCTTCCAAACATTGCATCACATTTTCCAGTCCGGCGGAATTGCCAATTTTGGCACACACATATACACACACACCACTGCCTCCTCCCTGGAGTCCTTGGCCCTTCCTCTGCTTGACGAAAATAACTGAACAGGACTTATACAGGAGCCCCTGCCCCTGCCTCAGCCAGTCTTAACCATCCGAAATACCTGTTCTAGGTTGGTTTGGTTTGGTTACAGGCACCTTCTCGCTTCCGCCCAGCTACCCTCATAGGCAGGTACAGCTATGTAACTCCTGCCTTTCCTTTCCTTTCCCTGCCCCCAGTATGGCTGATCATTCTTGTACAGCCTTGTACATGCCTTGTACATGCTTTGTACAGCCGTACTTGTACAGTTTTGTATATGCCTTGTAAAGCTGTACTTGTACAGTCCTGTACATACTTGCACAGGAGCCCTTGCCCCAACCTCAGCCTAACGAACACGCTTGCAAAGGACCAGTGCACACTCCGAGTTAATTGTCTGATTTGTCTGGCCCTGACAAGCTTGCTCCACACGCCTTGCACCTGCCTCAGCCTGCCAGCAGACAGGAGGGTCAAGGCGATCCTTGATGACTGCAAGCCACGGGGCGTTGCATGTGTGCCTCCCATCCTGTGGCATTCCCACCTTAGCCACACGCAACCACCATATGATCCCCAACATCCCTTTGCCCCTGCCTCAGCCTGCCAGCAGACAGGAGGGTCAAGGCAATCCTTGATGACTGCAAGCCACGGGATGTTGCATGTGTGCCTCCCGTCCTGTGGCATTCCCACCTTAGCCACACGCAACCACCATATGATCCCCAACATCCCTTTGCCCCTGCCTCAGCCTGGCAGCAGGAAAATCAGGACAACCAGCTAATTTTTTTGCCACTGGCCTTGGACCAAGCCTACAACTGCCTGGGGTGTGCAGCAAGCTGCGTTCATCCATACGGGCAGATGTGGCAACACAGTCTGAGGTTCAATTGCAGGCAACTTTTTGCTTCAGCTTAGCTGCCCTCGTAGGCAGGTACAGCTATCTTTACACCTTTTCCTTTCCTTTTCAACACAGTCCGAGCCCATCACCTGCACTCTGCTGCCTCCTCTTGGATTGGAAAGCATTGGAAAAGGTCTTGCTGAGTTCCGTACCCCATCACTTACAAGCGCCTCAATTTGATGGAACCTGTCCTCGATGCACATGGCCTTTTGGTTGGCAGTCTTTTTTTTTCCTTCTCATCTGACTTGATGGCGCTTTCACTAGCTAGGGATTATCACCACCTGGGTGCTTTGTGTCTGGGCAGAAGGCAATGTTCTGTCAGAGCTGAGGGTATGCATGTTGCGCAACCTTAAAAAAATACTCTATGTCAGAGCCGAGGACAGGTCATGCAACACAAACAGCCAGACAGCTGCAGCCAGGCCCCCCTATTAAAGCCTCAAGAGTGGAAGGCAGCGCTTTGCACTTCTTTCTACCATTTTTGCAGTCAAATGTTTTGCCACATGATTTTGTGTGTGTGTGTGTGTGTGTGTGTGTGTGTGTGTGTGTGTGTGTGTGTGTGTGTGTGTGTGTGTGTGTGTGTGTGTGTGTGTGTGTGTGTGTGTGTGTGTGTGCACCTGCCACAAGGCTTTAAAGGAGCCAACCTTGTCTTTGCTTTCCTTTTGCAAAGGAGCAACAGGCGGGTGGCAGAATCCCAGCATCCTTCTGGTATGGTTACTGAAGTCCAGGAGCACAGGACGCCAATGTGCCCCCAGGCACAAACACTCCCCTTCCTCTTCACTCATGCAGAGTTTATCTGACAGCTGGGGAGAGACTGTTGAGGCCAGCAACCCCTCTGTGGCACTGTCTCCTGACTTGTCACCCTGCACTTACATCGCTACTCATTTGAGCAGCGCGTAATGCGCATGAGCAGGGATGGGACATACTCGGCTTAAGGAGTTGCCTAATATGCATGTACTTTTACCAAGTCAATCTTTGCAAGACTCATATGTACTTGTCGCTGCTGGAATCGATTTTGAGTGATGCCATCCACGTCCAACACGCTTTTCAATGGCAGGTTGAACACGTATACACTCCAAACACGGATGATCCACCCACACACGTGATCATGCAACAGGTGATCATGCAACACGTGATCATGCAACACGTGACCATGGAACAGGTGATCATGCAACAGGTGATCATGCAACACGTTACCATGCAACAGGTGCCGGGCGTGCCCTGCTGATGCCAACATTGCTCGAGACACTTCCAGAGCTGGACAACTCACCCCCACAAAACAGGTATTTTTGAAATGCTCCCTGCATAGATGGGCCCCAACCTGGGCCTGTCAAGCTTGGTTGCAAAGTGTATGTCTATTACACTACTGTAGCAGCACTAATGTGTTGCAAGACTGATTTATTGCGAGGTCCTAAAATAATTTCATTAATTTTTTTGTGGAAGTTATGGGTTTGCGAGGCCTGCCCCAAATACTCATATTTTGCGGACTTCTGCATTTTCTCGTCTCAAACACACTGGCTTTTGGTCTCCTCTCATACCCTTCCTGCATTTCTTCATCTGAGGAGTCCAAACAGTTCTCCTGTCCCTGCCCCACTTGCCTCCTGCCCACCTGCCAATACTGTCCCTCCCCCTGCCCCTTCCTCCCTCGCTGAGCTACAATTGCTGCTTCCTGATGTGTGTAATGGAAGCGCGTGCTAACACCCTCAACCCTGCCAGTTCTGCTCGGATGGGGAGCAGCTCAACCAACATCACTTTGGGGGCAGGTGGAGCCTGGACCAAAGGTAGGATTTCATGCCCTCAACAGGGGTGGGGGAGGGCCATTGACCACCTCGTGCTCCTGCTTGGTACAACCCATGTGTCGAAAAGAGTTGTGTACTTGTTAGCAGCATGTGGCTGCATTCTGGGGCCCGATTGATTGCTAATTACAAACCGGCACCCTGCGAGGCCTTGAAAAAAGTAATTTTCAAACGTATTTAATATTTTGAGAAACCCCAATAATTATTTAATTGGTCACAATACCCCTAGACCTGCTACTGTAGGGTTTATCTGTCCCAAGTTGGGGCCCGTATGCCTAAAAAGCCGTGGCTTTAATTCTATTTTTTGTCCAGTTATTCTCCATTCCTGACCACCCACTGCACCAAATTGGGTGATTTTTGGTGACTTAGAGTCCTTGTATAAACAGAAAAACATCGCAAACAGAATGGAGTGAAACAACTTATTGGTTTGTGAGATACAGTTTTTTCAGCCATTTCTAAGGGACATCCCTTAAAAAACTCCAACAAAAGGGGTGCCAAAAATGTCAATTTTTGACTTCCGTTTTTCCTTTTTTTGAATGTGCAGGAATGTTAGCACAGCATATGAGGGTTACAAGCTCAAAATTTTGGGATTGGAGAATGGTCCCAGGGTGGAGCTGCGGGCCATTTTTAGGTGATCTGAGGCCAGGAGAGTGATCTGGGGTCCTCCAATTTTCATCAAGTTTTGGGGAACATGATACTTTATGGAATAACAATGGTTGGCATGGTTGGATTTGAGAAACAAAACCGGGAAAGAGCATATCCAGCCATACAGGGGAGTTGTCCAGCTCCGAGACACTTCAAGGTCTATCAATGTGTCAGGCCTGCCCTGGTCTATAGGTCCAAGTGCCAGAGGCCAAAGCCGCATGTGACTCTCTTCCGTATTGTAATTATGATATTCTGGCCAAAATGCATGTGACCCTCTTCGGAATTGTGCATGATGTTCTCGCCGAAGACGCATGCAACTCTCTTCTGAATTGTGCATGATGTTCTGGCCAAAGACACATATGACTCTCTTCCGTCTCGTACATGATATTCTGGCCAAAGATGAATGTGCCTCTTTAACATTTTGTACAGAATTCCACACACATCCAGCAAGGCCCAGGTCCAGATCCTCATCAGCAGAGTGCCAGGCCAGCGATGAATTTGACGCTCTTCAACTTGCACATAATGTGTATGGTGACCAGATCTTGATCAACCAGGTGCCTGGCCTGCCCAGCTGCTCCGGCTCTGCCAAGGACCCACAACCTACAAGCAAACGATACCCAACCAATAAATGATATAATCACCCAGTCCTAGGCCTGCCCAGCTGCTCCAGCTCTGCCGATGACCCACAATCAACGACCAACAATGTCCAATCGTCGGTCATTGCTGGAAATGGAGCCGTGGCGCAGGTCGCCAACTTGGTCTATGATCAAAGAGCAAGTTGGCGAGCTGCAGCCACACTCCATGTCCAATAATTGATGCCCAACTGTTGCCAAGTGACTCGCTCTGCCAAGTGACTTGCTCTGCTGCTCCATTTATTCATTTTCAGTAAGGCAACCGCTTTGGAAATGGAACCTGCTCTGCTGTGCCAATGTTCCATTACCACAGTTGGAACCAACGCCCCGCAGCTGAAGTACACCGCCCATGTTTAGACGGAGCTACCGACCTGTGCTGCAACCTGCTGGGACAGCTCCACAAGAAGGCTCTCCTCATTGCAGCTGGCCCCACCTCCTTGTGCACCGCCTTCTCCTCCCTGCTCATTCCGTTGGGGAGCAGCAGATGCCGCTCTACGTGCCGCAACAAGTTGCCGCCTCAGCCACTGATTCTGGCGCTGCCAGACCGCTGCATCCCTCCTGGCTGCCTGCGCATGGTGTGTGTGTGTTTGTGTGTATATGCGTGTGTGTATGTGTGTGTGTGTGTGTGCGCGCGCACAGGCATTCATGTGCGCACGCACAATGCATGCATGGACCAGTGAGTATGTGCGCAATGTGTGCATGCAGCCTCCCAACTTGCAAAGCTATGACTGCAGTTGTAGTTACTTTTTTTTTAAAGACAGAAATATGGTCAAGGGTTTTAGGGGGTGCTCAAGGGTTCCTCAAATTGTTGGGTTCTCTGCCAGCAAACAGGTGGCTGTGCAGACTTTTGACAATGCCAAGTGACCACAGAGTGAACCACAGCTCTTGCGCAAGCAGACGGCTCATGTCAAGGTTTGCTTGTTCAGCTTTGTTGTTGTTGTTGTTGTTGTTGTTGTTGTTGTTGTTGTTGTTGTTGTTGTTGCTGTTGTTAGGGGGCAGCACTCATCAGGAGCTCAGGACTTGTCCTTGCTCACGCAAAGACAACGTCAAGTGCCTCACACTGCACTGCATGATAACAGTTGTCGTGCTGCACCCTGCTCTCACCCCACCACTGCTGTTCAGCACACCTGGAAACTACTACCTGGAAACCACCCGCCCACAATTAGAGACATCCTCAGGAGCACGCATTGCAGCATGTTTGTGTTTCGCAAGCACACTGGTGAGTGCCCTGTCAAGTGCTTTTGAGCGATATTCTTTCAACGGGCGAGCTCAAGACCTGAGTGCACTCTGGCTCATCTGCTCAAGAGCAGGTGCACACCAGCTTGTCTCGAGGGGGAATGGGTCCCTTGCAGCAACACCTCACTCTCTCTTTCCAACAGACGCTGACCCACCTGTGCAGCATGCACGCACGCCTCCACCTCGTGGTTTAAACTTGCATTCACGTGCAGGAGAGCATGCACGGCACATTCAATGCTTGCATCGTTGCCCAGCAACTGCTGCGTTCTGTCCTCCTCTCCTCTCTGGCAGAGTCCCACGCGAAGCTCATCAACCTGTTGATGTTCATCCCACAGCTTGCCATGGTTGAAGCCCACACCTGCGCCATCCTCCTTCCCCCAAAACATCAAACCAGATCTATGCAAACTGACCAATGATACTAATTTTATATTTTGCTCTGTTCAAGCAGCTCACTCCATGCAGCAGCCAGGCTGAAATTGTCCTGATCTACCTTATTTATAGTTGACCACCACGACCGGAATAGATATTCAACCTATCGTTTTCCAATCTTTTCTGAGAGAGAATTTGGGCAGGAAGTCTGCTTAGCATATTTTTTATTAAGCCAGACCTAGCAGGATGGCCTCTACCTCAGCCGAGAAAGTGAAGCTGTGCAGCAGCGACACGCAGCAGTTCGAGGTGGAGGAGGAAGTGGCATTCACCAGCGAGACAGTGAAGAACCTAATTGAGGACAGCGGCGCGGAGGAGGTGATCCCCTTGCCCAATGTGTCCGGCAAAATCCTAGCCAAAGTCATCGAGTACTGCAAATACCACGTTGATGCCAACAAGAAGGGCCCAGACGGCAAGCCCGCCAAGAACGAGGAGGATGTCAAGGTGCGATCGTGAGGCATTTGGTATAGGATTGCCCCCACGCCCGCTCCTCTTCTCCCTGCACCCCAAAACGCCTGCTCTCTTCCCATATCCGGCTGTTAACCATAGCGCCCGTGGTGATGATGACTATCAAAATTGGCACCATGCCTCGTACACATTACACGCAGCACTGGGACGCGGAGTTTGTCAAGGTGGACCAGTCCACGCTCTTCGACCTCATCCTGGCTGCCAACTACCTTAACATCAAGGGCCTGCTGGACTTGACCTGCCAGACAGTGGCCCAGATGATCAAGGGCAAGACACCAGAGGTGGGTGCAGAGGTGGTGGAGAGCAAGTCTTTGAGGGGCAATGGCTCGGAGCCCTGCCTGCGCACCACAGCTGTGGTTCCCACACAACTAGGCGCTGCATGCATGGTCCACAGACAAGCACATGGCTCTGCCCCTGAGTATTCTTCTCTCTTGTGATGTTGAGGCCCCTCACGGGCAGTATGTGACCTGCCCTCATGCCCACGACACACACAAACAGTCCCCCCGGAACACCCTCTCCTCCCCCTCTCCCTCAAACCTTAGGAAATCCGAAAACAATTTCATATCAAGAACGACTTCACGCCTGAGGAGGAGGAGGAGGTCCGTCGCGAGAACCAGTGGGCCTTTGATTAATCATTGGCAGTGTGAGTAGTTTCAACAGTGGGTCATGATGGAGTGTCCTGAAGGCAGGAGGTGCATGCAGCGTCCTTGATGCCTGCATGCCCAGGAGCATCTTCATTTTGGATTTTGCGCGCCTGCCTGTCTGTTAAACCGCCACAGGCAAATGCCAGCAAGCAGGAACTGGCAGAGGAACTGTGATGCATGGTGAGGAGGATGCAGCCTGAACTATGTACAGTTTCTTATCAGGGATGTCAAGAGTTCCGCATGTGTGTGTGTGTGTGTGTGTGTGTGTGTGTGTGTGTGTGTGTGTGTGTGTGTGTGTGTGTGTGTGTGTGTGTGTGTGTGTGCGTGCGCGCGCGTGTTTGTGTGTATGTGTGCGTGCCTTCTGTCAGTTCTTTTAGAGAGACTGCTACTATGGGTATGCTGCATGAAATTTGCTTCATTGGTGGATGCATTGTCAGGCAGTGTACATTAATATCGATTTCTTTTTTTGGGCTTTTCGGCAAGGTGGGCATGTTTATGGGGCCATCCAATGGCTGCATGAGCTGATATGTGCATCACTGAAACAGATGCAAACCAATTTACATGTTTCCATTTTTTTCATGAGTAGTGCATGATTCCGTTTTCCTGACAGTTTTGTGTGGCTGAGGTCAGTGTGAGAAACGCTCATGGAGAACTGGCAGCGCTTGCTGCCTGCTTGATTGTAATAAGTTGAAAGAAGCTAGAATGTGCACATGGCTGCTGCTGCTCGCTGTGCGATTTCTTTGCATTCCATTAACCTGGAGAACCGACTGGGCTATACCAGGACTGTTGTCATCCCGGGCCCTGCAGTCTCTGCAAAATTTGGGCAGGTCAGACTGATAACTATCAGCAGGTGGGGGCTTCATTCGAACCGTCTGTTAGAAAGGTGTCCAATGAGCCAACCAAGACTAAGGAAAGAGGATGTAGGATTGAAGTGGTCGATTCTGCTCACACTGAATTTGCAAGTTTTCCGCTTTACAATAGTAAGTCACAAAACTATGGCATTGAACAAACAGAGGGCATCTGTCAAATAAAGTCCTTTTTTGCTTCAGCTAACTGCTCCTGTAGTCAGTTCCAGGTATGTGACCCTTTCCATTCCGCTCCTGGTATGTTGCTTGGAAGGTAAAAGTGTTGGAAGCGTCGCATGCAACGCTAAAAAATTGGCGATCCTTCCTGACACAGAGATGATGTTGGTATACAGTGCCCGGAGCAACAACATGGCCTTCCTGCAGCAGGACATGGCATGTTAATGTATGCATGCATGCATGGCTATGTGCGCCATGCAAGCTACTCCTGCCATTCGTTGCTTACTCACCCCCCTGGGCAACCAGCAGCAGACCATGCACCAGGGGCTCCCTCATCCACACATCAGGGCAAGGGTGCAGGGCCTCCTCATTACATCAGCAGACTTCTGTGCCTTCACCTCTCTATCCACATAGCAACTCATACCATCATCAGTGCATAAATTGAACATCCTTTCACTTCTGAAATTATTCAAATCCGTTGGCTCAGCGGCAAGCTGAGATGTTCCGCAGGTGGACTGTGAAGTACCCGGAACGGGCAGCCCCACACCTTGGACTCAGCAAGTGCATGCACAATAGTATTGCTGAAGTTTGTGTTGTTCAAGGCTGTTTTGGGGGCCTGAGGTGGCCGGGCTGGGAAAGACAATACAAAAGTGCTCGAATCTGTGTCTTAATGTTAACCCGCTGCATGCCAGGTTACCAAAACTTGACAGCCCCGGTGGAAAGGTTTGCATGGCAAGCTTGCTGAGTTTTAGGGTGGATGGTATGCTGGAAGAACTGCTTGCAATAATTCCAGGAGATTTCTATAGCACCAGCCTCTGCCTCCTGTGCCCCCTAACACTGCAGGGCTGCCAAGTTGTTCCGTTTGGAGGAGTAGCCAAAGTTTCAGGGTGGGGGTTGCGCAGGGTGGCCCGGGGCAGCAGGTATGAACTCTGCCGGGAAGTGCAAACCTAGGGGCTCACACCCCATGACTGGGGCTTCGCCAAAAAGATAAGAGAAGGATGGGACATGAAAGGGTTACAATTGGCCACAATGGGGTTTGACCTTTGGCCAGTTAGTTTGGCTGCTCGGTCTGCTCAACTGTTCCAACTGCACAAAAAACATCCATGAGTTCGGAAACAAAACGATAAGTGTGTGTCAATAGTTTGCTTCTGCAAGAAATGAAAAACATCCTCAGAGCTGGCTTGAGAACAGAAGTAAGTGCCTGATTCATCCAGAAAAATTATATGAGAAGAGGGGAAGTCAGAAACTTTCTGTTTTGTTTGAAATAGCTGTGCATAAGTTCTTCGATGAGAACACACAGAAGCGCAAAAACAAAGGAATACAGCATGCTTTACATCTTGGAGTCCTCCTTGGTCACACCTGTCACAAGCAGACGTGTGCTCCTGCCAAAGTGATGTCTCAACTCTTAAAGAGTGAGCATGTCAACGAAAGCGCGCTATGTTTCTTGGCATGCGCATGCCTAAATCAAGATGCAAATACCTAGGAACAGAAAAGGGGGCGCCATGAACAGACAAGGGTCTCAAAGGAAGAGCCATCCAATGATGTTACTTGGCTAGTTTGTCCGTGTGTTCACCATGTTCTGCCAAGGCAGCATTCCACACATTTTGCCTTTTTCTCAAATCAACAACAAACTTCCTCATCAAAGGTTTACAAGGATATGGCCTTCAGTCAAGAAGTGCGACTGCTCATAAAAGGCAGTTAATTCATGAAGGAAAAAAGGAGGTTTGTTGTTATTCTAGTTCAAAAGAGCAGACACATCATGGGATCCTGCCCATGAGAACAAGGGAGCATATTTCCTGCGGAGAGAGGTCACCTGGGGATGTGTGCAATGAAAGAGGACATGTTCATCCTGGACATCATCATCAGCCGCACAAAGATCACAGTCTGAGGAAGACCTATGAGTCCAAGTTGCTATCTCATAGCGATGGGTGTGAACACGGAGTCTAAACCGAGCCACGTTGTGAATAACATGTATTTTGGGAGACTGTAAGGAGGAGAATGCATAACAAAGGCCTTGTTTGTAGGAGGAGCGCACCACTGGTGGTAGGTCAAGCAATTTACTGTTGCGCTCTCTTGGGTGTGTGTGCCAGGAAAAGGCGCCCGATATTGTAGATGCCTGGTCCTAAGATCCACAACAAACTGGCTGAGATGAATGGGCTCACAATTCAGCAACTTTTGTTCAAAAATGTGGGAGTGTGCCAAACCATCCATGGCTGACAGAATATGGGAGGACCAATAACTTGTGATTGAACCATCAAACTCAGCCGCATGTCAGCCTGCAAAATAGTCATTGTGGAGCTGCCTCGGTCAGGGAGTTGTGAAGACGTATTGCTGCTCGGAACCAGTTGAATTGTAAGGGCTCAAGACCACATCTCGCATGATGCACCAAGAGGGAGTTGTGTCCCTGACCCTAGAGTTCTTTTAAGCACTGTTAGCAGCCACTTCTGTATGGGATTGTCCATCTCTTTGCCTTGTCGTAGGTAAGGGGTAGCCAAGATCTGACTTACATACATGCCAGCAGGGATTGCATAAGTCTTAGGGAGCCAAATCTGGGCGTGTAATCTGTTGGCAAGGTCGTACTCCTGAGCAAATTTTTTGACTTGAAAAGTACTAGCTGTGAATGGTCGCAACGCGGCATCAGCCGCAACATCCAGATTGATTGTTTTGTCACACACCATGCCAAGATATTCGAAAGTATCTGTGTAGGAGAGCTGCGTACCATCAAAGTAAAGTCGGGGCAGATTGTCAGACCTGGAATTGAAGCACATCACCTCAAATTTTAGTGTGTTGACAGTCAGCGACTTCCTTTCAGCATAAGCTCTCAATTTGTTTAGCATGGTCTGCACGTTGGTATGGTCATTGGACGTGAAAGAGAAGTCATCAGCGAACAGTGAGTCACCATGAAGTTGGAACTACCAGCGAGCGCACCCTACACCCCTTCAGCCATCATCAAAGGGTTACACAGTTGTCCCTCTGGCTGTTCGTGCCTACAAAAGCAGCTTACCTGAAGCATAAGGAGAGATGCTTGTAACCATGTCAGAATGCCTAAGGTTTGGCTGCAAGGGGACTTTGTCTTTCAGTTAGGTAGTTCTGGCTGCTCTGCTTGCTGGACTGTGCCAGCCAAACACCCATGATATAAGAGTTGAAATAGTGAAATAGTGACTTACAAGAATTTGCGCCTGGCAGGGACACTTTAGCTAGCAAGGGAGTAACAAAAACCTATCAAGGATTACATTTATGTTCTTTGGAGGTTGGGTATGAAAAACATTTGCAAATATCCTTGCAAGTACACTTGAGAATGCGGGAACAAATGAACACGGCATGTCCAAATCATTAAAATCAGGCTTTTGCTTGTGCCAATGTGAAGACTTGCAGGGTCTATGGTAAAGTATAATCGTAAGGTTACATCGCTTAATCCGCCTGCAAGGGCAGCTGAGAGGAAACACTGAGGCCAGTAATCAGAACTGGCCAAAAAAAGTGCAGTAAAAGCATACGCCTGGCGACATCCAACGTGCATGAAATTAAGGCTTAACTAACGCGGTTGTGTGGGGACGTCTTGACTGAGGCCTTTTTCCCTTGTAACCCTTGAAAAAGGAAGCTTGAAGTTTAAAACTATTCAAGGCAGGGTATGACATTTGGTTTGACCTTGAGCTAGGTAGTCCGGGTGCTCGGCTTGTTGGTCTGTGCCAGCCAAAGGGTTACAAGGGTTACAAGGGAAAAAAAGGCCTCAGTCAAGACGTTTGACTGCTAGCCTGTTCATAAATACACATGAGATCATGAAGACAAAAAGGAAGTTTATTGTTATCCTTATTGTTACCACTAGACGTGCTATGGAAAATGATGCTTCTCACAGCCAGGTTCTGGAGCCGGGTGCTTCCAGTAACCCTAAAGATCCCCATTAGCTTTCTTCTTTGTAGCTTTGTGGTGGAGGAGGCTCACGGCTCTTCTGAGCCAATGTGTCTCCTTTTCCTTAATTGATGTAGGGAGAGTTTCCTCTGCCTACGTAGTTTTTCTTTTCTTTTCTTTTCTTTCCTGGTTTAGAAGAAAATTGATATCCTGGGAATTCACATGGTGAATGGTGCCTAGACAGGAAATCCTGTGGGAGACGTGGAGGTGTAGGAAAGAGAAGTTGTGCTCAAAAAGTGAGGCATACTTTTAACGGAGAGAGCAAACCTGGGGATTGGAACATTTGAACACACATGTTTTTCATCTTGTATGTCATCAGAATCACAGATATCACAGACTGGAGAAGAACTATTGGACCAAGTAGCCTGTTCAACTCCGAGAGCGTGTACCCGCAGCCTGAATCTGGCAATGTTGCGAAGGACATGATGGGGAAGATCCAAGTACATGTATTTAGGCATTGTATAAGGGGGGATGAATGGCATGTGCATTTCTGACAGGGAGAGCGCACCATTGATGGTAAGTCAGCCGCTTATTGTTGCTTACTCTTGGATCAGGGGCTGCGAATTGGTTCCAATAGCCCAGGTGTCTAAATCTCAAATCCACCACAAATTGACTGAGGTTCACAAGGTCACAAGCCATAAGTTGCCGTTTCATCAGATCCGAGTGAGCCAAACCATCTAGCGCAGATAAGAGGTGGGACGTCCAACAAGAATCAGTCATGGAGCTAAGGCTGATGTCAGCATGGGGAACCTTTTTGAGAAGGAGACTGTTGCACTTAGTAAGCGAGTTGTAGAAGCGCATAGCTGCCATTCATACCGTCATGCACCTTCAGGTTTTTCAGCTCATGGTGTTCAGAGATTGTGCTCAGCAGTGAGGTACAAATAGCTTTTACACACTACTGTCTGGCCAAGGTGACAGTGGTCTTCTCTCGTGTGGTAGGAGGTCCACGTGGTAGGAGGTTGTGTCTGCCGTTCACAAAGTTGGTCACAGCCAAGGTCCCAGCCCGTCCAGTCATACCCATGTCAATACGGAATGCTCCAGCCACTTTGGGGTGCTGGGAAATCTTGGATGTATCGTACTGTAGAGTGTGTGCAGTCTTTTGAGGAGTGTCATAGGAAGAGGTTGCATCATCTGCTGGTTTCACAAAAGCATAGCCGGAGATGGCGTCAATGGCAGGTTGCTCTGCTTTGTTCTCTAGGTTCCACAACTTTTGCAAGTACATGGGGACAGCAGTAGGGCCAGAAGAACATGTGGTAGAAGAACGTGTGACAGATTCACGAAGATTCGAGATGTCAGTAGCAATATGTTCAACCCTCTCGGCCAAAGCAGCGTGTGCCTGCCGTCCTGCATCAATGTCTGAGCGCTGCTGCGTGACAATGTCTTGCATCTCGTTTGTGACTTCATGGACTTGTGTGGACAGGTTTGCAACACTTAGAGCCGCCTTTTCCTCAGTCGCGGTCATCATTATTCTCATATCAGTCATCATCGTTCTCATCTCAGCAAGTAGCTGTGTGTTAGGCATGTCTTGTGCCATCGCTGCGTCTGTGTGTGGGGAGGGAGCGTCAGAAGCCAGTGAGGTGAACCGGTTCCTCAATAAGAGGGGTCGTGTGTACAAGATACGTCGTGCAGAGGAGGATTGTTTCAAAGCATTCACCACCAGTTGAAACCTATTCAAACTTTTCTTTTCTTTTCTGCCAGCCAAAGTAAGTTTGGTTTATTTGGGGTCTTGGCCTTCAGCCAGGTGGTTTGACTGCTCAGCCTGCTGGTCTCTGCCAGCCACACAAAAAAGTCCATGATCTCAGAAAGAAAGTGATACATCTTATTTTGGTCTTGCTCAAGAAAATCACGAACGTCCTCATTGCTAGCCTCAAAAGAATACAAACCGGCAGAGGGGGCTATTAGAGGCCCAACATTGCATAGTTTCTCCATTCTCCTTTGCATACGTGCCCCGTAATGGGCAGTTTTCAAGTTTGCATTCCTCTAAGAGCACTTTCTGTAGCCTAGCTAAGCACTAGGGTTCTATAACCTAGCTGAGCACTTGGGTTTCAAAACTGCCAGTTACGGGGCACATGCCTAATTTTCCGCGGCATGAACTCTAGTTTCCACCACCAAAACTCCACATCCGACCACCCTCTGCACCAAATTGGTTGATTTCCAGTGATTTGGGGTCCTCCTAACAAAAAAATATCATTGCAAAATAAATGGAGAAAAAAGACCCAGTGGTTGGTGTTATGTGGCAATTTCAGCCATCTTCCCATATTTAAGGTTTACATGCCCCATGTGAGCTTTAGCCAAGTCCATCTAAGCACACAGAGCAACTTACACAAATCTAAGCATATGCTCTGGTAGCTTGTTACGTATACGCCAGCTACACTGTAGAGTGAAAATTGGCCCAATCATGTGAAGTGGCTGTCAATGGGCACACTGTAAATGCTAAAAGGAGCATGTTCGGGCACATGCTCAGCTGGCCCCCTCGACAAACCGGTAGGACAAAGGAAACTCCCGTCTGTGGAGAAGTCTCAAAGAAGAGAATAGCGGACTTGGTCCGAAGAGCACAAATACTAACACAGGTGCACAAGAAAACGGCATCTTTCCCGTCAGCCAAAGTAAACAAATTGAAAGCTTATACTGGACAACAACCAGCATGCAGGAAGGAAAGACCTAAGAGTCAGTCCCGACACTTGCGCCCGCGCTGACACAAGCAGCCAAACAAAAAGGCCCACCGATTAGGAACAAGTTTCGTCTGCATGCCTCCTGTAGAACATAAAAGAAATCCTTGGGACTAACTTCAATAAAAATGAAACTTGTGGACAATGGTTACAACTTGTGGATGAGACGCATGTAATCTATACAAATTCCAAAATCCTATTGCACCATCTTGGCAGGCTATATCAAAACCAGACATTACAGGTTACAGAAGGAACATTTTCAAACAAAATGGCTGACTGCTAGCTTGTTCATAAAAAAATAGTTTATGTCAGATAAAGCTTCATGTTAGTAATGGGGTTGAGCCTTCAGCCATTAAGTTCAGTTGCTCAGCCTTCTATTGTGCAAAAAAAATTGTTTTATTTACCGGTACACAAGAACACTAAATTGTGCGCATGTGTAACTCATAACAGACTCAGCTATTTCCAATCAAAGCAGTGAATCAAAGGGGTTTGGCATGTTTCTATTTTGGAAGGGAATTCAACGTCCAGGAAACATGGATGCACCATGTGTGAACAGCAATTTAGCTCAAAGAGCGGCACCAAGAAAGCAACATGTTCAACACCGCCCGCAAGGGTTACAAGGGGTTGGCCTACGGCCCAAGACTCTGACTGATCGGCTGTTCAACACCATCATGTAAAAATGAATAGAGCTTGTTGTTGTCCTGATTTATGAAGGAAAACATATCAGAAGACCTTTTATGGTGGATGGCAGGCAGGTAAGGAGCCATCTGAGGAGAAGGGTGAGAGAGAGGGAGGAGAGGGCCAGAACAAGGAGCATACTTAGGCCGAAGAGAGCAGGCCTGGAGGTGGGTGCAATGCGGCGTCATGTAGCTTGCTCAACTTCTTGAGAGTAAGGCAGACTAAGGACACAAAAATGGAATTGTGCCATGCTGCATACGACATGGTTATGTGTGTAAGTCTAGATATTTGGGCAGAATAAAAGGGGACTACATGACACGCGCAGTCTTGGCTGGGAGAGCGCCAGTGATGATAGCAAGAAAGACTACGCTTGTCAAGTCTGGCCGCGTGCATTAAGGAAAGGTCACCTGTCCTGAAAGGCAGGGCCCCACCACACAAACCAGGAGGAAGAGCAAGCAAAAAAGTCTACTTCAGCAAGTTGCCCCACCATGGGCCCTACGACACCACTGTAAGGTTGGCCCTGTCCAGCAAGCTCCAAGACCCACCCCCCTAAGCCTGTAAAATAGCATGCTCCTGCATCCTAGCTTGGGCCCCCCTCTTCCCTCTGAGAGGCACTGAGCACATTGGGAGGCGAACACGGAGGTATGCAGCCCCCCAATGCTGAGGTAGCATTACACCTCTGCATGCTGCATGCACACACCATCATCTCCACCGCACCGACTGCACCACATTTTCCTCCCGGCACTCACACGCGCACGCCCCGCGCCTGCGTCACAAGCCAGAGCTTCAGAGGCTGTGCTGTTGGTGGTGCCAATGGTGTGAGGTTTTCTCTCAGCCGTTCTCCCGAGAGTATGTCCGGGCGTGTACTGGACAACAAACACAGCACACACATGGGGGGGGCGTGTGTCAGTAATCCGACCCTTCATCCATGGTCCCCCCCCCCACACACACACACAAAAGGATTGACGAGGATGGGATTCGAACCCACGCTCCGAAGAACTAGTACCTGAAACTAGCGCCTTAGACCGCTCGGCCACCTCGTCCTTCCGAGGTAGTTCTTCTTGTGGAGGAACACACCAGTGCTGATGACACAAATCCCAAAGTAATTTACTACTATACATTGTAAAAAGAGTAGGGACACCACTGCGCCAATTACTGCCGCTACACCTAGAGTTCTCACAGTTCTTGCTACAGTTTTACCTTCAACCTCATAGTTTTGGGGGTTAGGGCCATAGTTTCAGTGTTTTAGGGATAGGGTTAGGGTTAGGGTAGGGTTAGGGTTAGGATTAGGGGGTTAGGGGTCCAAAACTATGAGGTTAGTTTTGAAACTGTAGGAACTGTAGCACTGAACTGTGAGAACTATGGCTATAGCGACTATTTCTCCACTGCGCAAGGAACAAGGAACACACCAGTGCTGATGCCACGTTTCCCAAAGTGTAAAATTATCATACATCATAAAAAGAGTAGGGACACCACTGCGCAAGGAACAAGGAACACGCCAGTGCTGATGCCACATTTCCCGAAGTGTAAAAATTTGATACATCGTAAAAAGAGTAGGGACACCACTGCGCAAGGAACAAGGAACACACCAGTGCTGATGACACGTTTCCCAAAGTGTTTTAATATCATACATTGTAAAAAGAGTAGGGACACCACTGCGCAAGGAACAAGGAACACACCAGTGCTGATGTCCTTGATCCCAAAGTGTTTTAATAATGTACACCTAAAAAAGAGTGAGCAGGGACACCACCGCGCAAACATGACGATTCCTGCCCTTTGCGCGGTGACGACTGCGTGATCGTCGTACAATACACAATATTTTGTTGTGACGGTGTGCACTGGTGCGTAAAATTTAATGTGATAGAGACAGCTTGGAGAACGAGTGGTCAAGAGCGCCCCGACCTCGTCTTGCTTCTCTCTCCCCTGGAAAAGCCCGCTTCTTGGACAGCCTTCCCCATGGTACCCAGAGCAGAGGTGCAATAGCGTGCAGTGTCTGTGGGGAAAATCCTGCCATGCAAGGCCAGCACATGCAAGCCTTCAAGGAGGCCAGCTAAAGCCAAAAGGGCGGCAGCGCTGCTACAGCAGTGAGTGCATCAGGAGAAGGAGGAAGCCACTACAGTGGCAGCAGTGGAAAGGAGCATCAGGGTCCCCAAGCAGCCAGAACAAATGAGTAGTCAGCATGGGAGGAACAAGTGAACACCTACTACTGCTTGTCAGTGTCCAATTATTGATTGCCTCAACTGCAGCGTCCTGGATGTTTCATTGTTGCATTTCAAAAGCCCTGTGTGCCAATCAGACAATAGCTGGTTGATGCGCAGCTGTGTGACGTGTTTGTTGCAGGGGTGCGTGGTTGGTGCGTGGATGCATGAAATATTTAGTTGAGTACATTTCTCCACGGCATTCACAACAAGGATGACAAGTGGGTTTGTTGCAGTTGGGATCTCGTGGATGATAAGGGGAGAATCGTCTCCAGTATGCCAGGTGGAGAGACCTGAGATCCACTGTAAGCTGATTCATATCTAAAAAGGTTAGCTGAACGCATGTTCTGTTGAAGCCATGAACACGATGTAAGCCATGCGAGGCAGCGCCTTATGTGTGCGGTCCAACAAGAGATTTTCCTGGAACTGAGGGAGATATGAGCATAAGAATTTTTGTGTACAAGATGGCTGTTGCAACGGATGAGAGGATTGTAAAGACGTGCAGAGGCTCCAGTACCAATTGAATTGGATAGGCTCTAGAGATCTGTTTTCCACACTCGTGTAGCTCACCCCATGAAGGAGCTCAGGAACCGACTCCCAATAAACCGGTATATGGTTTTCAGGAGCCTCAGTAGCCAGGCTCTCCCTCCAGATCCCCATTAGCATTTTCTCTTTTGAAGCTTTGTGGTGGAGGGGATTTACGGCTCATCTGAAAGAAAAGAAAACAAAACAAAAGAAAGTAAAAGACAAGAAAAGAAAAACTACGCAGGCAGAGAAAACTCTTCCTACCTTAATTCAATGAAGAGGAGAAACATTGGCTCAGAAGAGCCGTGAATCCCCTCCACCACGAAGCTTCAAAAGAGAAAATGCTGATGGGGATCTGGAGGGTTACTGGAAGCCATCTGAGCCAATGTTTCTCTTTTTCCCTAATTGATGTAGCGAGAGCTTTCTCTGCCTACGTAGTTTTCCTTTCCTTTTCTTTCTTCTCTGAATAGCTATTCTTGAATGCAGTTATCCATCACATTTCCCTGTTGAAGATAAGGAGTAGCTCACGCCTGCCTTTCAGGATGACATACGTCTTAATTAGCCACAATAAGCATGGAGGCGGTGAGTAATCTGGTGTTGATGTGCCAAAGTACGAACACGAGCCATACCTGCTAAACAAGGCTTGAGGGCTTCCTCGGCGGCATAGTGCAGGCTGATGTAATACCAAAAATCATCCCCAGGTATCTAAAAGTGTTGGGGTAAGGCAGAACTTCGCCATCATAGACAAGGGATGGTAAATGATCAGCTCTTGACTTGAAACACACCACCACTGATTTGTTAGTACCACTGATTTGTTAGTACCACTGATTTGTTAGTAGGTATTTAGTATAAGGAATAATATTCCAAGGAATTGGAATCGGTTATAAGCCTTGAGACGGTGCAGCATGGTCTGAAAATTGTTGGAGGATTGGATGTGAGACATGAATCATCAGCATACTAAACATGGGAGACATGGCAATTGGGTGTGCCAATGCATGCTCTTTCAACGCCCTCAGAAATTTCATATCATTGAGATAGATTGAGAATAGCAGTTGAAATAGGGGGCAACCTTGTTTGACACCATGAGTTGGGCTTACCCAATCGTGTTCATTCCCATCGATCAGAATGCATTCATCATTGTGATACAGATTTTTGAGGATAATGAGAAGGTAACCAGGGAGCTGGCGTTGGTGTATGTGGTGCCACAATTCGTCACGGGGGATGGAGTCTTAAGCCGGTTGGAAATAAACACTGATTACAGGCGTGAAGAGCCATGGGGCTTGTATGTTTGGGCAGCATGTTCAGATTTCTTAATATCAAGAGTGGCTGTAAGGTCCTGCGCCCTGGGAAATAACCAAACTGTGAATCAGGAATTTTGTTGTTGTGTAAGCACCACCCTTGCAGTGAGGTGCATAAGACACTAGCATAGAGCCAGTATAATGTCCCACCTACAGCAAGCATGCGGTAGTTGCATGCATGGGTAATGGAGCCTTTTTTGTTCAAGGGGGTTGCTGTCTTTTACTCCGCAGGGATGGTGGACCGTTGAAGTAGGATATGAAAACATTATTAGGATATGAAAGACTTTGGAAAGGCATGGTGTCAGCACATTGATATGATGGAAAACTCTTCCATCCTCTCTTCGCACCAGTTTGCATGCATGCTTGAGAAAAGAGGGAAGAATGGCGTCAAAGCCAGGTGAGGAGGTAGGATTTAGCCAAGAAATGTGTTTATCCACAATTTCATGCAGTTGGGATCCATCTGGAATGTGAAAAGGATGGGAATGAGTGCAAGTAGATAGAGTGCGATTGAAATTGCTATGTCTCTTTGGAAGACCATATAGATTCCCTGACCATTGCAAAGAGGCTCGTTTGCAAGCCATCAAAAAGCCATATATAAATGGTCTTGCCAGGCTGTGCTAGAGATAGGAGTGACGTGTCTGATGCGCATTTATTCCGCGAACAGAGGAATCCTTGATGCACAGCTTGTCAAGAAAAGCTGTCACATGTAAACCAGACGCTACTGACCTGGAAGAAAAGGCGACTGCGTTGGCGACAGAAACACTACGCGCATTTGTTAAGGAAATGAGGACATTTTGGACCGAAGCAGCACATGTCTCATCCAAACAAAATGCGAAGGTCCACGCTGGCTACTAGCTGGTTAGTAACCATTGTCCAATACAAAAAGACCACCCAGAATGCTGCACTAACAATATGCAATGTGTCCCTGGGACCCTTCTAAGAGAAGGGATTAGAGGCCAGTGGGGATCAGGGGGGTTTCTAGCAGTGCACCATGCCTAATCTCGGTAATAAGCAAGAACAGGAAAAGCCATGTAACAAGCAGAGAAATTTCTCCCTACATCAAATAAAGGAAAGTAGAGTCGCGGGCTCAAAAGAGCTGTAAGTCCCCTCAACCACAAAGCAAAGGAACAGAAAGGGCTGGTGGGAATCTAAAGGGTTGATGGGAACATCGGATCCAAAAGCTGGCTGAAAAGGATTTTTGCTCTTTATGCATGCCTAGTGGTAACAGTTTTGTTGGCATGCTGTACACTTGTGTTCAGTAGCTGCATCTCTAGTTTAGCCCTAGGTTAGACTGGTGTTGTGTCAAGTGGCAAGCTGCCGGGCATGGCTTTCCTTAGTCGGCAAGCTGAATGTGCTTGACTCTGCCTGCTGTTGAAGGCCTGGAACTCCAGTCCTTTGGTTTTTATCTCGCTTTGTTCTCGTTGCTAGACCTATCTCCTTTCTCTGCCTGCCATGCTCCTCTCAGTCCGGATTTTGTGTATTGTATAAGTGTATGAAAGTTTGGCTCCTTAGCCTTCAATTGTAAGCCAAATGAATCTGAGAAAGGAAGGAAAATTGTCTTGCTTGTGCAAGAAAATGCTGAGAGGAGGTAAGCATGGCAAGCAAGTGCAACTCAGAACAGGCATTTATCTTTGCAATTAGAGCATCAAGTTGAAATGGTTTGGCATGACTCAAGTTTCAGAAGGGAAAGTTGGCGGTAACATGATGCAACACATATGTAAAGCAGTTCTGGACTGAGCGCAACCAAGAAAGCGGCGTGTTCAGCACCGCGTTCAAATAGCCATTTCAGATCTGTAAGCGTCACCAAAGAAAGCAACATGGCCAGCTTTGTGTTTGCCAATAGGATAGGCCCAAGCACACACCTAATGACTCCAGCGATCTGTAAAGGACTCAAAGGGAAGAAAGGAATGCAATGCCGCGTTTAATCTTGGTCATTGCTGAGCCATGGTTCAGCATTCTTCTGTGATATTTACTAAGGTTGGTGGAATGTGTGTGACTCTGTCTGCATGACAGCAGGATGCTCGGCAAGACCTTACAAAGATCAATTCAACCAAGTCTGGTTCCCTGTTCATCTCCAATGTGCACCTTCAGCCCACCCAGCAACCCACGTTTAGCACCATGGCAATCTCAGCAACACCAACACCACATCCAGCTCCTAGCAGAGACCATGTCCTGCACCATGGCAATCTCAGCATCACCACACATGTTACTGCTCGTTCCCATGTTGCTTGATCCCATGAGAGGATTACAAAAGGGCTGAGGTACATGTTAAGCCCCCCGTAAGTGGGTGACAACCCAGCCTCGCACGACTTAAAAATGTGTGTGTGTTACCAGCCTGAGCCACACCACAGCATCTGGTTGTACACAAAATTGAAAATTTGGAAAACTACTCTCCGACCATCAGCACACCCCTAAGGACACGGTTCAAAGCCAACAACACAGAAAACGAGAGATAAGAGCAGGGGTCTACCACCTAAACAATCCCAATTTTGTCCACTCAGAAAAATAGGAATGACTTCTACAATTGTCAGGGCTGAATAGGCTGGGATAGCAGCTGCCATTCTCCAGGGTCACTCTCACATTGCCACCAATAACCTTCCCTCACTTCATCAAACCAGAAAGCAAACACTGTATCCAGAGCTTAACCGTCAGCATGTTCAAGGTCACATTTTGAATTTATTCATACAGCTTGTGCACAATTCACCTACCCCTATTTATCTTTACAAGATTAAAGCTTAATCTGGCATTGCGAGTAATGAACGCGAATGCCATTGCCAAACACCAGGCAATTCAGGATGATGACACCCCTGCAGACACAACCTTTCCCTGTGTCAATCTTGAGGATGCATTCCCTTACACGCCACTATGGCCTTACCTTTGAGGAAACTGCCTGCACCCATGCAAATACTTTAGAATACCCTAACTCACCTGCCCCAAAGATTAAACACTTATCTGACCTTCATGGTGCTCTGAGGACACACATGCATTCACAACACAGGCTTGGAACAGGTGCCCTCTTCAACCAAGAACATGGAGTGCACGTTAAATGTCCACCAGCCTCCAATGCCCCCTCTGTGTGGAGCCAGCTCGTGCCCTTGATATTCCTTCAGGGTGTTAACGGAAAGGGTGTTAACATGTAAGGGCTATAAGGGCTACAAGGGAAGAAGGCCTCAGTCAAGATGTTAAACAGCTAGCTTGTTCAAAAATGCACATAAGATCATAAAGGAAAAAGTGAAGTTTGTTGCTATCCTGAGAGAAAAGAAAAGAAAAGAAAAGAAAAGAAAAGAAAAGAAACAGGCTAGCTAGGCTAGCTGGTAGCAGCTGCTGACCACAAGCAGAAGCTTGTGGAACAGCCCTCAAAGCACTAGTGCCGACACAGGAAGTTTGTTGTTATCCTGGTTCAGAAAAAAAACATCAGTATCCTGGAAATTTACATGGTGAATGGTAGCTAGACAGGGCATCCTGTAAGAGATATGAAAACGTAGAGAAAAAAGTTGTGCTTAAAAAGAGAGGCATACTTTTGATGGAGAGATCAGACCTGGGGATTGGAACATCATTTGAACAGCACATGTTTTTCATCTTGTATGTCATCAGAATCACAGATATCACAGACCGGAGAAGTAATATTGGACCAAGAAGCCTGTTCAACTCGGAGAGCGTGTACCCGCAGCCTGAATCTGGCAGTGTTGCGAAGGACATGATGGGGAAGATCCAAGTACATGTATTTAGGCATTGTATAAGGAAGGTGCTGACATTCCACCATGTTAAATGTGGTAACTGAGCGCCACAACATTGCTAGCAGAATCCCTTAACATTCAACAAAACATATGTTCCCTCGTGTTTTCCCTGACAAACAAAGGCTCACTTGTAGTCGCCCTGATGCATTTTGAGCTTCTCCAATGAAGGATCATTTCCCGGTGTTCGTTGAGAAGTAGAGGTGGGCGCGGGAGGGGAACAGGGAGCACTTAGCGCCAGCCACAGCCACTCCACCTATTTCCAAGGCCCGCCACCCTAGTCAGCTCCTTCCAGAACAGAGGCACGTTCTCTGTTTGACCATCTTGTGGAGGTCAAACACTGTGAAGACGCCAGGCCCAAGAATCAGCTGGAGGCCTCCAAGCAACAGCACCGCGACCTCTGCCGCGATCTTTGAAGCGCCTCAGCTCAAGGCACCCTCCATACCATTCTGTTAGGTGTGGGAGGGGTCATCTACACCCCAAACACTCTGGAGTCTCTTTAAGAGCTTGGTCTTAACACTCATACAGCCACCAGGCTTGCTCTGAAGCTTCACGCCCATTCCGTCCAGTACACTTAAAAATTTGCTAGCACCAGACGCGTTTATGAGAAGACTTCTCACAACTCTCGTCACCAAGATCAGGCATGGGCTACTGCTAGAACCCCTCCTGATCCCCGTTGACTTCTTTCTTTTGTTTCTCTTGGTGAAGGAGATACACGGTGCCTCGGCCCTAGATATCCTCTTTTCCTTAATTGATGTGGGGAGTGCTCACACTGCCTGCGTAGTTTTTTCTTTTCTTTTCTTTTCAAGATCAGGCGCGAGTTACTGCTAGTAACCTTCCTGATCCCCATTAAATTTTTTCTCTTATTGGTGGAAAGGATACAAGGTGCTTTGGCAAGCTAGGGCCGGGAGGTGTTTCTTTTTTCTTAAGTGATGTGGGGAGTGTTTTCACTGCCTACGGAATCTTCTTTTCTTTACTTGGATGCTACATATGCCTCTTGTAATCCTTGGGCCGTGCAGGGTTTATAGAAAAAGAGAGGAGAGGAAAGACTAAGGAAGCCAAGTGGCCGCGCACATTAAGAAAAAGCTTCCTAACTAGCATGCTCTTTCCAGAAGACGCCTGACCAGTCTCCAATTTAGTCAGTCGGCCAGAATCTTGGGCTGTAGGCCAACCCCCTTGTGACCCATGTAACCCAAGTCACGTTGTCCAGTTCTCTGATGTGTTCGCTTTCATGATCCATAACAACAACAAGTTGTAACCTTTCTGATAGGAAAATTTCCTTTTTTACGAACAGACAAGGGTCTTACTGAAGGACCCTTGATCCTAAGTGAGACACAGGCTAGGGGGAAGTCAGAATGAGAGCTTGTGGGGATCTAAAGGGTAGCCACTTCCGTTCGCTTATTACTGAATGGTGTGCGGCATCTAATAAGATCCCAGACACTCAGTCACTCACTTTGGTTTCTACCCTGGCCGCAACACACTTCAGCCCATTTACATTTTGCAGCACTTGCAGCATGCAGCACGGACACTAAAACCAGGCCAGTCCAGCAGGTTGCACACGGCATTTATTGACTTTAAGCAAGCATACGACACCATCCCAAGGCAAGCACTTTGGCAACACTTGCAGCGCACCTGCATGCCCATTCCCTTTCTGGACATCATTCAGAATATGTACGATTCAGGTGAACACATTCTGAAGGATGGAGAGAAGACTTCCCGTGTGCATCCAAACACTGGAGTGAAGCAAGGCTGCCCTCCATTGCCTTTGCTCTTTTCCTTATATGTGAATGATATAGATGACCTTGCTGAAGGGGTTTGTGGTGCTGTTACAGGGACAGATGGTGTGCATGTGACACATTTATTATACGCTGATAGCCTAACATTGACTGCAAATGACCCCATTGCGATGCAAACTATGCTGAATCACTTGGACCGTTATGCACGAAGGAAGCACCTAGCCATTGACACAGCTAAGTCAGAAGTAGTGCATTTCAACTCGTCGGATTCCAATTTGCCTGTGTTTCCGTTTGGCGGGGTACCCTTGGCCCATAAGGAATCTTTTTAGGTAAGTGGTTCCACAAGAACTGTGCTTGCTCTTTCTTTTGGTCTGTGTGGTGGGGCCCTGCCTTTCAGGACAGGTTACCTTTCCTTAATGTACGCGGCCAGACTTGGCAAGCGTAGTCTTTCTTTCTTTCTCTCTTTCTTTCTTTCTTTCTTTCTTTCTTTCTCCCACAAGAACATAAGCATGGCTAAGTCTTCTGAGCACGTCACTGGCCCATTCATGGCATCTGCCTATCGGATTCGGCAGTTTGTGCGTGAGCATGCATCGGGGGACAGGTTGCATGTACTGCTCTGGTTAAGAGAAACATACCTAGTCCCAGCTGGCATGTATGCAAGCCAGGTGTGGGGCACAGAGTATGTTGATGAAGGCCAGGAATTTTCAAGTTAGTTGCAAGTGCGCCACATGAGTTTTTTAAAGGAGTTTTTTAAAGGGCACATTAGGTGTGAAGCGTGCAACTACAAACTGGGCAGTTTTAAGAGAGTATGGGCATGTGCCATTACAACTCTACTGGTTTAAGTCCATTATTAAGATGTACAATGGTCTGTCCAATTCTAACTGCGAGACGGTCAGGAAGGTCCTGAAGGCTGACTTGCACTTGCACTCCAGGGGCCCCTCATGTTCGACTGCTCAGATCCTGGACGGCTTTCAAGGATTGTGGCGCTGTGAGTCTTTTGTAACAGCGATGAAGCAGGGTATGCCTATCTCACTGCAGGATTTCACTGATAATTTGAGGCACAGACTGCGCGGTGCATGGAGAGCTGTTGAAGGATGGGATTTCTCCTGTGTGTGATCGATGCTCATGCGGGCACTTCAAGATGAGGCCCATGCTCTCTTCATGTGTACTACCTTGTAGGTATGAGGGGCTGTGTGCTCTAAGACAAAAGTGCTCTGAGCTATTTTGGAAGGGAACTTCCCTTGAAGGGTTACAAAGCTGTACCTGCCTGATTGAAGGGGCAGTTTAGCTGAAGCAAATGGTACCTGATACCAAACCAGTCCAATCAAAAAGAGCTATTATGGACTTTATCTGGCAATTCTTTGCCTGTACACCCTTTTTTGCGCCATCAACTTAGCGTCCAGGCTGTTTCTAATTTCATCTTGCAACACAATAAGAAGCTTTTCTATTCCATGTCTGTGCTTTTGGATTTGCTGTTGGCTGGCATGGACCAGCCACAGGCTGATCAGCCGAACAGTCTGGCTGAAGGTCCCCCTGTGTAACCTAATCAGCTACAACCCCAAGGCCCCCATGACTCGGATGAGGGCCCGGCTGGACCAAGGTCAGGGTGCCACAGCCGAGGAGGAGATCCAGCCCAACTACGCGCCCTACGCTCAGGACGACGGAGAGTACGGCGGTGATGTAGAGGGAGGGGATGATGAGGGGAGTGATGATGAGGGCCCGGAGTTCTTGGATCCAGAGGAAGCTGAAGTGGGCCTTGACCAAACATATAATGAATGGAAGAGTAGGAAGGGAAAGAAGGGAAAAAAGTACAAGGGCTAGGAAGGTGGCCGGCCTGAGCCTGGGCGTAAGCTCAAGCTCTTAGTATGGAATGTGCATGGGATTGGGGGGCGATCTGCTGATGCTAATGCAGAGCTCAAGGTTTTAGATGTATGCCACATGGTCAAAGACCATGACATCGCAGTGCTTACAGAAACAATAACTGGTGATGCATCTAGGTTGCTGCAGCACTTGCCTGGCTTTACTTTGCACAACTTGGGAATGGCTAGAGAGAACGAAGGCAAAAATGGGTTTGGGATTGCTGTGTTTGTTGCGCCAGGCAGCTCAGATTATGTGCGCTTCCATTAAGTCAGTGAGCACACGCAGTGTATTGGCTTCAATGTGACAAAAAGATGTTTGGGCTGGGGGAACATGTGATGATAGGTGCTACTTACATAAATCCTCTGAGTGGTTCGTTTACTTCTCGTGCTGTTCACTCTCACTTTACTAACCTTTTTGAGGACGTGCTTGATGTTTTTCAGGTATCTTTGCAAGTCATTTTGTGTGGCGACTTTAATGCGCATGTTGGAGAGCTGAGTGAAGTGAGTGACGCGCATTCTCGGTTTGTGTTGGACTGCCCTGAGCTCCTTGAGACTAGGAGATGTGCGTGCAAGAGTGTGAACAAGGCAGGCCAGCTGTTGGTTGATCTAGCAGCTGCGACAAGTATGGCCATTTCTACTGGGCGTGTTGTTGGAGATGATGGGCAGCCCTCTTTCACTGGGCATTTTGGTGATAAGAGAAGTAGGCCAGACCATGTGTTGTTGTCTCCGGCTCTGCTCAAAATCGTACAATGTTTTGAGATGAAAGACACGCGTGCCTCAGATCACGCAGGCTTGAGCACTGTGTTTAGAGTGACTGATGAGGGTGGAGAAGGTGTGAATGCTCCACACCACGTGTGCAAAGCTGGAGAGTGTATCAACAAGTTAGTGTTGCGTTGGCAGCAGGATAAGGCCCAAGTTTACGCTGAGCACATTCGGGACAATGCTGAACTGCTGGCTCAATTTGATGAGGCAGAGAGGTCTGGGGATGTAGATAAATTGGCGTTTTGTGTGCGTTCTTTGATCATCCAGGCAGCGAGCAGTAGAGCTGTGGGCATGTCAGCCCGAGCAAAGTGTGTTTTTAAACGTGAGCGTAATAGGAAGGGTCCTCTAAACCCTGTGTGGTTCAATGAAGAATGTTGGGAGAAGCGTAGGGCTTTCATTGAGGCAGTGAAGCGTGGTGAAGCCAGGCATGCTTGCAGATTTCTCAAGAGGGAGAGTATGAGGTGCAATCGTAGGATGAAGCGAAGGCACGCGAGACAGTTGCGGAATTTGTTTTTGGACAGGCTATTTCGGAAGGATCCGGCAGTGCACGCTTTACTAAAAAAGCACACCAAGCCTCACACAAACCCTGTGCCTGCTCCAGCTTGGCAAGATCACTTACACAAACACTTCAGAGCAAAGAGGACATTTGAAGAGTCTCGCCCATCTGCGAGGGATATGGCTGTGCCACTGGGCCGGCGCAACCTTCCACCTGAGGTCCTTCTCAGGCGGGGCGCGCAGTCTGGGTGGGCTCCTGGGCCAGATGAGTTTGAGATCCCTGATGTATCTGTGTTAGAAGGTATGTTGGGTAGTGAATTTCAGAAGTTGAATGTTGGTGCCTCTTCAGGCTTTGATGCGATCCCGATTCCTTTTCTTAAGCATGCGTGCTTGCCAGTGCAGTGTGGGAATAAAACCAAACAAGTAAATGTGCTGGTGCCTCTGTTGACTCGTCTTTTTAAAGTGTTGCTGACTGAAAGTAAAGTGCCTGCGTGCTGGAAGGTTGCCAAGTTGAGCCCCATTCACAAAAAAGGGGAAGTGCTGAAACCTGGGAATTATAGGATGATTGCGGTTAGCGGTGTAATGTATAGGATTTATGCTAATGTGCTGAAAAATCTGGCGACAGATTGGTGTATGAAAAAGGGAAAGATTCCGGACACGCAGTTTGGCTTCTTTCCAGGAAGGAGCACTCTGCATCCTCTGTTCATTCTGAGGCACCTCAAGCATGCTGCGAAAAAATTGAAGCCACGGAATTCTTCCAGATTGCACGTTGCTTTCATTGACTTTTTTCAAGCTTATGACACCGTGCCCAGACAGCAGCTTTGGTCTCACTTGCAGCGCAATGCAATGCCGACTCCTCTGCTCAGTGTGATCAGAGACATGTATGATAATGATGAGTACATTCTAATGGATGGTGAGAAAAGGGCGCGCGTGCAGCCATCGAACGGTGTTAAGCAAGGTTGTCCTTTGTCCCCCCTTCTTTTCTCTCTGTACATCAATGATATGGGCAGAGAAATAAGTGAGGGCATTGAGGGTGCTGTGACTGGTGATAGAGTGAATGGTATGTCCCACATGATGTACGCTGATGACCTTGGATTAACTACGAATGACCCTGGTGAAATGCAGAAGATGCTGGACAGACTCCGTGTGTATGCCCAGAGAAAAGGGTTGACTGTAAACACAGCTAAGTCTGAGGTGGTGCACTTCAACAGTACGTCTGTCTCTCCTCTGCAGAATCCTTTTACGTATGATGGAGTGGTCCTTCCAGAGAAGGACAGGTTCAAATATTTGGGAGTGCTGTTGGATAAAAAGATGGATTTTAAGGTAGCTGAGGAGCATGCGGTGCGGCCTTATATGGCTGCACAGAGAAGGATTTTGGAGTTTGCCAAGGGTCATGACCTGAAAAACAGGCCTCATGCTATGCTCTGGTTATCTAAGGTGTATGGCATTCCTGCTGGGATGTATGCGTGCCAGGTGTGGGGAACTCATTACTTGAGAGAAGGCAGTGAGTTTGATAGTCAATTGCAGAAAAGACATCTGTGTTCCTTGAGGCGCATTCTTGGAGTAAAGAACAGTACTACAAATTGGCCGGTGTTGAGAGAGTGTGGCCAGGAGCCTCTGCAGTTCTTCTGGTTCCGTGCCTCCATCAAGTTTTTTAATAGCATGCTTGACTCCAATAGTGAAGTTTCGCGTCGTGTGTTGAGGGCTGATTTAAGTCTGGCTTCTTTTGATTCCTCTTGCTGGGCTGCTGAAGTCTCTAATGCTTTTGGTGGGATGCGGAATGGTGATTCGTTCAAACAGAACATGCTGAGAGCTGAGAAAATCCCCATGCAAGAGTTCATTGGTGATTTGCGATACAGACAGCAGAAAGTGTGGAGAGGGGCCGATGTTTTTTGTCCTCGTGCAGTTAACAAGAAGGCAGTGACGTACCATAAGTGGTGTGGGAATTCTGAGAGTGGTCCCAGAGGTGCTCCTTTGTGTATCCCCTCGTATCTGTTCAAGGATTTGGACAAGCATGTTTTGAGAAACATTAGCAGATTTAGATTGCGTGCTCATCACTTGAGAGTGGAGTCTGGTAAATGGCTTGGGGGTTCAAGTATCTGTGATAAGTGTGAGTGTGGGGAAGTCCAGGATGAAAAACATGTGCTTTTCTTTTGCAAATGTCCTGAGGTGCGTGAGCTACGCACGAGATACAAGGACCTTTTTGAGGAGATGTTTAAGACTTTGCGTGTGTTTGCTCCGCCTTCAAACGCTGACTTTATTCCATTCTTGGCTTGCCATCATACTATCACTGATTCTGAGATCAATGCTTTCCTAAACCAAGACTCATACAGACTTCTTAGATTTGTGGCAGACTTAGTCTCAATTTTTGATACTGGTTGAGCTTGTTTCACCAGCTGCCATCAGCCAGAGTCTCAGGCTGTAGGCCACCATTGTAAACCCCTTGTAAACCCCTTGTAATCAGCTACAACCTGGAGACTCAGATTCTCCTTCGCCCGCTGCTTGCCCAGCACCTCCTCTCAAAAGCCCCCTACAGGGTCTATCTTCGACATGCCAACACGCCCAGGAATGCCAAACTACCTGGCTGAAGGTCAAACCCCATTGTAACTCATTGTAACTCAACACGCCCAGGAATGTCTTAATATATGCAACACCAAACTGCAACAGACACAATTTGTTACTTTAGTTTTTCAAGATGTTATGAGTCGAGCATTCTGGGGCCAGGTCTGAATGCAGGCCTCAGTGTTTCCGCTCAACACTGAGCCTGTAGGCGGATGTAGCGATATAACCTTAATGTATGCAACAAAGGGCCATGCTGCCTGACAGCATGTTGCTTACAGAGCTGCCTGGATTGCCCATCTCAGGATTTAACAGAACTGCGCACTCAGTTCCAGCACCTATTTACCTCTGCACCCTCAAGCAGTGCATCACGCCTTAGAGACTTCATGAACCAGGCTGATGCCTTAGGATTAGCCAAGTTCATGTTTGCATGCCTTAAATGCTGTGACTGAGCTTCTAGTTTTCCTTTTAGATTGGACTGGTTAGGTCACAGGCACGTTTTGCTTCAACTAAGCTGCCCCCGCAGGCAGGTGCAGCTACGTAACCCTTACCTTCCCTTCCCTTATAGAGCTGCTGATTTTGTGCTGAACAGTGTTGGCTTGGCAGGCGGCAAAGAAAGAGAAGGCTACACCAGGCTGCAGGATAAGGAGGATACCATGGTCCAGACCAGCTGCACCAAGCTTGCATCACGGTTGTATTAGGGAGATGTACCTAGGCGCACCTTTGAGATCTCAAAAGGCTCTAGAGCCTAAGAGGAATTTTTTGCTTGATTTTTCACTCAATGTGCAGCAACTGGCATGCCTGTGACAGAAGCTCCTGTGAGCCTGCACTTTAGTTACAGAAACAGCTGCTTCTTCACAAGGCTCTGTTGCATCCAAGTATCCTTGTTGTGGTGGAGCCACCACTGTGCACTTAGATCCCCATTTACAGAAGGAAAAGCAAGAACAATTTGCCTGCTGGCCACAGGATGCAGAAGAATGCTCAATGCATCGAGAATGAATTACGGGAGCAGACTCTCCTCCCCGTGGATAAATTTAAAAACAGTGCATGACCTCTGACAGAAAGAAATCCCCTTCCCTACAACATAGGCAGTCTTGCAGAAATGAATCAACACACAAGCTTTTAAGCTTGCATACATCTGTCACAATCTGTCACAATGCTGCCCTCACATCCTGGGCCCAAAAGTAAGGTTTTACCACGAACTAAAGTGGAGCAAGCTGGTCAGTCGGGGGGCCCAACACATGGACGGAACCCATGCAGCCACAACCGAGCCTGGCGGCACATGCATTTGATTAAGGATCACAAGTAATTCAAGCACACTCCCATGCACAGTCATGTCATTTCATCAGCAACAAAGCAGACACCATCCGTCCACTTGCAGGCATACTTCATCATCATGGTCCCCTTATGTGACATTTGCAGTCATTTGCAATTTTTAACAAACATACACACACCTCAGCGCAATCTGCTCAGACATCATCTACACATGGCCGTGAGGCAAAGGTTCCAAGTACCAGGCATCCCTGCCCAAAATACTGGTCCTTTTATACAGTTGTCCATCCAAGTACCCCAGGCTCCTGTAAAATACATGTGGGTGCGTGCACCCTCCGCGCCTGTTTGGCTCTGGCACATGCACACACCACGAAGTGGGCACATGTGCTCCTTGGGCATATGCACACCACAGCCAGTCACACACCCCAGCGCATGCACGTAAAGGTTGGGCACATGCTCCTCAGTGGCTACGCGCTTTGGCACACGCCTGCCTCAAGCGGGCACACCCTACTGGAGCACAGCCTCCACAGTTGTCAACACTTGGCACACACGCAAACGAAGGTTGGTCATACCTCTGGTCATACACTTGCTAAGGACAGACAGGCAGGTGCGGAGGAGCACACTCACGCCAGTCCATCACCACCACATCACCAGCGGCAGGAGACAGCAGCAAGCGCCCCAAAGCATACAGTGCTTGTCCTCGTTCAAAGGGAGCCCCTTTCACCCCTGACCCTTCATACAGGTCTCATGCCTCACAGTCTCTGCCGCGAGGCCGCAGCATCTGCTGCCTGGGAATAGGCTGTGGGGGCTTGCGTGGGGTGGCGGGCCTGGCTGGTGGAGGAGTAGCCCCCACTCCTGGAGTTGTTGGCCTGGCTCAGATCCAGATCTGCTGCCAGGCGCAGCGCCATGCGGCGCAGCAGCTGACGCATGAACAGCTCTGCCGTGGACTGCATGCACGTGTGATAGAAGAGAGGTCACAGGGGAAGTTAAGTGCGGTTGACAAAGAGATTCAGATCTGCTGTCAGGCGTAGGGCCATGCGGCGCAGCAGCTAGCAAATGAACAGCTCTGCTGTGGACTGCGGACATGGAAGCAGGTAGTGTGCAGGGAGAAGGTGAGTGCGGTAGATGAAGAGAGGCAGGGAAGAAAATAATTCAGGGCCCTGCAGCATAGCAGTTGGCGCATGAGCTGCTCCGTTGCAAACTGCATGCACGGGCGGTAGAAGAGAGGTTGCACATAGAAGTGAGAGACAAGGAGAGGGGCAAAAGAAGGAATGGATACGTGGGTGAAAGAGCAGAGTTAGGGAAGAGATTGAAGGGGATGAGTTGGGGGCATGAAGCGCAGCATGCAGTGCAGTGAGGGGGCAAGGGGCGCAACAAGGGGGCACACAGCACATCTTGCAGCGTAGCCTAAGCTGCAGCAAGGATGAGAGGGAAGGGGGGGGGGGGGGCTCACGCAGGTGCAGCAGCTGGCGCATGGACATCTTTTGCCATGGGCTGCATGTGAGTAAGTTGTCCTGATTCCTGACCTAGCACGAGCGTGCCAAAGCAGGGTGGTACATGGGCTGCAAGCACTGACATGGAGGATCCTAGGGGTGAGGGCTGGAGCACACATAATACACGCAATTCAAGTCGGGGGGGAAGGGATCCCTGGCTGGTAGATGCAAAGGGCCTATTACTAGCAGGAAGAGGAAGGGGAGTGTTGCTTTACAGTTGTATTTGGCACATAGAACACACACTTGCAAGTGCAATTGCAGCCCTGGCATGAGCTCTGGCGAGATGCGTGCGCCAGCTGCCAGCGTTTTTCCTCTTTCCAAATGCCAGCTGTGAACCTCCGTCTCTCCCCATGCTTTTCATCTCTGGAGGCACCCACACACCTGCAGCCCTGACATGAGCTCCAGCAGGACAAGTGCACGCATTGCCGCTGTGTGTGCAAGGTACCTTTCTGGCTTTAGGAATCTCACACATGCGAAGCCTGCAGCCCTGGCATAGCTCCAACAGGATGAGTGCACGTGTGCTGTTGTTGTGCATCATACCATCACCATTTTGGACCTGTGAATCCACCCATATCTGAGACAACCGACCCTTGCATAAGCTTTAACAGGACCGATGCACAAGTTGTTGCCGTGCGTCCAGCGAGTCTAGGCCTCTGCAGTCACGCAAACACGGGTGCCCACCAACTCACCAACACACACGCGCACACACACACACACACACACACCTGCAGCCCAGGCATGAGCTCCGGCAAGATGGGTGCGATGTCGTGGCCCGCGCGCACTGCACGCGTCGCGCTGTGCATCATACCACCATTGTGGCCCCCCACTCCTGAGCCACCCGCAGGCATCATCACGTCCAGCAGTGCGCGGATGGTGGACAGGGCCGCGCGGTCGTCGTTGCTCAGGCGCACCTGCAGGTTGCAGTGTGTGTGTGTGTGTGTGTGTGTGTGTGTGTGTGTGTGTGTGTGTGCGCGCGCGCGCCCCCGCACCGCATGGCTTTGTGCTGACGTATGTCTCCAGTTGCACGTGCATGCACACACCGCATGGCTTTGTGTTGTGGCCGTCACATAGAAGCAGCACATGCACTGCATGGCGTATTGTGATAGTCATGTAGAAGCAGGATGCACACACACCAAGCCACGCCCTGTTGTGATTGTGGCGTAGGAGCAGGATGCACGCACCAAGCCACACTCAGCAGGCCCTGGAGCAGGGCGCAGAAGCTGAGCGTACCTCCTGCCGGAAGGCCATCGGTATTTCCAGAAGCAGGACACACCCACCCAAACACTCATTGACCCCCACAGGAACAGCCTCAACAATCAACAATCTGTCAGCTGGAAGACCATCAGCACTTTCAGCAGCAGGACACACCCACCCACACTCTGCAGCCCCCACACGCAGGAGCAGCAAAAGCAAAAGCAGAGACAAAAAACAAGCACTGAACGCACCGCCGGTTGGAAAGCCGTCAGCATTTCCAGCGGCAGCGGAAGAGGTACGAGGAACGCCCGCAGAGGGCCCAGGGACTCCATGCCACGCAGTGTGGCCATAGCGCTGGCGCTGCCTGCCACTAGCTTGAGGGCCTCGCCCATGGCCTCACGGCTCATGGCATCGATGGCAGCGACAGCCTCCTCCACTAGGATCTGCACGTGGTTGAGGAAATCCGGGGGGGGATGCACTGCTTTGCTTCACAAACTGAGGGCCTCAGTGCTCATGGCATCGATGGCAGCGACAGCCTCCTCTACTAGGATCTGCACGTGGTTGAGGAAATCCGGGGGGGGATGCACTGCTTTGCTTCACAAACTGGGGGCCTCAGTGCTCATGGCATCGATGGCAGCGACAGCCTCCTCTACTAGGATGTGCACGTGGTTGAGGAAATCCGGGGGGGGATGCACTGCTTTGCTTCACAAACTGGGGGCCTCAGTGCTCATGGCATCGATGGCAGCGACAGCCTCCTCTACTAGGATCTGCACGTGGTTGAGGAAATCCGGGGGGGGGATGCACTGCTTTGCTTCACAAACTGAGGGCCTCAGTGCTCATGGCATCGATGGCTGTGACAGCCTCCTCCACTAGGGTCTGGAGGTGATAAAGGAACCCCGGGGAGAATGCACGGTTTTGGCTTATGAAAGGCTGAGGCCTCGCAGCTCATGGCAATGATGGCTGCAACACAGCCTCCTTCAAAACTAGGATCTGCAGGTGATGAAGGAAGCCAGGGAAGGAGGGACTTGCAATGGGTCTAGCACATGGTCAACAAGGCGCACAGTGCACTCTGTACAAAGTTTGATGGCAGCAGCACTTCCTCCACCAGTAAATCCATGTGTCAGGCAGTGGTTGCGACAACTTCCTCCCCCAGTGCATCCACAAGTCAGGCAAATGGATACGACAGCTCCCTAACCGAGTACTTATAGGCAAATGGCTGCGGCAACTGCTGCAGTTGTTATGACAGTTGTTACACCGCTGTTGCTGGTGAGGATAAGAGCAAGGACCGATACAACTAGCCACAACTAGTTTTAGGAGCACAGCACACACTCTCTGCACATGGTGCGACACACACACACACACTATGCACATGTTGCATGGACTTAGCCATACGTAAACCCAGCACAAGGCCTGCACACCAAAGCATTCATTTCACACACACACACACACACACACACACATGCACGAACGCACGCACGCACACAGCACACACACACACACGCCGGTCATCCAACCCACCTCTTGCGCGTACGTGCCGTCCTTGGAGAACACCACCTTCAGCACCTCCTTCATGGAGTCTGACACGACGGGCCCCTCATCAGCAGCGCTGAGCAGGCCTGCCGGGCTGCCGCTGCCCAGCAGCAGTGGCCCCCCCTCCGGGCTGGCAGCTGCACTGAAAGTCGGACCTGCAGCAATACGGCAGCACAGTGGTGGCATGCTGTCTTGGATGATGGTGAGAGGCGTTCCCATGCACGTTGTGACCCACATCACGTATGAAACCAGCTTTCTTCCCTCAAAGCGGCCTGAGGAACCGATGCATGCAGAGAGGGCTGCAGGGCTGCCGCTGCCCAGCAGTCGCAGCCCACCCTAAGGGCTGGCAGCAGCACTGAATGCAGGGCCTGGGCCATGCGACAGCACAGCAAATGCACATTGCAGTTGGCGTCTGAGGCTTTCAAACACGCACAAGCGCTGCTGAGCCTGCAGCACTCATCGGAGCTTGCCAAGCTTGTGGCGTCCCCTAACTGCAGCCAATTCTTGCGATGCTTCTCCCTTTCATTTGCTCCATGCTGAGCCTGAAGCACCCATTGGTGCATGCCAAGCTTGCATGCCAATGCCTCCAATACAGATAGGTACAATATCTGCCATGCTTTTCTCGTTCATTTGCTTCTCGGAGCAAAGCAGACCTTGCAGCGCTCCCCATTTATGGCCAGCTCCCAACCAGCTCAGCCGCCAGGCCTCCCCTGAAAACCCTTCCACACGCATCTACCAAGCATGCTCCATCAGCTAGCTTGTTTGGAAGGCCTCCACACAAAAGCTGCCAAACCAATACTGTGGCTTGCCTGCCTGCTTGGCAGCCATGGAGAACGAGGAAACAGTGCCGGACACACACACACACGCGCGCACACACGCACACGCACACACACAACACACACCTGTGGCCAGGCGGCCAGACTGCGCGGCAGCTGTGGAGAAGGTGGACATGGAGGAAATCATCTTCTGCATGCGTGCGATGTCCAGGCGCGTGCCGTTGCCGTACAGGAGCTTGCGCAGGGCGGCCTTCATTCGGGGGTTGTTGTCGGTGAGCAGGCGGCGGGAGAGGTAGGGCATGCACTCCTTTACAATGGACCACTCAGGGTCCACCTGTGAGGCACAATGGAATTTTTTGGAAGAGAAGGCGTGTTTGTTGTCGGTGAGCAGGCAGCAGGACAGGTAGGGCGTGCATTCCTTCACAAGTGACGATTCTGGGTCCACAGGCACGGCAGTTCCAGCAGAGGACAATTTTACTCCAGGGGCACATGCCTTCAAGGTGCAACTGCACAGTAGAAATGCAGCTCAAATGCAGTTCAGCCAGGGACTGCTTATATTCTGCGTCTGCCTCTGCTTCAAGGAGCGTCTGCAAAGAGTGCAAATGCAGTCCAGCAAGCCCTGGGGTAGCACCAAAAACTTCTACATTTAAGGGCACAAACAAAACACACTCAGATGATTCAAGGGTGCACTGCCATTCAATGAGACACAAAGGCTTGAACCCGCACTTCTCCAAACCCTGCAAACCTCCAGAAAAGTGTCAGCAGTAAAATAACATACAGAGGCCAAGCTCTTGAAAATGGGTGTACCACACACACACACACACACACATACACACACCTTGAGCAAATTGCTCTCAATGACAAGAAGAAAGTTGTACAGCACCAGTGCAATATTACACAGACCGAGCTCTATGAAACAGGTGTATCACACACACACCTTGAGGGCGATGCCCTCAATGACAGAGAAGGCACGCAGCACCAGCGCAAAGTAAGGAGGGATGCACAGCTGGTAGTTGCGGGAGATGGACTCCAGCTCTGCTGTGATGCCCACGATGGAGAGGCCTCCCTTGCCCAGGCCACCACCACGCACAAGTTGGCCCATCACCTGTAGGGTAATGGTAATGGTTGCAAGTGTTTGTGTGTGTGTGTGTGCGTGCGCGCGCGCACGCATGTCCAGCATGCGGGCGCTTGCCAGGATCGGTACGACTTAGTGTCAAAACATCGTGAATAAAAAGATTGAAAGGGCAGCTATTTAAACTTCACAATTGAGACAGCTCTTGTGCCATTAGCAGTGCGCAGCCCAGGCACAACGTGTGCAGCTCAGGCACAAAAGCAACATGTCCAGCAGCTCCTGCACAACATGCCAACAAGCAACATGTCTGGTAGCTCCAGCACAACATGCAAACAAGCAAAATGTCCAGCAGCTCCTGCACAACATGCAAACAAGCGACATGACAGGCAGCCCCTGCACAACATGCCAACAAGCAACATGTCCAGCAGCTTCTGCACAACATGCAAACAAGCAACATGACAGGCAGCAAGCCTCAGCTGCACTGTGACAGGCAGAGGCACAGGTATTCCGACAGCAACAGGGCACGACAGGCTGCAGGCCTCACCTTCTCCATGATGGGCGCAATGACCTTGACAGCATCAGGAGGCATTCCCTCCGGCATGAAGCCTGCAGTGCAATATCGATCAATCAGTCAATCAATCAGCCAATGAATCTGAAGCTTGCAACACAGTTTACCACATCAAGTCAAAGGTTGCAGCGTTATATCGATCGATCAACGAGAAGCTTGCAGCACATCATCGTTCTATCACCACAAGGCTTGCAGCACGTCATGAGAGGGGCCCTCTGGCTTGACTTGCAGCACAACATGAGAGGGGCCCTCTGGCTTGATGTGAGCACAACATAAGAGAGGCCCTCAGGCTTGATGTGCAGCACAACATGAGAGGGGCCCTCTGGCTTGATGTGAGCACAAGATAAGAGAGGCCCTCAGGCTTGATGTGCAGCACAACATGAGAGGGGCCCTGTGGCTTGATGTGCAGCACATCATGAGAGGGGCCCTGTGGCTTGATGTGAGCACAACATAAGAGAGGCCCTCAGGCTTGAATTGCAGCACAACATGAGAGGGGCCCTCTGGCTTGATGTGAGCACAACACAAGAGAGGCCCTCAGGCTTGAATTGCAGCACAACATGAGAGGGGCCCTCTGACTTGATGTGAGCACAACATGAGAGGGGCCCTCTGGCTTGTATTGCAGCACTCTTTTCTGTAGACCAGCAACACGCTTGTGCACCAGATGCGTAAAACCCGATGCAATTCTGCACTGCTGCTGCTGCTGCCCAACCTTACTGCGTCATACAGCACTCTGGTTGGGTTGACAAGTGCGACCAGAGCAAGGAGGCATGAACCTTGATGGCACCAAAGAAATGCAATTTTGTCCAATTCAGTATGAATCACAGAGCACACGCCTCTCACTCAGTATGGAGCACACAGCACATGCCTCTCACACAGTATCAATCACACAGCGCATGCCTCTCACACAGCATGAATTACGCAGCACACGCCTCTCACACAGTGTGGATCACACAGAACATGCCTCTCACACAGTATCAACCACAGAGCACATGCCTCTCACACAGTCTCAATCACACAGCGCATGCCTCTCACACAGCTTGAATCACACAGCACATGCCCCTCGTTCTTTAAGACCCACCCAGGCAGACCAGGTCATTGGACACCCTTGCAACCGCACCCTCCAGTTTAGCACCAAGGGATGCAAATGGCACCTCCCAGGAAGTATGACCCACCCAGGCAGACGAGGTCATTGGACACAGCCTCCCAGTCCTCGCACGTCAGGTGCGCGATGTACTCCACCAGTGCAATCTGCTGCTCCTCAGTCACTTCCGTGATCAGCCCAAAGTCAAGGATCACGATCTTGCCATCAGGGGTGCGCATCAGGTTACCTGTGTGTGTGTGTGCACGCGTGTGTGTGTGTGCGCGCGCGTTTGTGTGCGTGTATGTGTATGCGCGTGTGTGCATGAGGATGTGTGTATGTGTGCCTGTATGTGTATGCTTGTGTGTATGTGTTTGTGTATGTGTGTGCTTGTGTTTGTGTGTGTATGTTTGTGTGTGTGTATGTGTGTGTATGTGTGTGTGTGCGCGCGCACGTGTGTAAGCATGTGCGCGCGCGATAGAGGTTTCTTGCTTGTTGGGAGCATTTGCTCTGCGATTGCACATACAAAGGCTTGAATTTGACCTGCATGAAAGCCATACTGAAGACCTTGCACTTAAAGACCTGCATGCTTGGAGTCGATTGGAGGGCAAGATGTCTGTTGCAAGACTGTTCACATCCGTGCCAAGCTGCATGGCTGAAAGTTCAGGCAGCCTGAATGCACACATGATGCTGTGAGCGAGAGCGGATGAGGAGAGCTTTCCAGGAATCCCTGCGCGCTTGTCCAACCCTACTGCGAAGTGCACACAAGAGCGTGAGAGGCTCTGCATCCACATGGGAACGAAGGCCACAAAGCTTAGGCTCATCCAAGTCAGTCGTCATGCTCACCAGGGTGTGGGTCTGCATGCAGGATGCCTGTCTCCAGCAGCTGGATGAGGTAGCAGTTGAGGAGCGTGTTGCACAGCGCGTGCACATCCTCTGCGGACGTCTCTGCCAGTCGCTCGCCCTGCACGTATGTTAGCATTCAAGACCGCACGAATGTCAGTGCGGAGGATGGTCGAGAGCAGTTGAGGAGCGTGCTGCACAGCGCATGCACACTTCCTGCTGCGGTTTCTACATAACGTCATCTTGGGTGAGTATTTATGCATGTGCAGCCTTACCAGGCCATCATTGATTTCCAGGGGATTGCATACTCCTTAACAGTGCATTCTTCCAGCTGGAAATTTTCAGGCTGCCTTCACTGACAAATAAACGGTAAGACCACAAACAGGATCAAATTTGCAGCCCATTAATATAGCAAAAAAGGCAAAAAAAGTAGGGCCAAATCCTGCAATCTCCAATTTTTGACAAATCACCTTCTCTCGTGGCTGTATGGTAAAGGCAACCCTAACACAAACCGCTACCTGCTTTGCATGAGGGTTCCAGCACATCAGGACACATGCATGCACAAAATGAGGAGGCAATCTGCCGCGCGCAACCCACCTCGATCCACTCTGTGACAATGACTTCGCGGGAAGTGAGCTCTGGGTACACCGTCGCCACTGTGACGCCCTCCAGGCTCTCCATGTTCTTCTTAAATGTCATGGTGTTGTGTGCCTCTGCCATGTAGTCCATCTCCTGCAGCGTGTGTGTGTGTGTGAATGTGCGCGCGTGTGTGTCAGTGTGTGTGTGTGTGTGTGTGTGTGTGTGTGTGCATGCATGCGCGCATATACCTAGCTGCCTGCTCATTCTCCATATGTCCAGCAGGCAAAATCACACATGTGAGGTCTCACATGTATGGAGGTCTCACATGTGGAGGTAGTACTTTTTGCTAGCATGAACAATCCAGCAAGCAGCTTGACCCAAGGCTTTCTTATCACCCTCTTACTGCGATTCTCACATGCACCCCTCTGGTTCGCAAACATGAACCCCGTCCTGAGAGCCTGTTTCATGCAAACCAGGTCAAGTGAGCACATGCCACACATACTCTCACATAGTATGCCAGTGTGCCAAGCACAGCGTGGCAGTGTGTTAGGCACAGTGTGCCAGTGTGCCAAGCACAGCGTGGCAGTGTTTTAGGCACAGTGTGCCAGTGTGCCAAGCACAGCGTGCCAGTGCGCCACATAGCACTGGCATGAATGCACAAAAAAACACTAATGCACAAACAAGCACAAAACACACACCAAGCAGGTACCCACAAACATTAAAAACCCACCCACCACAAATCAAATGAGCGCATACAACACAGGCTCTCGGCACTGGCACATCAGCACCACAAGCACAAAACACACAACAAGCAAATACCCTTACACAAGCAAGCACACACATAAGTCCTGCCCACCTATTATAAAGAGGCAAATAGCCCAGGTATGTACAACTTTGGTGGCTCACTTGTCATCCACTGTGACACACACACACGCACACACGCACACGCGCACACACACACACACACACACACACATACACACGCACACACACACACACACACGCACACACGCACACACACACACACTCACCATAAAGAAGCGAGCAGCCCAGTCATCCATCACTTCAGCCCACTGGTCACTCATCGTGGGTATCTGCAGACAAGCCATCGGGTCAGAGGTGTCGTTAGCAAAAACGACCCTCCTGCCATCAGCGCCCAACAGCCATGGTTGTTAGCAAAAATGAGCCTCATGCCATTACCTCACAACAACCTGGGAGCACTCAAGAATGGACTTCTCCTGCGCCTGAATCGTCCTCCATTTTCTTTTTGCTGAAATGGTGTTTGGCGTGGCTGCTGTGGTGGCGAGCAACAAAACACGCAAGAGAGCGTGAGAATGGAGAGCCACAGAGCTGTGCTTTGAGCCAGCAGGAATTCATCACAACACATTCTTCAGGTGCAACAATGTGGCACACGCAATACGAGCTGCAGTCCATAAGGGGCGCACACACACACACACAGGACAAGGTACAGTCCATGGGGGCACGCACACACCGTTGACCACATCTGCACATGCCATGGGAGCACGGTGCAGCCATATATTACTGCAATCCAAACATCCCACAGGTCAACCCCCACAAGATGGTCACACTCGGCAACACTCCCCCAAAAACACGACACAGTTTTTTGTCGGTCAATGCTCAGAAGGCTCTTTGATAAGGGTAGAAGGCTATTACGACTGTGCCTCTGGAAGACCAAACTTTCCAACCTGTTTGAACTTGAAGCAAAGCTCACGCCCCGCTCATGGCAACCTGCCTGGAGAACACAGCGCAACTGCTCTGTGCAAAACAAACCTCCTTTTTCTTATAGTCCTTTGCGTTTTAACCCTGTGCTGCTCACACGAAGTAAAGGAGACCCACCTTCCAGGGAGATCACAGCGTTACTGCCCTGCGCATTGCAGACCTGCTTTTCCTCTTTCCTTTTAAGCTTTACAACCCTTGCACTGCTTACACAAAACCCAAGGAGACCCACCTGAGAGAACAGCCTAACTGCCCTGCGCATCACAGAACTGATTCATCTTTCAAACCTAGTGCTGCTCTCGCGACACTCATGCAGACCCACCTGGGAGAACAGCGTGACTGCCCTACGCATGATGAAGATGTCCAGCGACACACTCTCTAGGGCGCCCGGCCGCTGCACCTTCACTGCCACCTCCTTGCCGCCCCACTCGGAGCGCAGCTTGCCTCGGTACACCTGCAGGCCAACAGAACAGGTTTCGCACGTCACGATTGGGATTTGAGCTGTCCACTGTTCTGCAGGCAAACAGAACAGGTTGCGCATGTCAACGCGCTGCTGCGTCTTGTCCACGATTTCTAGGGTGCCAGGCACCAGGGCTTGTAGCAGAGTGATGAGAGTTGTAGCAGAGTGAGAGATGCGTGATTGGGGTGGCGGACTTAAACCTGCAAATCCGCTAGACACTGTTCTGCACCACCTAGTGCACAGAGGTAGGCTCCGCACCAGGGCTTGTAACAGAGTGAGAAGCGCGTGAGCGGATTGGGGTAGCGGACCTAAACCTGCAAGTCTGCCAGACGCTGTTCTGCACCATCTAGCGCACAGAGGTATAGGCTCCACACCACTCCCTGCTGCTCCACCCTCTGCAAAAAAGGGAACACCTGACACCCCCATTGATCTGTAAAACCCATATCGCATTGCTTGGTATGGCCAGTGCTACGGCCCAACAAGGAGGCTCAAACAGCAGGCTCAAGCTGCCTGGTGCTAAATTAATTGCATGCTTAACTTTTTGTACACAGCACCTTTGCTTATTACAAGAGAGTGAGCTCGTTTTGATCCAGCATCAAGCAGCATATATAACTGCATGTTCAACTGAAGCATAGGCTCCTTGTGGGGTCCAGTGCTGCTCGTGCATGAGCAGGGATCATACATACACAGTTGCCATGCATCATTCCAATTCAAGCATTCTTCCTGCAGGACATCATCACAAAGGGATACCCTACAAATTCAAACCAACACACCCTTCAACACACCAGTGCGCTTGCATGTGTTTGACTTCCTACTCGCAGGCCCACCCAACACAGCCATTCTATTCTGGTGCACGCCCTCACACCCAAACCAACACCACTCTTCAACATACTCATCTGGTGCATGCCTTCACAGTCAAACCAACACCACCCGTTATCATACCGGTGCACTTGCGTGCGACATCCTGATCACAGGCCCACTTGGCACCCACGTCCCAAAAGGTTATCTTTGGGGCCTTCTTGGCCCTCTCTTGAACCTCCTTTGACAAATGCAACCCTCTTCACCCTAAATCCTATGAATGTGCACCTCCACATGACTTGATCATTGAGCACACTCACGTTGCTCTTGCCAGGCAAAGGAAGGCTGCTGCAATGGCCTCCTCACTGAGCCACACAAACACAGCCATGGCCTACCTAAGGAGCACAGACACACATAGTCGACAACCTGTGCATTGCTACCTCTGATCTTGCCAGGCCGAGATAGGCTGCTGCAATGGGCTTCTTACTGAGCCACACAAACACAGCCATGGCCTCCCTACAGAGCACATGCACAGACTTGCCATCACACATCTGCGCACTGAAGCACACAGTTGGCATTCCAGGCGCTGTCTGCTCTTACCTGGCCCAGGGAGGCTGCTGCAATGGGCTCCTCGCTGAGCCACTCAAAGACAGAGTCCACAGGGCGCTTGATGCCATCCTCCAGCACCTGCAGCATGCAGGCAGTGCCACCCTTGAGCCATCCATGTGGGCTTAAAAGGTTGGCTTTGAACACAGAGTTGAGGGGTGCTCTCACCATCCTCAGCCACTGTGTAGTGCTGTGCATCAGAGTCAATTGGAAAATTGCTGACCCCAGCCTGCTACACTCATCAACACACACACACACACACACACACACACAAAACAACACAAGAATGATGAGACACCCGAGGACAACACTGTCAATAATAAGGTCATTGCTGGTTTGGAGGGGCCCAGGAGGCGGCCTTTGCAGAGGGGGGGGCCACTCCTAACCAGTAATGCACTCCACTGCTATCCAAAGGCACTGCTTATGGCATCATCCAAGGTGTGTGTGTGTGAGTGTGTGTGTGTGCATGAACCTGGCGAGCCTCCCAAATTAAAAAGGACAGTCTAACTTGCCTGTTAGGGCAGCTCACTGGAAGCAAAAAATGCCTGGAACCCAACCAAACTAGGATTGAGAAGGGGCCAATCCAACCAGCAGCTCTTTCTCCAACTTTCATCAGAGGCACGCCAGATTGAATTGCCCTTGCTGAGCAGTGGCAAGAGCTTCCATGTGAGGAAGCAGGGGCCAAATCCAATAAGCAGCACACCCCAGCTTTCTTTGAGGTGCGTCTTGTGGACTCTCTGTGTCAGCCTAAGTTCACTTAGGCTGCCCCCCCTGAGGCCTCAACCACTCTAAATCAGCAGGGTCGCAGTTGGAAGGAAGCTACATCAACTCTTCTTCTTCATCTGTCAGTTATTCAGTACAAAATAGATTCTAGCTGGCAACCACCAGGCTTCCACGGTGGAGAAGAACTCACACATTGCCCTAAAGCCGCGTCAGCTCCTCAATTCCTGCACAAGAAAGTTACACCTACACAAGAATACTATTCCTACAGATGCTTTGACTCATTTCTAACAAGTACCTGGCGGGCCTCCATGGTGGAGAAGGGCTGCACGTTGTCTTGCAGCCGCGTCAGCTCCTCGAGGTACACAGGGGGCATGAAATCCACGCGCGTCGACAACATCTGTGCAATCTTGATGTATGCTGGGCCCAGGCCCTCAGCCACCTGTTTGTTGGGCAGAGGTGTGAGGGCATGTGTCAGTGGTTGTATGTGTGTATGTATGTGTCGAATGTGCTTGGCACACACGACCGTGTTGCTCTCTATGATGTCGCAACAATGATGCTGTCAGTGCTGTTGGCATCGATGCTGCAACACTGAAGCAACAATGCTGCTCCCAACACGCACCCGTCGAATGTGTGTGACACACATGACCATGTTGCTCTCTATGATGTCGCAACAATGTTGCTGCCAGTGGTGTTGGCATCAATGCTGCTCCCAACACGCATCCGTCGAATGTGTTTGTGACACACATGACCATGTTGCTCTCTACGATGTTGCTGTCAGTGCTGTTGGCATCAATGCTGCAACACTGAAGCAACAATGCTGCTCCCAACACGCACCCGTCGAATGCGTCTGTGACACACATGGGCATGTAGCTCCCCCACTGCCCAATTTCCAATACGCACCTGTCAAATGTGCTTCGCAAGCACAATTCGCTGCGCAATATCAATGATTTTTGTAGCTAATTAGTACGCACCCGTCGAATGTGCTTGGCACGCATGGGCATGTTGCTCTCCCACTGCCCAGTCTTCCAGTCGGTCAGGATGGCTAGCACAAAGCTGGACAGCTTGCTCACGACCTCGCTGTTGCGGCGCAGCACCACCACGGGGTGCCGAGAAAAGTAGGCCTGTGTGTGTATGTGTGTGTGTGCGTGTGTGTGCGTGTTGTGTGCGTGTGTGTGTGCGTGTGTGTGTGTGTGCGTGCGTGGTGTGTGTGTGTGTGTGCGTGTGTGTGTGTGTCCACGCGTGCGTCCATGCACATGCACCATTGCGCTTGGAATGTATATCAACTTACATGCTGTGCAGGTATGTCATGCAGTGCACTTACGGGCAACACAGGGGCAAGCTAGAACCAACTTACATGCAGCACTGGAACAAGTTCATACCCGCTCACATACAGCACCGGACACCATGCAGAACACTTGAGGCACTGCGCAGGGACGAGTTAATACCAACTCACGTGCAGCGCAGGTACGTCATGCAGTGCACAAACATGCAGTGCAGGAGCAATTCAAGCAACTTACATGCAGCGCAGGGACATCATAGCGCCTGGGCACCGTCAGGGGTTCGCCCTTGGCATCCATCTCCGCCAGCTTGGCCTCCTGGTAGTTGTTCTTGGGCACAGAGGCCACCACCATCGCTGTCATGGCCAGAACCATCTGTGTGTGAGGATGTGTGTGTGTGTGTGTGCGCGCGTGCGTGCGTTGTGTCCTGGACAATGAAAAAACAGTCATTTGCTGCCATTTGGGCCATTCAGGCCCACTTGCACCTGACTCCCTGCTGCTGCAAGCCAACCACTAAACACACCTGGTCTGTGCCCCCACCATTTGCCAGGCGAAAGCATTTGACTCCCTGCTGCTGCAGGCCAATCACTGTATACATCTTGTATGTGCCAACCTCCCCATTTGTCAAGTGGAAGCAGATTGCGCTATGTAGCAAGACTGGTGAGCACCAAGGATGGACCACGTGAAGGCAGCAGGGTGTGTACACTTCCGTGTTGCTCCAACTTGACCATACTAAGAACGCAAAGGCCTTTACTGCAGAGTGCACATCGCTCACTAGAGCGCGTGCACACACGCGCACACGCGCACACACACGCGCACACACGCGCGTACACGCGAACACACACACACACATGCAGCAGCAGCCGCAACAGCGAGCCGATCAGGCCAGCTAGGGCCTCGCCCACCACCCACACTGCCTGAGGCCACCAACAAGGTCCTTTCTTTTTAAAGCCCCCCGAAACACACGCCCACATCCAAATCATACACCCACACACCTGCAGCAGGCCGTTCAGGCCGGCAGGCATCTCGCCAGCAGCTGCCCCTCCAGCCATCACCCGCGCACTCCCAGCAGTCGCCTGCGCCAGCGCAGTCTGCATCGCCTCCTGGGCAGCCAGCATCCCCTCAATGCTCACACCCCCTGCGGCTGCGCAACCAGCAGAAACGGAGGTGGCAGTGTCAACACGAGGTGCTGTGTGCCACTCCTTGAATCCTCACGTAGCTGGGCTGCCACCATCACCCAACACTTAAACCCCTTGCAGCTGCACTGGCAGAGGGGGTCACCACGCCAACAAGTGAAGCGGGTCTCACGAACATGTACTTGTCATCCTGGCGCTGCCCTTGGTATGACCATGGGTGACTCTAAGCACACCACTTCTGCACCTGCACAAGATGAATGCTTCACAAGTAACAGACAACATGTAAAAGGCATTGCAGCAAACTACCACCACGACCTGGGCTTGCCCACGCCCAAACGGAGACGAGCTTTCAACTCAATGTGCACCAACCAGGCTGTTGAGGCCCATGTAACCACATACAACACATCACATGACATCACCGCACCACAACCATTCCCACACTCATGTACACACTGTAGTGTACACAACCTGTACCATGGGGCATGATCATGAACTACACTTGTAAGTTTTTTTGAGCACGCACATGCCGACCCAACCACACATCTCTCTCTCTCTCTCTCTCTCTCTCTCTCTCTCTCTCTCTCTCTCTCACACACACACACACATATACACACACCTGGCCCATGCAGTGTGGTCACGAGCTGCTGCACGCCCAGCACCAGCGCATTGGTCCAAGTGGGGACTAGCTCAGGGGCCACTTGCTGTGAGACCACATCCTGTGTGCAAGCATGTGAGCATGCAGCTGATGTGGGCATCGAGTTTAAATGCACGGTTGGACATGTTATTGGAGCATGAGCATGCCAAAAAAGCACTTGCTGCGACACCACATCCTGCAATGCGTCGGCAAGCAGCAGTGGTCAGCGTGCAGTTTTACATGCATCACAGGACATGTTGTCTGAGCATGCATCCAGCCGCTTGCTGTGATGCCTCATCATGAACAGGTGTTGGTCTCAAATCTGGACTCTGTGAGCTGGAACCATTGTGAGCAAGCGCAGAACTGCTTGCAGGGAGACCGCGCCCAGAGCTCATGCTGTGAAACAAAAGCCAAGGACGTGGTGCAAGCATCACCAGCTTCCGTGGCACATGCACATGCACATGCTTGCGCAGCCTGGTGTGTATACATGGAGAAAGCATGGAGACGTGTAATTCTCTGTGCACATTGAACATGTTCTGGGATGTACACCTGCCTTACACACACACACACACACGCACACACACACACAAAAACAGGGCGCACCTGCATGCCCGCCAGCATGCTCGCCAGTGCTGTGTGCATGGTTGAGTAGGACTCTGGATCGAGGGTCTGCACAATGGAGAGCTTATCTGCAGCCCACAGGCCTAGGCCCTGCGAAAGTGCACGATTTCATGATGATGAAAATGATAACAAATAATGATGATGATTATGTGTGTGTGACCGCAGGCTGTGCAAGCTGCACACACTTCAGCAACATACAGATAGTGTGCAAGCAAGCTGACGAGCTTGCGTGCATACAGACGTGAAAGACCCGTGGCTGAATTGGCCTGTAACATCAGCAAACTTGGCATATGCTTGGAGGGCACGAGCAGGCCTCGCATATTTGATCCCTGGAGCACACACAAGTTGTGAGCATGCACTTAGACACAGCATGATTGAATATCACAGATATATCATACCACTTAATGCCGTCACACTAGAGAAACTCCTGCCTGCATATCGTATGAATCGTACAAACCAGAGAACAGCGTCAATGGATGTTTAGGGCACAAATGTAGAGCAATTTGCAACTCTCGCACTCTCAGCAAAAAGGCCTGTCACACCATAGGGGAAAGCACACACGCAAACACACACCTGCAACCCCTCCGGACTGAAAGCACCGCTGTCGAGCATTGAGGTTGTTGCTGACATCAGCACCTCAGGGTTGGCAGCACTGCCTGCAGCTGCACCAGCCGCATGCAGGGCTGCAAAAGCAGGGAAGCAGAGACAATTCTCTCATGTATATGTGCCACACTTATTCTGCAACCTCTTTTGCTGAACACATCGTATCAGCCGCATGTATGCTTCAAAAATATGGAAGTATAGGCAATCCTCTCCATGATGTTGTGCCTCGCTCTTTTAAACACCCTCTTTTTTTGCGTTCTCTGCAACACCAAATGCATGGCAGCAAAACCAGGGACGCCAAGGCAATTCCCTCCATAAGATTGTGCCATATTATTTCTTTTGCTGTCTTTTTTTGCTGTGCTGTGCATTCTGCATCAGGTGCGCACATGGCTGTAGAAAAGAGAAAGGAACAGGGCACAGGGAGTTTCCGCCTTTTGTTTTCCAGCTTAGACCTGCTTAGAAGTGCCTCTTCCCCTCAAACGTGGCCATCCCACATTCTTTAACACAATTGTGTTAATCTGTGTGTCAATCCCACAAGACAGCTCAAAATTGTCCAAAAAGTTTGCCCAGTCTGTTGGGTGAGTGCATGAAGAGCATAGGTAGCAAGCAGCTCAAGTGGGCTGAAGTGAACACGATACTTAGGACTGCCAAGCGGTGGGTAACAAGGTACCCACCATCAGCTGCGGGTGCCTGCATGTCTGCCATGGTCTGAAATGCGCCCTCCAAGCCATGAAGGGGAGAGGTGTCCGTCAAGTGAGTGTGTCCTCCCGCATCTGCGCAGTTTCACATGTGCACACAGCCTAGGAAGCTAGCATGGACACTGTGTGAGCACTAGCATGTCTGAGCAGGCAGGAAAAAGCCACAGGTAGTGAATGCTGAGGCTTGCTGTGGACAGGAGGCCTTCCTTCCCGGATGTGTCTCCTGAGGTAACCCTTTTGCAAGCAAAAAAAAGCCACCCTGTGCAAGTGCCTGCAGCAGGCTTGCATCCTTGCTTTATCACTCACCACCAAAGTAATTACTCCCTCTTAAACACAACAATGCACAAAAGTGGCAGCCCGAAACTGCTGGCACATTGACCACACTTAGCTCTGAACCAGGGCAACAATTATTGTTGCCGTGCCCTACCTGCAAAAACCCCGGCAAGCTGCGACACGATGCTTGATGCTGCGTGCGTGTCTATGTGACTGGAGGCCTGCGCCATAATGAGTTGGACGGTTGGACTTGTGGTGATGTCACCAGCCCACTGGCTCGCGACATCGCTGCCAAGTGCTTGCACCGCCCTCCTCCTCCTGCAGCTGCCGCTGTTCAGGCGAGAGGGTGATTGTGTCCTGCGTTTGTATGCGTGTTTACAAACGACGTGCTGCGGTGTGAGCAAGGGCTCGCGGTCGATGCAGGGCAGTTACTCTTGAGAGCAGATTCCCCTGAATGAACATGTCCAAGCAATGCCCCCGGCAAGAACTTCGCACCATTTTGAGGAGGCCTTTGAGGCCCTAAGAGCACCGGCCCCTGCGGTCCCTCCGGTCGGCAACAGGGCTTTTTGCGACATAGCCCACAGGTGTTGCTTTCACGCGAACCCCCCACGTCAACAAGGAACTTGATTGAATTTCCCCCTAAATTTATCTGTATCTAGGTGCACTATGCGAGCAGATGCTTCTTGGTTGCACGCTAACTCGAAGGTGGAGTAATGGTGTTCTTTGACACTTGTACTGTAATAAGATTTAAGCTGGTCGAATGTTTTCTGATGGCCTGCGTGGAAATCTTGAGGGCGTTCTGCCCTGCCAGGCTTGTTTTTGGTTGGCCTTTACAGATTTTGGTTGGTCTTTACATATTTTTTGATGGTGGAAATGATTCTGACTCGACTATACTCTTTGCTTTTGCGAGCCAAAAAGGGACATCCACATGGACACCAGCCAGCACCTCCCATGGGCAAATGGAAATGGTGCTGATGAAGGCTGGAAGACTGGAAGACTTCTTGCCAGACACAAAACAGGTTGGTCAGTGTTTTCAGACAGATTTTCTAAGGCCCATCGCGCCAGTCACTAGTGCCAGTACTGAGTGGCATCTCAAGCTGTGGGTTTCTCAAGACAAGAGACTGTGACTTAGAAACTGCCAACTGCACTGTATTTCACATGGAGGGGACTCACGGCTCCTTTGAGCACCGGTGGGTGTCTCAAGAGATTGTGATTTAGAAACTGCCAACTGCACTGTATTTCACAACTTGGTGGAGGAACTCACGGCTCTTTTGAGCAAACGTGTCTCTTTTTCCTTAAATTATGTAGGGACACTTTTTGCTGCCTTTTTTGTTTCTTCTTTTCTTTGTTCGCTGCTCTTGTGCTTAAATCATGAACTTCATTAATGAAGTATTGAATGCTAACCAACATTGAATGCTGATCATGAACATTCCTGTATATTGGAAGAGGTTTGCACTGGAGGATGCAAGTAACACCAGACGTATCAGCCTGCTGGTGTACGGCGCACTCCTGGCAGGAATGCTTGGATCCATTCTGGAATGGTTGCATACCAAACACATAATCTAGAATTTTTGACACTCAACTTTGGTAGTAAAACTTTTACTTGAAGGAAAAGTCTACACTGGGCAACAGCCAGCGTGCATTAAGGAAGCACCCAACAGTCAGCGTTGACATTAACAGTGAGTCCCGCCAACTAAAAGCACGACTAGGAGCAAAATAAACGAAGTGGATCCGGCGGCTTGTCAGCCAGCCTTCCAGGCTTATTTTTTGCCCTCTTGCGAGCAGCCCATTCAGTAGCCACCCCTCCCCCAATCCCCCAATGCTCAGTTTTTGAAATTGGGAGACATTTTTGGTGCTGGTAATTTTTGTTAGGGTCTTTACAGCATGATCGCGGAGTTTGGTTGCAAGTTTGAGGGCCTCCTCTTTGGTTAAGCCAAGCTTTCACTGAAAGTTTCAGAAGGCATCATGGTTTTACATGGGTTTACATTGGTAACCTACAGCCCAAATCTCTGGCTGATCGGTTGCTGGTGAAGCATTCTCAACCAGCTGTCACAAGGTTTACATGCAAACAAGTTTTTACAAGCGTTTGTGCCTAGCACCCACAGAACATTAGGGACATAGAAAAGCAAGAAAATCTTCAGCCAAACATGAATGATGAACAAGAAATGTTGATAAGGACCTGGTAAAGCACCTGTGGCAAACTTGGACAGAGCTCAGCAGAGCAACCTGGATAAGGCTACAATTGTCAAAAAATCCACAACCATCTGGAAAAAGGCCTGGTATAATGTTTCAGCCGATTGTTCACCAACCAGGAAAAAGCATGAGGCCCACAGAAACAAGCACAATTCTGCACCGCAGTCCAGACTAGGTCTCCTGCTGGAGCACTCCTGTTCTGACACCCTGTGCACAGAGGCCAGCCAGAAGAAAGTCCACAGAACACCAGAACCAAAGAAAGCCCTTCTGCATGCAGCAAAGCATGTCAAGCTTGCACAATAACAGAGGGCATAAATGGTGCATGGATTGTAAATAGTTCCGGGAAATCCTATGAGGGTAGTGTGTGATGTGACTCTGTTGTAATTTGAGTATTACATACTTCACGCTTTACTGGGGCGAACCAATGTAGCCCCTTTTCCTTGATTACTAATCCTTAGTAAGGATGATGTGGGAAGCGTTCTACTGCCTACGTAGGTCTTCTTTTCTTCTCTTCCCTTTCATGGCAGATAAGTGAAGCGCTGGGAGTATGCTGCAAACAAGTGGTAACTTTCATTGTCAAGCATGCAAGGTGTAACCTGTACTTTGAATATCAGGCAGCCAAAAAGCGTAGTAACATTGCGTGACCAAGACACTATACCTACTCTCAGAGGTTGAGGCTCAACACACTTCAGCTATACAAAACCTTCTCTTAACACACTTCAGCTGTGTTCACAAGGCTGAATACCGTATTTACCACTGGTCACCACTGTCCAACTAACTCAGCTAACATGCAGCACACTTTCGTCAGAGCAGACTTTCGTCATGGCATGGTGGGAGTCCAACACAAAATCCATATGTTGTCTATACATCTTGTCTCTAATATCCTTCCCTCAGAGCATCTGAGTATTGCCGTGTATCCTTTTATTATTGGCCATAAGCCAGGTGTGTGTGTTGTTCCTGACGTGATGCGAATCTGGTCACCTGCGCCTGCCTCTGTCCTTCTCTTGCTCTCTCCTTTGCTTGCAGCCATGCCAGCACTCAAGCAATATCTCCAGCAGTGGCAGCATCAGCAGCAGCAGCTAGTGCAAGCAACATGCAGTGGTGCAGCTAACACACTGAGCTCACCCATAAAAATCATCGGATTTCACGCAAGCATGTACCTTGGCTATGTGTAACGCGCTCCCCCTGCAGAAATCTTGATCTTGTGATGCTGATTTGTCTGTTGCAGACTCTCGGCGTGACACGGCCCCCACTGGCAGTTACAACATTGAAAAGAAAAGAAAAGAAAGCCTACGCTGGACGTAACCAGCGTGCTTTGTTAAATTGGTGAGGTTGCATCACAAACCTCCCTTGAGCACTACCAGTATGTAAGCTAAAAACCCTCCTGGCCCTCCTGATCCCTGTTGACCTCTTTTTTCTCTCTTTCTCTTGGTGGGGGGGATACATGGTGTTGAAGGGCTGGTTTGTTACACTATTAATAAGCGAGGAACTAAAAAATGCTCAGGATTCACTGAAGTTAAAAGAAAAAAAGTTACGAAGGCAGTGAAACACTCCCCTCATCAATTAAGGAAAGGGGCACCATTGGTGCACAGACCGTAGAGACCTTACATGACACATTCCAATTTGACCGGTTTAGACGCACAACATTTCACCCCTTTCTTCTGAAGGAGAGCGGCCGAACATTCTGGCTGAAGGTCCCCCCATGGAAATCTGTAAATCTGAAGAAGAAAGAAAAAATATAACGTATGGTGCTTTGGCCCTGAGGCTAAGTGCAACTCTTTTCCTTGACCCTTGCTAAGCTGCCAGGGCAGTGCCCTTGTAGGCAGGTACCTATAGTATGTAACCCTTAAAAAGGAAAACCACGTAGGCAGTGAAAACACTCCGTACATCAATTAAGGAAGAGGTGACCGATTCGGTTAATATGTTGTATCCCTCACCAGAGGGTAAGACGAAAGCTATAGTATGGGTCTGGTAGGTTTCTGGCAGCACACAACCCCAGGGCACCAACATTATGAAGAGGGTTCATGTTTCTAATGGCACGTCTGGTTGAGGTGCGCCTTGGTAAGTTTGTACGCATCTTCAACAAGCTGCACAGAATGGGCATTCAGCTTCCATACAGGTTTGGCAGACCTTTGTGGGTCAATCCCTAGCTTTTAGAACTGCAGTATAGATAGTACCACCCATACCCAGTAGGATTGTTTGGAGAACGGTCTCAGCACCTTGAAGTATTCCCTCCAGATACCCTTTCCCTTTTTCGTAATAAAAGTAGGGAGTGATTCTGTTGACCACGTACATAAACTTTCTCTCTCCCGGCTTTCCTTTTTCCTTTTTCTTTCCTTCATACGATTTCCTCTCTTTCTTCATCACCTTTTCTTTTTTATCGTTCCTTCTTCCTCTCTGAAGAGTGCCGTTTCAATCAGCCTTGTCCAATCCTATTGCCTCTTGCATAATCCCTCACATTGTAAAGCCGCCTGTTGCAAGAGATCATTGTATGAATTCACTAGACCGTGTTGCAAGTTAGCTTACAGAGAGCTTTTCAGAAAATTGGATAAAGTGGAAAGCTCAAAATGCAATTTGTCTTGCAGAGCAAGGTTTCTGGTTGACAGTGGGCACACAGACACACACACACACAAAGGGTCTGAGCAGCTGGATTGTGTTCAGTGGGTCGGGCGCACTGCTCTTGTTTCTGTGTGTCTATTTGCTACTGCTGCTGTTTGGGCTTGCTCTAAATGCTTGCTTTAAATGGACAAATCAAGTGTGTGTTTGTATTTGTGGGTGTGTGACACACATACTGTGTGTGTATGTGTGTGTATGCGTGTGCTGAGTATGTATCATACACAAAGCATTTGCTTCCCAGGAAATTAAATAACAACAGCGCCTCTGCTTTTGATTGATGCTTTCCTCAAGCGCTAGACAGCCCTTCGGTGACACAACGCTTCTTCTGGCAATCAAGCTTCTGGCAGTCAGACCCTTGCAACCTGTCCCTTAATCAAGGAAGTTGCATGCTCTACGAGATCAAGAACCCACATTATTTGCTGCCTGCCACAGTCTGGCAGCCAGCCTTTTGACTCAAAGGTCTTGGACAACATGATAGCATTATAACCCTGCTCAATTGATCAGATCAACAAATCAGCCTGATGCGTGTGTTTAGCTGTGCTTTTGGAAAAAAAGATAAGCATCAACCATCTGCACACTTGATTCATATGTGAGCACCGGATGGAAACACTGAATGCAGGTGCCTATTTCTTACACACAGGCTTGTGAGACCGATAACCAGGTTGCAAAGGGACCACAATTCAACCTATGAACACAGCACAGACATGCTCCATGTTATTTTGGTGCATTAAGACAAAACTACCTGAAAGTCCGAATCCCGTGAAGCCAACTGGCCCTCCAACGCTGCACGTAACCATTAAAACTTCACGAAGAACATGAGCTCGGCTAGATCATTGATAATATTGCTTCGCTGCCCGCCTGGCCAGGATGGCAGAGCCATAAGATGCTTGGCCTGCACAAAACAAGTAGGCACTTAGTTTGATCAGGGTGAGTGCCTTACGAGTGCCTCACAAGTGAGTGATCAGGTGGGTGTCTTACAAGTGAGTGATCAGGGTGAGTGCCTTACAAGTAAGTAATCAGGGCGTGTGCCTTACAATTGAGTGCCTCACAAGTGAGTGCCTTAAAAGTGTGTCAGCAGCTTTTTTAATTATAAATGCTTAGATTGCACCACTAAGCATGCCTGCTTGGCCAAGACGGCAGAGCCAGAGGATTCTCTGACACAAACAAGAAATTGCAAAGACTACTGGTGTGCAGACAATTAAATGCAAAAGACAACTTGTTTTGGCAAATGCAAGAATCCAATGAAGGTGAGCGCCTACTGCGCCAAAAAGTAACAAAGATTGCTACTCAAAAAGTGTACGTGGCACGTTTTACAATGCAGTATGCTGACCTTCATGCTTGAATAAACGTGCATGCGCCTTGCACAAAACGCATAGCTGTTTAACAAGTTCTGGTAATGTCTTAATGAATTAAATGCTGTTGGTGCAAAGGAAGATGGGACAAGTAGTGGAAGCGTCGCAAGCGACGCTGAAAAATTGGCGAAGCAGTCCTCCCTGACACATAGATGATCTTCAATATAATACAATGCCTAAGAAAACGACAGTGCCTTCCTGCTGCAGAACATGCCATGTTAATGCATGGCCAAGTGTGCGCCAAGCAAGCTGCTCCTGCTATTCTTTGCTTACTCAGCCCCTAGGCAACCAGCAGCAGACCATGCACCAGAGGCTCCCTCATCCACACATCAGGGCAGGGGTGCAGGGCCTCCTCATTGCATCAGAAAACTTGGTGCCTTCACATTTCTATCCACATAGCAACTCACACCATCGTATGTGCATAAATTAAATGTCCTGTCGCAACTGGAATTATTCAAATCCGTTGGCTCAGCGGCAAGCTGAAATGTTCTGCAGGTGGACTGTGCAGTCCCGGAATGGGCAGCCCCAGACCTTGGACTCAGCAAGGGCATGCGCAAACGTATTGCTGAAGTCTGTGTTGACTGGAGCTGTTCCAGGGGTTTGAGGTGGCTGGGCTGGGAAAGTCAAAACAAAACTGCTGGAATCTTTGTCCTAAACTTAACCCGCTGCACTCCAGGTCACCAAAACTTGAAAGCCCCGGTGGAAAGGTTTGCTTGGCAAGCTTGCCGAGTTTTAGGGCAGATGGTATGCTGGGTGGCTCAGCCCAAGAACTGCCTGCAAAAGTTTCCAAAAGATTTCTATAGCACCAGCCTCTGCCTCCTGCGCCCCCCTAATACTGCAGGGCTGCCAAGTTGTTCTGTTTGGAAAAGAGTTGCCAAAGTTTCAGGGTAGGGGTTGCACTGGGCCAGGGCTGCAGGTTTGAACTTTTTCCAAAAGCCGGCAAACCTAGGGGCTCACACCCCATGACTTCGCCAAAATCAATTTCTTCATACAGTAGCTAATTCAGCTGCCAAAACCTTATAAAAGCATCCAAAGTCTACAAATTATCATGCTACTGCATGCATAATTCCAGTCAGTGTGCAGTGCTCTTGCTCTGAGATGCTTCTTAAGATGGCAAGGACAGTTAAACAGTTTTGTTGGATTTCTTTTGCAGTTGCTCACATAGAGCGCACTCACTCACACCCACGCACAAACACACAACCGCATGCACATCTGCAGGCACACAGGGATCGCATCAGCTCACCATGAACAGATTTCAGAACTGGCACCCCTATAGCCTCGGCCCGGATAGCTGACCACTTGTCATTGGCTGCCCCCCCTCCAGCAGTGTGGACCTGCATTTGTAGCATTGGCCGATCCCAAATGTGTATGCCATGTGTTTGAATATTCTTTGCAATTGTCTGGCCCCCTACCAGCCTTGTGGACCTGCATTTGCAGCGTTGGCCAATTCGAAATGTGTATGCCACAAGTTTGACTATTTTTTGTCACTGATTGCCCCCCCTCCAGCAGTGTGGGCCTGCATTTATAGCATTGGCCAATCCCAAATATGTATTCCATATGTATGACTTTCTTCCATATAAAAATGTGGTTTGTGGGGTGTATACACATGAAATTGGGCTGTAAGCACTTGCAGCAAGACATGAGTGTTGAATTTTGTTGAAAGTGTTACGCATCCTCCAGAATGGACCATGCAAATGACCATGAGCGCTATACACAAGTCACTCTGTTGTGCAGTATATAGACCTGCATTTGCAAAGGTAAGAGGGAAGGAACACCCGGGATGTATGGTAAACACACATTACTCCTTTGTCCTGCAGATCAAGATAGAGGAATGGGTTCAAGAAGAAGTTGCCTCATAGAACAGAAGAAACAGGATGCAAGAGCGCCCCCCAGTCATGGCCCCTGATGCACCACCTTGTGAGCTGGCCAGGCCTGCCTCACTGAGCAAAATGAGGTGCAAGCAAAGCATGTTTGAAGTCCCATATGCTCACATTCACACTTACTAGGCAAGTCACACCCTTTCCCAGAACACGCTGCCATACATGACACATGGTCTCACAAACACAAAAGCATGCTCCACAATGAGGTGCTCGCATGCTCACTGACTAGGCAAGTCACACCCTTTCCCAGAATACGCTGTCATACATGACACATGGTCTCACAGACACAAAAGCATGCTCCACAGGCGTACAGAGGCGCACCTCTGTGACTCTTGGCTGTGCACCTAGCCGATGCAGCTGCTCATAAGCCCCAGCCTCGATGTTTGCGACACCCTCAAAAATGCCTGTGTAAGACATGAAAGGAAGAGGTATTTAAGGTCTATTCACTCTGAATGATGGCATCCCCTTAGGGCATTGCGTGTGTTTTGCGGCATGAATCTGAATGATGGCATCCCCTTAGGGCATTGCGTGCTAAGAGAAGGAAAAGGCAAGCAAGCTAGCAAGAACCTCACCAAAGTTCTTGACAAACAAAGACTGGATGGACTGCATAACATTGCAGCTTCCTCTTTTGAGAGTGTAGCCATGTCAGTTGCAGGAGTACAAAAGCCTTTTGTCAAAAGCAGCAAGCTGCTGTTTACGCGCATTGGTCACTCAGTTGGTTACTCAAGGCTTTCTAAGGATCTGGATCTACATACCTTCAAGAGCTGCCATCCACACCACTCACACCTGATTGAGCTCATCAGAGTTTTCCTTTTTAGTGAGTCCATATTTTAAAGGCTCACGGAAAGCGGCAGCACAACCCAGATGTTGGACCTCATCCGTGCTAAATTTCAGCAAACACACTTTGCAGCAAGAACTGTGTAAAAAAATCCTCATCTCCGAACTCTTCTCATCTCCAAACTGTTTAACCGTCCCATCTCAAAAAAGTGTGCAACAGATCATCATCCCTGAATGCTGATAGCATGGCAGTTCAAAGTTCCACTTTCACATATCTACAAGAAAGTTTTGACAACCTAAACACATTGCCCCCAGCCCCAAACCAGGCACATCTGAAGGGTGTGGGCTAGGCCATTCTCTGGTGGAACCCTAGCCAAATCAAGACAAATCTAAGCCCAAATTTTTTTATTGAGGTTAGAGAGCATCCCCTTCCCCCCTTGACAAGACACACAACACACACATCCAACAGGCAAAAGATGAGCCAACCACTGATTTTATGCTATGTATGCCATGCCACTTCATGAGTCCCACCCTGCAAGACTTATGCGTATGAAGTAGGCGCGGGAACGAGCGTACTTGTAGGGACCAGCATAACGCGCTATATGTCACACTTTCCAGCGCTGTGTAGCATCATGCAGTATTGTAATAGTGCACTTTACCAATGCCGCTCCCTATGGATCAGCATGTAGCGCTAGATGAGGGTCTTATATAGCGTTACAGAACACTATACAGGACTAAACACAGTAATGCACTATAGGCCAACGCCGGTCCCTACATGCTTGTACAAGGTCTTTACACAGTTTGTTGTTCCTGTCTGGTTTTCTGAACCTGAAAGGGGTGCGGACCCAATCCAAACCGTCATCTCGCGACTTCAAGCCATGCTTGGTTCAAACACCTTTTACAAGAAGTGCGCAGCATCAGAGGGGCGCGAGACCAAGCCACCCCTCAACCTCAGCAACATGCTATTCTTAACTTCTGTGGACATTGTGGGAATCCAGGCATAGCGTCACACACACTTTCTGGTATGCTGTCCTTCACTGCTGCCCTGCTGAACCTTGTTTTTGTGCACGCGCTCTAAATGTCCGTTTTATAAAGCCTGCATGTGAGTTTATTTGCAGCAAACGGACATTCCAGAACTTTGCACCAGGCTTTTTCACTTCCAGTTGACATACCTATCCTAGGTGGTTTGGTTTGGATACAGGCGCCTTTCTGCTTCAGCTAAGCTGCCCTCGTATGCAGGTACAGCTACCTTTTTTCCCTTTCCTTTCCTCTCTCACAATGTGACTTTGTGCCACAATCCCTCTGGTTTCACACACCTTGCAAGAAGTGCGCATCATCAGAGGGGCGCGGAGTTAAACGAGGTTGCATGGAGGGGTCGTTGATAGGGAAGCGCTCGCCCGGCTTGGTGAGTGGGTAGTAGTCCAACCTGAGATTAGCACATGTGTGACCAGCATTGAGGTATATCAGAACGGGCACATGCGTGACCGATATGGAGGAGCAGGTGTATGACCGAGACAGAGGCCAACTGTTGCCTTGCTTGACCCTTTATGCAGCGGAGGCTACACAAAAGCCCAACATTTGGCAATCCTTTCAGGCACTTGCCTATTCTACCGTTCAGGCAACACAGGCAGCCCGTTGCTTGCCATTACCCTAGCCAGAGAGTGAGGAGGTGCCAGCGAGTGAGAAGTGAGTGAGTGAGGCAGTGGAAGTGAGGAGTGGGCAACATATGTACGGCAAGGCCAGACACAAACCAAGGCAGTCAACAAGCGTTATTCAGTTACCTATTTCACCCCCTAGGCAGATCAGGCAGCCTGTTGCTTGCCTTTCTTGACCCTAGGCAATGGAAGCAGTGGACAACAGGTGGATGGCCGGACACAAATTGGGTCGGTTGGCGGTCGGCAAGCACGGCAAAATATAAAGGACAAGTGGTGTCTGGCCAGGCACCCCAAAATTTGTCAGCTCATCAGCCGGCGTAACCTTTCGGTCCCCTCCTGCTGGGTGCCTGGAAATTGATGCGCACGGGTAGCAAACCTGCTGGATAGCACGTCATCCCTATCAGCATCATGTGGCAGCTCATCATATGACAGAGCATCCTGTGTACGCGCATCCCATGTTATCCTTATTAGCTCATCATACGTCAGCTCATCAGCCAGCGCAAATTGAGTATCCCTACACCAAGGATGCCTGGAAGTTACATTCCATGCTATCCTTGTCAGCTCATCATTTGTCAGCGCATCAGCCAGTTCTACCTGAAGGTGCCTACCCTGTGGGTGTTTTGGGGTCGATACGTTCGGTCAGCTTGACCAGCTGGTCATCCGTGAAGTACTGGCGCAGCACCGCTCCTCCTGTGTTTGATGCTCCACCCACCAGCCAAGAGTCCCCTGGTCAAGGAGCACGCAGTGTGGTGAGCAGATTTCTTTGTTCAGATAAAGCAGGAGGCAACTGCCGGCTGGACTGCTGGTCGCCTGTCAAGCATGGACGCAGGCTGCTGGCTGTCAAGCTATTAAGCTGTCAAGCATTGACGCAGGCTGCTGGCTACACTGCTGGTCACCTGACAAGCATGGACGCAGCACTGCTCCTCTTGTGTTTCGTCCCCTATTCACCGACCCACCCACCCACGCCACCCACCAGCCATTTGGCTCCCCTGGTCAAGGAGCTTTAGCGCATGTTGTGTGTGGCAGAAAAACGATTTGATTAACAAAGCACGTTGGCGATATTTCGATCTCACACAGCACAGTGGTGAAGCTCTGATCATACAAAGCACGTTGATGGCGCTTGATTACATATGAAACACGTTGGTGACGCTCGATTACATATGAATTGTGTTGGTGACGCTTTGAATACATATGAAGCACCCTGGTGTCACGAAGCAAGCGTCTCTCTTTGCCCACTCAATGACTCAATTAATAGCGCCACTCCCCATATCTCTGATGCCCACTACAAACGTGCACATCAACGCTGATCTGACAAACCACAAGCACTGACACTGGCACTGACACTGACATCGCAGATAGAGAGAAACAGCAAGCTATTGCTTGCGACCTTCGACAACTTGATAAGTACCATTTGCTAGCTGGCAGGACTTACCCAGGCGGTGGCTGTACACACCAAATGCTGCGTCATCAGCGCGGGTGGTGCTCAACATCTTAACTGCCAGGGTAGACCTGTGGTGTGTGTGTACGTATGTGTGTGTTTGTGCACGCGTGCGTGCATGTGTGTATGTGTGTGTGTTTGTGTGTTTGTGTGTGTGTGTGTGTGTGTGCGCGCGCGTGCAAATGCTCGTGCAAGAGCAAACTGCACTAACCATGGCACAGCTCTTAGTGATCTCACCTGCGATCTCACCTGCGCATCCTTGCATCATTGCCAGCCACACACTCATAGCCGAACACGTATTGCCTCACGACACCCCCACATTTCATTGCCATCCCCTCTCGTCCACCCACAGCAGCCCTGCATCAAATCACAGGTCTGCTGCATGCACATGCATTTCCATATCTTACACCGCTAAGCTATAGCAGCCCCATCCTGGTGCTAGGCAGCACCCTCAGCCACGCTCATCCCTCTACATGCTAGGCAGCATCCTGGTGCCTGATATTGCTAGCATGCCGAGCATGAGTAGCATCCTGCTGCTAGGCAGCACCCTTCAGCCATGCTCAATTGTATCCTCACTTCTGGCAGCTCACACAACCCAAACTGCCCACAAAGCCCTGCCTGCTCATTACATTTCGCTCCACCCTCACTGCTGCTCCCTCACCGCTGCCCCCTCACGCCTTTGAAAGGGGTCATCACACCTCTCTTGGCCGAGGGGCGGCAGGATTACGGGAATGATGACGAGACAAAGTGGCCAGTAGCTCAGGGCCAAAAGGGTTCACAGGATCTAAGTGACTGACAGGTGAAGTCAATGGAGCAGCAGCTCACAGCTTGCCACAGTAGCTTTTGCCACCCCTACTTCCCTAGCTTGCTGAGCCCAGTCCCAGCCCAGAGCCACACTCCCTAGCTTGCTGAGCCCAGTTGCTGAGCCCAGTTGCTCCCTAGCTTGCTGAGCTCAGTCCCAGCCCAGAGCCACACTCCCCTCACACGATGCGGAGGCAGGGCCAAGCACACCCGCTCACGCGACAAAAAGGCTGCCTGTTAAGGTACCCAAGACCCCCTGTTTTGGCTCAGAGCCACATGCCGCCCTTAGCATTTGCTTGCTACAACGCACCTGTAAGAGAAGCCTGCATAACCCGACTCAAGACAGCATACTACTTACTGCCACAAATGCAGCAACGCTGACCATACTGGAGGACACATCTGTGCCTTTGCATTCCTGAACCTTTGAAGGGGCCTGCTGCCTGAGCTCAAATACACCTGTCGCTACTGATGCAGCAATGCTGCCTGTACTGAAGGATACCCCCTGAACACCCGGACTTTCTGTCCCCGCATCATTGCCTCAATGTACCCAATGAAGAGGCCTCTCAAGGCAAACACACTTCTTTCCTCAAAGTAACACACTCCTCTTCCTTCAAGGTATAGGCAGACGTTTCGGGCTCAAACAAACAGTCAAACATGCCACATCTTCATCACTTTTCAGAACACTTCCCAGGATTCTGTCTGCCAAGTTTCCAAACAGAAGAGCATGGAGCACGGAGGCCGGCCCCCTATGCTCACTCCAACAAGGGCAACACTTGCCCAGGCTCAAACAACCCTGCCGCCACAAACGCTGCGATGCTGTCAATGCTGAAGGACCTCTCTGCCCATGGTGACTGCTTGCCAAGGCTCATACACTCTTGCCGCCACAAACGCTGCAATGCTGTGTGTCATGCCCCCTCCCAAATACGTCGCTCCCTAACAAAGTGAGCGCCAGTCGTGCATCCTCCCAATATACACAAATTCACTCATCCCAACGAGGTGACTGCCAGCCGTGCTTTCTCCCATTACACACGTTTTACTTACCCAAGGGAGGTGACAGCTTGTCCAGGCTCAGACACGCCTGCCGCCACAAATGCGGCGATGCTGTCTGTCGTGCCCCCTCCCACCACACACGTGTCAGGCAGGCCAAAGTGCGCAGCGGCTTGGGGGGACACGAGGGAGGATGGGGAGCCGGGGGCAATGACGCGTGGAGGAAACAAGGTGGCAAATGCCTGTGAGCGCATAGAGCGGTACACAAGTGTGAGCAAGGGTATCTGTGCACTGAATAAGGGAGGGAAGGGAGCTGGCGGCGATGATGCACAGGGGGAATAAGAAAGCAATTGTCTGCAGGTGCACAGCATAACGCAGGTTTCCCTGCACACAAATCTGTCCGACGCTTTAGGCAATCCAAAGCGTGCAGCCACTTGATGGGCCACAAGGGGGAAGGGAGAGCTGGGGGCAATGACGCAAGGGGGGAAACAAGGTAGCAAACGCCTGCTGGTTCTTTGTGCAGTGTTCAAGTGAGGGGAGCCTGGGGCGATGATGGAGAAAACCAAAAGCGTGAACGTCCTCAGGCACACATCACAGTGCGCACAATTGGGAGCACACAGATCTGTGCAGCACACCGGGGAGAAAAGGTAGCCAGGGGTGTGCTGCACACAAGGGATGATGTGTGGGAAAAGAAGGTAAGGCACACATCACGGTGCGCACAATTGGCATAGATCTGTGCAGCACACGCAAGGGAGGAAAGGGAGCCAGGGGGAATGATGTTGTGCTTTGGGGTCCTGGAAGCAGACCTGCTTGTTCCAGCTTGCTTCCAGGATCAAAGGGCACCGGGTTGGGCTATGCATTTCATACATAAAAACCTGCAAGCAACCACTGGGGCAATGATGCACAGGAGGGGAAAAGGTGGCCACTACTTACACATCCACCCACGCACTTGGCGCCAGATGAATGCAATCAATACAGTTAGGTACTGACATCTCTGCCACCCAGAAGGTGGTTTTTTTGAAGAACACATGCTGCGCCATGCGCACGTGCAAGCCCTTCAAAGATTGCTTCAAAGTGCTTATAGAAGTGCTTTTCACTTTTCACGTTCTTAGGATAGTTTGGCAAGTTTTTTTTCTTCTGCCTCGGTACAGATGCCCTTGTAGGCAGGTTCAGCCGTGTAACCCTTCTTTTCTTTTCCCTTCCCTTCCCTTCCTTTCCTTTCCCTTTCCTTTTCTTTCCTTTCCTTTCCTTTCCTTTCCTTTCCTTTCCTTTCCTTTCCTTTCCTTCCTCATGAAAGCTGGGCGCATGCATGCTTACTTGCAAGCACACACCCCCTCCCCTCTCCCCCCCCATCCCCAACACCCCCACACACCTGGGATGCTAGCCAATCCGGGTACTCCTCACATCCAGGGTCAAAGCCAAGCTTGAGCGCATTGTTCCAGTCCGTAACCAACCTGCATAAGGCATAAAGAGCGCGGATGCATGTGGTTTGTTTTTCCTTCGTTAAGTTCATTGGAGGTAAAAGTGGCAAATGATTCAGTATGCTTTGCCAACCTGCACGTGGAGGAAAATAGTCCATTAAGGATAAGCAGGTCATGGAGGGTTCTGCTTTGCCATCGCAGGTGAGCAAGACAATCCATAAATAGCCTTGGATAAAAGAATGTCCAAGTTTCACAAAAAGGATCCCGAGGTTTAAAGAGTCCCTGGGAGCCTGTGCGGGTAATCCTGGTTGGGAGATCATATTCAAAAGCTGCATGAAAAGCTGTTTTTCATAAAAAGATAATAAACCCGTCTGGTTGCAATCATTTCATGCTGCATCGCTGAGCATTTCATGAGTGCAACAGCTGGCTTGAATTGATTCAGGTTGCCTCTTGCGCCCTCACAGCACGGGACCAAAGCACCACCACACCAAGCTTCTTTCTCCTCACATAGCTGCAAAATGGCCACCACTTCACCCACAGAAGCGGCCTTGCTGCCACAGCACACAGTCCTGAGCTTCCTAGCATGCACGCCTAGAACCATGCAAACAATTAGCTTGATTTAGGTGTGCACGGCTGTCCCCGAGCCGATCGATCGTAATCAATCAATGTCGGCTCATTTTGTCGAGTGCATGCACCATGAGCAAACAGCATCTCTAGCTACAAAGCATATACTGCCACCATGCCATTCCCTTGGTCCTGTGCTGCTACTTTCTTGCTTCAGGTACAGCATCTTGCTCTGAGTGCAAGCATGCTGATGCATGCCCAAGCATCTCTTCCTGATCCCCTACATCAGAACACTGCCAAGAATTAACAAGGTAAATAACAAGGTCATCAGTGTCATCTCCAGACGCTTCCCCAGGCAGCACCCGAGACATTACCCTTCCAACATTCCCTAGGAACTCTTGTGAGATTATCGCGACTTTGGCAAAATTCCCAGGAATCCCATTGACACTCTTTGCCATCTCATGTGCACCCATCTTGCTAAGTTGCTAGGTTGCTAGGGCGAACGTTTCACCAGCAGCCGATCAGCCAGATTCTCGGGTTGTAGGCCAACCCCTTTGTAACCCTTGTAACCCTAATTTGCTAGGGAGCCTTGCCTGGTAGGGGCAAGAAAGGAAATGTCACACACATGCACCACAACAGAAACCTCACTCTACCCCTTTTACCAGCCTGCATGCAGCAGTGGGGGCCCGCTAGTGAGCCAGGAGCAGCATTGACGCCCACCTCAATTCTGAACCCAGTCTCCTTGCGGTTCACCACTTCAGTCACTTCCCAAATGCTCACTCAAGGCCCTGAAATGTAAACCATTGCATCCTTCCAAATGCTCACTCATGGCCAAAAAACGTTCACCATCGTATCCTTCCAAATGCTCACTCAAGGCCCTGAAACGTAGACCATTGCATCCTTCCAAATGCTCACTCAAGGCCCCGAGATGCAATCCATTGCATCCTGATAGTTTTCAAACAAGTCTGCATGCAACAGTGAGATCTGCCGATCCTTCCAGTGCAGCAAGTGGGCCGCGTTCCTTTCTGCCGCCAGAACCCACCATTCCCATATTATGCTCATCTTTGCGCCCACCTGTCTGCATGCAGCAGGGAAGCCGCCAGTCTGCCAGGTACAGCAAGCCCAGCTGCTTGCCTGCCTGCATTCCCCCACCCCCGTGCTGTCTGACACACACCACCCAATAATTGAGTCCCCTCGCCCACCTGTCGGCATGCAGCAGGGAGGCCAGCCCGCCTGTCTAAAGCAGCAGGCCCTGCTGCTTACCTGCCCCCCGTGCTGCATGCAACACCCCCCAACAAGCATGCCCACACACCCCAACAAACGAGCCCCCTCACCCACCTGTCAGCACCGATCTGTCAGCACCCACCTGTCAGCACCTGTCAGCACAAGTGGCAAGGAGGACAGCCAGCCTACCTGATGCAACAGGACCTGCTGCCGGCATACCTCCTGTGCTGTATGCCAGGACCTGGAGCAAAATACCCACCTGTCGGCATGTAGCAAGGAGGCCAGCCAGTCTGCCTGGTGTAAGAGCCCCGGCTGCTTGCCTGCCTGCTGCGCGGCCTGCCACACCCCCTCCAAGTGCCAATGGATGACTTTGCACAGGGTGGAGGTGGAAGCAGTGGCAGTGTGGGAGGCGGGGGCAATCTCCTGCCGTTGCAAGTGTGTATGTGTGTATGTGTGTGTGCGCGTGCAGACGATTGAGTAAAAACACATTTCTTTCAATAAAGTTAAGTAAAAGCTAGCATTCCACCCAACCAGATGGCACATATGTATCCCCACCTTTGCCATAGCCACTGCCTTTTCTCCCATGGCAGCATTGTACAGCAAGGGCGCTGCTAGCTGTGCGCCTGTGCTCCTGTCCACCTGTGATGTGCCAGGGCAACATTGCCACAAAGCCCACGATACAACATGGTTGGCTAGCTGCTAACTTGTTCGTGATGCTGTGCTGCGCACTGCAAACGCGCCATGCTGTGTTACTGTCCAACAACCTGTGATGTGCCAGGGCAACATGAGCACAAACCGAACGTCAGCTGCTCCTCAAACCTCTGCAGCAACATGGCTAGCTGGAGGTAAAAGCATGATATTGTGCTGAGTACTGCAAATGCGCCATGCTGTGTTACTGTCCAACAACCTGCGATGTGCCAGGGGCAACATTGCCACAAAGCCCACGATACAACATGGTTGGCTAACTGCAAGCCCGTTCGTGATGCTGTGCTGCGCACTGCAAACGCGCCATGCTGTGTTCCTGTCCACCTGTGATGTGCCAGGGGCAATATTGCCACAATTTGTGGTCCATGATATGACATAATTGGCAAACTGCAAATCCGTTTGTGATGCCGTACTGCGCACTGCAAACGCGCCATGCTGTGTTCCTGTCCACCTGTGATGTGCGGAGGCCAGCAGCCTTGCAAACCCACATGTCACCTACTTCTTGACACACTGCGAGTCAAGTCACAATGCAACATGAACAGTAATCGCAAGGCGCAGCTGCCGGCTGCAAACACAAAACGGTGTGCTGCATGCTTGAAACGCACCATGCTGTGCCCCAATCCACCTGCAGGCCGACATGTAAGCTTGGAGCACAAATGCACCTTCAGATTGCACAATGTGCGTAGCAGTGACAAACATGCAAAGCTGCGCCCCTGTCTTCTTATGACACACAGGACTGGAATTACCAGCATTGCTGTTGCAGCTTGGAGAACAGATTGCACAATGTGCGTAGCAGTGACAAACATGCAAAGCTGCGCCCCTGTCTTCTTATGACACACAGGACTGGAATTACCAGCATTGCTGTTGCAGCTTGGAGAACAGATTGCACAATGTGCGTAGCAGTGACAAACATGCAAAGCTGCGCCCCTGTCTTCTTATGACACACAGGACTGGAATTACCAGCATTGCTGTTGCAGCTTGGAGAACAGATTGCACAATGTGCGTAGCAGTGACAAACATGCAAAGCTGCGCCCCTGTCTTCTTATGACACACAGGACTGGAATTGCCAGCATTGCTGTTGCAGCTTGGAGAACAGATTGCACAATGTGCGTAGCAGTGACAAACATGCAAAGCTGCGCCCCTGTCTTCTTATGACACACAGGACTGGAATTGCCAGCATTGCTGTTGCAGCTTGGAGAACAGATTGCACAATGTGCGTAGCAGTGACAAACATGCAAAGCTGCGCCCCTGTCTTCTTATGACACACAGGACTGGAATTACCAGCATTGCTGTTGCAGAGGTGCCGTCCAGGGCGATGCCTTGGCACCTGCTCCGCAGGGCTGAGGGGACTTGCAGGATCAAGTCATTCAAGGCCCTGCAATGGATGCGAGTGTGATGGGATCATTGTCATGTTGGCTGGAGGGACTCGCAGGGTGCACTCCTTTAAGGCACTGCAATGCGTGAGCACGAGTCTGATGGAAGGCCGTTGTACTTTGTCGTGGTTTGCTGTAGTTTGGTGGAAGTTTGTTGTAGTCTGATGGAAGGTTGTTGGTGGCTGAGAGGGCTCGCAGGATCAAAACTCAAAGGCCGTGGAAGATGAATACAAGCTTGATGGAAATTGCTGCGTTGTGGCCTGCCTGATGCATAAGTTCCTCTGTGTTGTTATAGCTTCAAAACATCAAGGAGCACAAAGATGAAGTGTACAAAGGTTCCACACGGCAAAGAGTAAAGCAGGGTGGTGCATCATTATTGCCTTAATTGCTATTTAAATGAAGGCAGTGTCAAACATGATTGCAAGGGGCAACACCTCGATGGCTCCAGATGAATACAGCTGGTCAGCAGCGATAGCAAAAAGCAGCTTCAAGGAAAGAAATAGCTGGATGAAACTAGCAGGCAACAGGCTGGTCAAAGTAGTGTAGAAGTTGCTGCATGACTGAAAACAATGTGTCCATATTCAATGCAGGCCTCAGTGAATATCCCTTTTTAACAAGGCATGCCGTATGAAAGCTTTTCTTCCAACCTCGCCACACTAGAGGATACATCTAATAATATCCCTTTGTAATGCGGCATGGCATATGGGAGCTTCTCTTCCAACCTCGCCACACTAGAGGACACATCCAATCCTACGGTAAAGCAGCTTCACCTTTCTAGCATTGAAGTCGTTATGTAAGGCTCACATGTTGACTCATGGCTTTGCTTATGGTGCTACACTATGTAATCAACATACATATAACACATTATGCTTCAAGAGAGCTGAGGAGATCCTTGAGGCCAAGAAGTAGACTGCTGGCTGGCTCTTCAATTGCATCTTTTCGAAGGGACAGCAATATGCATGCAGCCCTTTGCACAAGTCCAAAAGGATTGGTCATTATGAGATTAAGGAATGGAATGCACCAAGCAGATAAGCAAAGACCCCTGGAAATACCCAAGCTGCGTTTTTCAACAGGCAAAATGTTTACATGTGATTTGTTACAGGGGAATCCGGTATTTTTATTGATGCTTCAAAAAGGCGACAATCCAAGAGGCAACTCACTGCTCATCAATGGCTGTACCATTATCCCAAAGAGTGTCTGGAGCGTGTAGGAGCATTTAAGAGCATTCAGCCTAATTTCACATGTCTGCCATAGTGTAAACATTGTCGTGAAAATAGGTCTGGCCAACAAAATCAACCACACAGGCCCCAAAAAGTAATAGTTCTCTGTCCAAAAGGGACCTTCAAGACTCTGGATTCCATGCCCGCAACCAATTAAACCCCAGGCCTTATGTAGACTATTATCATGCCCATCAATTAGGATCAAGGTTTAAGCTTTTAGATGTCTTGACATCCCTTGCTTGAGCTGGTGGACTGGAAAAGCTGATGTTGCTAAAGGTCAAATTGGTGCTAGCAAGGAAAATTTGTTTAATACTAAACGGATGAACACATCAACGGTGTTAAAAAGAGGTGAATGGTGCTCGCGCATCAAAAATTTGAACCCATCCCTATGCTGAAGTCCATATCCAGTTTACTTATGGCATAGCACCAGGCTGTCTAGGGTCCAGCTGTACCGCCATGTTGCCCACTTCCATCCCACTCCAGAAAGCACTAAGAATGAACTGTCTGTGCTGTGTAACTGTGAAACCAAATCTACAGTAGGCCCCCTCCTATTTCATGGCGCAACATCCTGGATAACAATAGTTAAACAATTGTTATGATTGCAGCCTGTCTTCACTCATGCAGTACACACCCCACCTCTCCCAAGCGGCAGCCCAGTCTTCCTCTGCTTTAGCACCGTAATCGCATTTTGTGTCAACCAGCACTTGTCCGTCATCTGCAAGTTGGACGCAGATGCGTGCCGATATGTTTCGGTATCTCTTGCAACCAATCACTCAAGCTGGCCAACTTTGGGTGACAGGACATGTTGGTGCAAGGGAAGCACTGCAAGAGATGATCGTCATCCAATGGCAGGCTCACTCATCTCAAACTATAGCGACTTCACCCTCATGAAAGACACCGACTAGTGTTGGACTGCGCCATATCATTAAGCTCTCACCATCAATCACTGTGGCTCTTGCGCCTGATGTCCCGAAGTCCATTCCCAAGTAAGCAGCGTCTCCTCCCATCTTGGCTGCAAAGCACACTGCTGCTAGCTTTGCTTGCTTGCTCCACCTCCTCTTAGAAATGCAAGGAGAAGGAAAGCTGCATTTTGCTTTTTGAAGTGGGACAGATGCAAGCGGGCTGTGTTTGAGAGGGTTGTCTAGGTGGCTCAATTGGTGCTTGAGAAGCATGATATGAATGTTCCAATTGTGCTTGCAAATACTTTTGTTTGGAGGTGCCAGCCAATGATTTATGAACTCACAGCAAAACAATTTGGCCCGCACCCTTTACCCGTAAACGAATTAGTTTTATCGTTGTTACTTACAAGTTGCTTCCCCATTGTAAGAGAGTACAGTACGTTGATCGCTTCGATCAAAACGAGGAAAACGCGCATTGGAAACAGAAGTTTCTTGTGTAAACGTGCATTTGAACCTTAAAACTTACTGGTAGTAGTGGGAAAGTCATTTCCTGAAGGGGAAGGCTGATGACCAAAATCACTCACTACACCTCGGCTCATAATACCGGTATCATTCAAGTTGCACTCGAATTACATCATTTTTAATTTCTTAAGGCGAAGTCCTTATTGCTATTTACTTACAGCGCTGGGCATGCCGTAGCACAGTCCTGCTTGCATATTCATGGAGCTCTCACCATGCCCGCCACAGCCCCTGCCTCCAACAATCCCCCACCATTATTCACTCTTCATCACTGCTACCCTCCCCTGCTAGTGTTGCTGCCACTGCTGATGCTGCATGCATCCCGCGCGGGATGCTTTGGTGCAAGACCTGAGGAGCAGCTAGCAGAGAAGGAGTAGCTGTGCAGGGGGCTACTGTGCCTGGGGACCACTCATGCCTCTTGCTGTTCCCAATACAGTTACTTTTCACAAACGCGCACAAACACGCACCCTAAAAACAAATGCTATTTTTCGTGCGCGCAGTCACCGCGCAGGGCAAAAAACGTGCTTACGCTTGGTGACATAGAGTTTGCGAGGTATTCACTTCTATAGAAATCAATAACTGTGAGGATATGAGGCCTGGTACCCAGCTAGAGGCCTCTCAGCAACAACAAAGTGAACTGTGGAAACATTCAAGGTGCGGAGATCACTCTCCACACGATCTTCCTGGGTGCGGGTGGGGCTATCTATACTGCCCATCACCTGGATCACTTTAGAAATGGGAATTGACCCATAGAGCCTACCAAACTTGCAGGAAAGGATAGGATAGGATAGGATAGGGTTACAAAGCTGTACTTGCCAATAAGGGCAGCTTACCTGAAGCAAGGAAGGTGTCTGTAACCAAACCAATTTGCACAAGAGCTTAATCCTTCTGGGTGTTGGTGGGACCTGCTATACTGATCATACCTTGAACCAGTTTAAACAACTTGGACTGGACCATCAACGGGCCCATAAACTTGCTCAAAACTCCATGCCCATTCGGTTCAGTATGCCCGTAAGCTTGTTACCACGTAGACGTGCTATGGAAAATGATGCTTCTCACAGCCAGGTTCTGGAGCCGGGTGCTTCCAGTAACCCTAAAGATCCCCATTAGCTTTCTTCTTTGTAGCTTTGTGGTGGAGAAGGCTCACGGCTCTTCTGAGCCAATGTGTCTCCTTTTCCTTAATTGATGTAGGGAGAGTTTCCTCTGCCTTCGTAGTTTTTTCTTTTCTTTTCTAGCTCCATGCCCATCCTGTGCAGTATGTGTACAAACTTGCCTCAACCAAACGTGCCATTGAAAACAAACACCCAATTCTGGTGCCCTGGGAACACATGCTTCAGAAACCAAGTGGGCACCAACTACTGTATTGTACACTAGTATTGGTTCAGAGCTGCAGTCAAGCTGTATAATAGCATGCTTGGTACAAATCATAATACTTTGTGATACTTTAAATTTACAACCTAAGGATGACAAATGTTGGACAGCGCAGTTAATGCAAGCCTTCCAAGGTTTGCAAAAATCTGAAAATTTCTGAGCAGGCTGTGAGATCAGGAGGTGCTATTTCCATTGATGATTTTAGTGCAGACTTGAGGTGCAGATTGCAAGGAGTTTGGAAAGAAGCTGAGTTTGTGGATTTCAGAGGAAACAACAATAAGCTTGCTACCTACCAAGCTTGGTTTGCTACTCCTTTTGCATGCAACGCTCGTCAAACCTACATACCCCTGCCTTGGGATCTTTTTCTGGATTTTCTTATGCAAGTTATGCGTAATGTGAGCAGGTTCCGGCTTCGTGCTCATACTCTGAAAGTTGAGTCGGCTGTTTGGCAGGATGGAACCTCTGTATGTGAGAGGTGTTCTTGCAATCAAACTTAAGATAAAGCACATGCTCTTTTCAACTGTACTGATGGACAAGTTTGTTCTTTGCACTGCGAGTATCATGTGTTTTTAAAACTCACTTCCAGGGTTTCTCTAAGACGCAATCTTTTTTGCTGCATCAATTGAGTTCTCAAGTTGTTTCCCAATTCCTTCATCAGCAGAATACTGAGCTTTTCTTTTTGTGTCTAAGCTTATTGCTTCTTTTTGGTTGTCTGAGACCAGCCACAAGCCAATCAGCAAAACGATCTGGCTGAAGTTCACCCCTGATTGTAACCATTATAACCATTCCAGAAACCCACCAGCCCCACACTAGCTTCCCTCTTACCCTCTGGTGAGGGAGAGTCTCGGTTCTTTGAGCCAATGTGCCTCCTTTTCCAAAATTGATGTAGGGAGTGTTCTCACTGCCTATGTGGTTTTTTCTTCTTCTTTTTCCAAATGTTCTGCTATTCCGTGAAGATGCTGCCATGGTTAAGATGGATAAACTTAAATTGATCTGGCCGTTTATTTGTTGATGAATCAATTGCAACAATCCAAGCCCTGTGTCCTCATTTCACAAATATGGGCAACCTCCTTTCACCATTTATTTCCTCAAGAGGAAGAATGAAGGAATGAAGAGGTCAATGTGTATCAGGGGAATTATTAGCCAAGAGGGACATTGTGCCTGGCCTTGTTATTCAGAGTTTACTTTTTAAAAGGCCTTCTCAAGAGCGTGTCTGGTGGTAGCATGTTTGTAAGCGATTACAATAAAGGATTTGCTCAAGTAGCCTTTGACCATCTTTTGTTTTGCTGCACAAGGTCGTAAAACAGGGAAGAAGAGGGTGAGAAGGCGCAGAAAAGATTGCAATTCAAGGGGGAAATTCTTGGCATCAAGGAAGAAAGGAAAAGAAAGAGGAGGTGTTCACATTTGAGAGATTTGCTGCAAATGAACAAACAAAGAAATAGGCATTTTCATCCTGCCATTCCGTAACAGCATTGTCATGTTAAATTGTGGTTATTGCTGAATCATTGCACAACTTGGTGAACCTAGTGTGTGAGGTGTGACCTGTATTTAAGTGGGGGGTTTTTTATTGGATGCTCTCTTATTTAACCTCTGTTCCACCTTCCATTGAGGTTTGGCGCTATTTCTGTTATTCCTGGCCTTGTGCCAGGGGTGCCTTGTCCCTGATGTAACGTGAATGTAATGTAAAGCTGGTCCGGACGCTGTGCTGCTTCAGACATTCTCTGTGTGCTGCAGCCAAGCCAGCACCGTTCAGCAAGACCAAGAGCAGCTCAGCAACAATATAAAGAAGAGCAAAGTCGGTACGCTCGCAACCCTAGCCAGCAGCTTTAGTGAACCCGTCCTTTGTTGCATGGAAGATGGAAACCCTGGACGTTAAGCCATTCATGTGTATTACTTGCTTCAAAAACAGTAAATGTGTAGTGACGGTGATTCAGCATGACAGCATCAATTATTGCCGAAAAGTTAGAAGCAAGAAAATAAAAGATAAGAAAGGAAGATTTGGAAAAGGCACAAACAGTCCTGCATAGCGTTATTGCCTGCTTATTATAGGAGGTTGGGCATAAATATGCGTGCCACAATGAAGGAGTAACACAATAAAATAAGTATCATGCTTATTGCAGGAACCAAATTGTCAAAGGGTTCATCAACACTTCAAAGGTTCAGACATTTTGATGCGAAGGCACCCATGTTCCAAGCATTACATTTGAAGGCTGAGCGGCCAGATCTTCTGGCTGAAGTCTCAATCCTAATTTAAACCTTGTAAACCCTGTCGATGCCAAATTCACGTGTGCAATTTCAACGCTCCCACCCTGGTCACTTTCTAACAAGCACTGCTTGCAAAGCTTCTAAACAATCACATCGCCTTCCCCTAGTCTTCCCTGGAAGACGCTCACATCTACTCCCCCCACAGTCCCAGTGCCCAACAGCAGTCCAGCATCCTTGCACATTGCCCGCAGCTTTCGCCAAAGCAACATTGAGTCATAAGCCTCAGCCCGTACAGGCAGGAAGTCTAGGAGCTGCTTGGAGCAGATCACCACCAGGCGCTTCACCGCACGAGAAAAGGCAACTGCAAAAAGTGGAAGATGAATGATTACAATGAGTTTGAAGGCGATCGCCAACAGCTTACTGGAGCAGCCACCACCAGATTTACTGCACTGGGACAAGCAATAAACAAGGACATTAACAAAGGTGCAGCTGGAGATTATTTGATGCCCTTTTACAGCCAGCCTCTCATTTTTCCTCTGCTTCACACCTTAATTCATGGTATGGCAACATGCCATCCAACTTGTTGTATTGAGTCAGATATTCTGCTGTCTAAGTCTGAAGTCAGGCACACCAGTTCAAGCTCAGGCAAACAAATCAAGCTGAGCTGCTCACCCTCCTGAAGACCGATTTAATCCAATCCTATGAGCTCCCTCAAACGTGCAGGCTTGCTACGTGTGGCCTTCGAGTATGCCCTATGCGGCGTCCCAAAAAGGAGCCTGAGTTTAATGGACATGAATGGAAACACAGCTGTGACTTTTTATGTCACACACGACTCGACGGGCAGTACCCACCATTAGGGGACGGGCTCTCATGCTTGTCTGAACGTCCTACCTGTGACTCTGTGTGCTGACGAGTAGAACGCCTCGTTGGCTGACAATGTGGCGAGGTCGGAGACAGTGGAAGAGAAAATGATGCTGGCGGCCTGTTGTCCCTGCAAATGCACCACAAGCGCACATGAGCATTTGCGCACGGATTGCCCTTTGGTACATGCTTGGATGCATCTATTCCTGATCAATCTTCCAATTCAAACCCCACTAACGGCGCACTGCACCTTTTGCGGCCTGTTGCCCCTGTTTACGCATCACATGCACACTTGAGACACAAGGGCATATGGAATAGCTTATGCAAAAGAAGAAACCTTCAGCGCATTGGTGCATGATACACTCAACCTGCGTCCTGATGCAGAGAACCACCAAAATGTTGACAAGAGGCATTGCGGAGCTTGCCCTTAAAATTAAAAACAATCAGTGACCAATCGTTCAGGTGTTCTGGGATTGTTCATTGCAACCCTTAAAATTCAAAACAATCAGTAACCAATTGGTCAGGTGTTCTGGGATTGTTCATTGCAACCCACGCTCCATCCTTAGGTAGATCGCCACCTATGCCCACGCTAAAAAATAGCCGTGCTCCATCCTAAGGTGGATCGCCACCTAAAATGACGCTTAACAAGAAACCACACTCCATCCTAAGCCTTCACCATACATCATCGTACGTGAAATGAAACACACATGAAGACGTATGTACATATGTGTGTGTAATGACGTCACCATTCAGGTGTACATGACACCATACAGACATCACCATACTTGATCAGCTTTCCCTCACCCTTCTATCCTGCTCCTTGGACAAAGACAGAGAGGAAGCCTCAGGTTCTGGTCGCACCTCTTCAACATCTTTGCCCGAAACCATCGTCTTCCTACTCACTTCCTCTTTCCTCATCCGCACATTTTTTCATCATCTTGCGTTTCTTGCACCCATCTAGCATTCTTGCTGCGAAGACGACTGCATGTTTATTCGTGGCATATCATCATTATGTTGCGTCTTTGTACTCATCCAGCATCTTTCCTGCAAAGATGACTGTAGCTGTCACCGACCACCTTCCGCCAAACTCACCTTGTACCCATCCTTCCCCTCTTTCATTATCTGCGGTACTCCGCCATCATGTCGCATCTTTACACTCATTCACCATCCTGCATCGCACTCGCCTGGCACCCCTCCACCCCTTCATTACTCACCCAAGGCATTTCATCATGCTTTCAATTCTGTGCAACTCTGTGCTCACCGTGCTACTTGCGCTCACCAGAATCTTACATCGCACCCATCTGGTACCCATCCACCGTCCCTCCAGCAATTGATTATGTTGCTCTAATGTTGCTCCAATATTGCTCTAACGTTCCTTTCATGTTGCTCTAATATTGCTCTTGCGACTTTGCACTCATCCAGAATCATGCATCACACCCATCTGGTGCCCATGTAACGCCTCTTTACGTGTCCCCAGCATTTCATTATGTTGCGGCTGTGCATGCATCCAGAATCTTGCATCACACCCACCTGGTACCCATCCACAGTCCTTGCCTCGACTCCTTTCATGAAAGCTGCCTCAACCCCCTTCGCACCAGCCACCATGCCCTGCCAGTCCGCGCACTGCAGCTTGTGAGGTGAGATGATGCCCACAGACTCTGTGCTTGCCCCCACGCCTACACCCGCACCCCCATCAGCAACGCCATGTCTTTCGGCCAGCAGCCGCTCAATGATACGCAGCTCCAGGGGGCTGCGTTTGCCATCTTGCGTGCTGTTGTGCAGCACAAGGAACAGCCCCTCAGGCGCACGCCAGACTGCGCGGAATGCTTCGCCCAGTAAGACACCTGGAGCAGAGCCTCTAGAGCCACCTACTGCTGCTGCTGCTGCTGCTGCTGCTGCTGCCCGACCATCCAACCTGATCTTGTCTTGTTCATAGATGGGGGAGATGAGGTGGCGCAAAACAAGAGGCAAGCGATGGCTGTACGTAAGGCGGCTCACAGCCACGCGCGCAGGGCCTTCTCGCATATGAAGCAGATTGGATAAGACTGCAAGTAAGGATGCATAGCGTGCGCCAAGAGAGGAAGATGGTAGACAATATGGCATTTCCTTGCAAGATTGTAAACAGATCCATGCTTGGAGCAGGAGGGCAGAAAGTTTACTTCCTTCAAGGCGCGTGTAAATTGTTTTTGCTGGACCCCACTGACCCCCGAACAACCCCCCAAAGCCCCTTTCCATTGCCCCTACTCGGGCAATAAGGGCACAAAACTGCCCTTCTTTTCAATTTTCTATCCATCTGCATACCCAGTGCAATAAGAATTGAGTTGCAGCAGAGTTATGGTGCAAAAAATGAGCAGCGGACGCCCATGCATACCTGCCCTTCCGGGCAACCACAACTGGCTTGCACATCCAAAAACTGCCCTCCTAATTACCATGCAATAAAAATATTACAATGTTGCTGACCTGGAAGTTTGGAACGATTTCCTGCACTTTTGCCTCACACCCCCTGCGGCCCACACCCATGCGCATGTGTTACTGGCTCTGAGTCACGCATACTGACTCCCTCCAAACCCTCCAAACTTTTGATTCAAACTTTGAAAAGGGTGCCAAATGACAGGGCTTAAGTTTTGAATCCATTTGGAGGGGGGTCCCAAAAAGTCAAACTCCCTTGACCCCCCCACCTTCCCCCAACCCTTTCTGATAGGACCTTTATATAACCCAATTGATAGCTCTCTTGACTTCAGGATTCCAAATATGTGGTAATTACAAAAATTGACAAGTGCCGTTCAAAAGTTATAGGGACAATGCCCTCCTGCTTGCTGCTCAAAAATGCTCCGTGTACTGCATGCACACCTTTCTGGGATTGTTTTAGCTTTTGACCTTTCTTTGACTGCTTGGCAATTGCGCACTAAAAACGGCATTCAAAGTGAATGTGTGACAACATAGCTGTTCTAATCTTTCTATCCTACGGTCCTCCTTGCAACAGTACATGCATACCTCTTTTGGGCGCTCGACGCTCAATTTCAAGCAGATAGTCATATGCTGTGGAAAACGGCAGGTACCGCAGGAAAGTGGGTCGGAGGTCAGAGCTGCTGTCATAGGCCTGCACAAATGGCACAGTTCTAGATCCAGTGTTCTGTTATACTCAGGCAGCTCACTGAGGTGTGCAGATTGACAAATGCGTGAGGATCGGGTGCCATACAAGATTCCATTACATGCCAGGGGACACACATCACTTTCACTGCTTTGGACGCTTTTCAACATGCACATGCTATTCATCAATTTCAGCTGCCACGTTTGCCACAGGCATGCACCTGGATGCAAGGAAGCTGACGGTGGTCTCCTCCCACAAAAAGCTGGCCCTTCTTGGGCTGCAGCATGGAGGCCAATGCAAGCAGTGTGGCCAGCGGCATTTGGCTTCCCTGCATGATAACAATGTAAGGAAAGGATTTGATGAAACAAGAAAAGCAATCAGCATCGATATCTTGGCTTTGGGGGTGCGGATCTCATCATAATTCTGTGCTTGGAGTTGAAACAGCCCCTGACAATCCAATATATGGCCAGCTCAGTAACATTTGAGTCTCACGAGACCCTGCAGCTTCAAAGGAAGTTTCCCAAATTCTTATAATAGACTAACAGGTGGGTTCGGTTGTTGGAGTTTGGAGATGGAATTTTTGAAATCTTCATGGATTTTAAGGCAGATGCCTATTTTTGTTTCTGTCAACAAATGTGATGCACTAGTAAGGATGAGCCTTAAACAAAGCAGATAACAAAAACATACCCTTTCAGGCAGATACTGTGCCATACCCCCTACCTCATCGATAAACAGCCAGCCTGCTCCATTTTGTCTGCAGGAGCCACAAACAAGCAAACAGTGTCACCAGGTTTGCTTTTGTGGAAACAAGATTGTCTTCTTGGTGACAGTCTGGGTAACACTTTTTTGTCTGCAGGAGCCACAAACAAGCAAACAGTGTCACCAGGTTTGCTTTTGTGGAAACAAGATTGTCTTCTTGGTGACAGTCTGGGTAACACTTGCCTGCCAGTGAATCCAGCCAGTTCTTTATTACAAACCATCACAGCCACCTCTGTAGCCCATGAACCAAAGGATAAAACAAGAGGTCAAGGGCACCGAATTGAAGCTGCCAGGATTGCAGGGCAGTTTCAGTATTACTTTCCATTCCATCCAATTCGTTCATGATTGAGACGCTTTGAGTGGGTGGGCAGGTCGGTTCTAGTTGCATCTCTCTTTTGATTCTTTTTTTTATCAATTGAGACAGTCTGGATGGGTGGGCAGGGTGCAGAGGATACGTGCTTGAAGCAAAAGGGACTCTCGATGCCAAGGTCAGTAGCCAGGTGCTGCAAGCCACCCACCAGACCCCCACTGCTTTCCTTACTGACATGCCGCTGGCAGGTTGGGTCGATGTTTCCTTCCTCTTAGTTGAGCAAGGGGCATGCCTGAATACTACCTAAACATGTTTTCCCCCTCCCTTCTCTTCATGCAGCTTCCTCCCTTCCTCACTTCTGCAACCTTCATGGGCTTAAATGAGCAAGAGACACAAAAGGTCGATGCAGCTTCCTCCCTTCCTCACCTGTCAAGCAGGTTGGGACTCTTAGGCACTCCCTTACATAAGTCCAGCAGATGCTTTGGCGTGCCGCACAGGATGTACACCCTGCAGGCACAAACAAAAAAGCAAAGTACAACATGGACAAGCCTCCTGGCATGGCTAATAAGCATTGAAATCGCATCCCACCACAGCATATACGCTGTTAACTGAGCACACGTGTCACAGGATGCGCAGGCGCACACAGAAGCATACAAACAGCCCACAGTGCAAAAGAAGCTTTTGAACTCAGACAAAAATATCACAGAAGCCTCAGTACAGCGAAAGGAACAAGAACGCACACCAAGTACAGTAAAAGGAACAAGAAGGCATGCCCGTCTTTGGGACGAGCATACCAGCAGGAACAAACAAGACGGCATCACTCTACCAAGCACTGTGCGTACATCTATCGTGACAAGTGAGAAGCACAGAAAGCACAAGGCCATCCCAACCTGAACTTTACGCACATTGGGGACTCATCAGGCGTCTTTCCCTTATGGATGCCACAGTAAAGGGAGCAGTATTTTGCTGGTTTGCCGCACTTCTCGCCCGCCCTGTTGCTGGTTCTTCCCAAAATGGTTGGGCAGGTCCGAGGGTTGTCATTTTTCTCTTCCTCATATGTGCTCACTACAGCATCCACCACAACAGCATCCTGTAGACCCCGTGCACCTAGCAGGAATGTCTTAATGCGCTGCTTGAGCTCTTCTATAGCCCCACGGGTGATGGCAGAGACAAGGATAACATGCTCCTGTGGAAGTGAAGGCATACGGCGTATGGACGTGAACTGAAAATGTCTGCGAAATGGTCCCTGCTTTTTGAAAACCCCCAAACAGTGCCATAAGCATATTTTGCTACGTGAGTGCTCAAGGCACCTCATTGAGTGCCTCCAGCAAAACAAATATGTAACATTGCCCAAAGCGCTGTGACGCACAGGAAAATAATACCAGGGGGTGCTGCGTTTGGACCAGAGGCTTTTTCCACCCATTTTGGCTAACAAGACAAGCCTGCAAAAAACAACCAGTGATTCAGGACTGCTGCTGCTCTTAGGTCATTGGATGACGCTATGACAGAATATCTTGCCGGCAGGACTTGGTGTGCATGCTTGAGTGGGGCAACTCATTGTGAGAGGTAGGGCACACATGGGCTCCGCCTATCACCCCGTCCCAGGATCAAATGTGCACCCTCAATTTGGTGTCCAGACAATTTTGCCATCGGTGGGGAGGCAAAAAAAAACAATCTATCCCCAGTTTATGCAGCATGTGTAACTTTTCATTTGTTGGCCTTGTAGAGCCATCTCTAGTGGGTGATGGGTGCCAAGGTGCACGATCCAGAGTTTGCTCCATATCTTGCATCCCAAGCGGTTTCAGGGTCACACTTAATGCACTAGCAAAAAAGGGAAGGACCAAATTTTTGGTGCAAAACAACAACTTAGCAAGAGCATATTTAATAGGTCAAATGGTAGAGAAAGGAAAACATTTTGGGCCACAACCTGAGTTCAAAAATTCTGCAGATATACCCTGCCATGGTAAGGGGTCCAGGGGTAGATGTGGATGTGTGTGTGTGTGCGCGCGTGTGTATGCGCGTGTGTGAGGGGGGGGACTGAACGCATGTGTGTGTGCCTGGGTATAAGGCCTAGAATTTAGGCCAGACCTGACATCTGTTTTTAGAACAAGAATCTTGGCCCAGCACTACCAAATTGTGCTCGTTCTTTGCAGAAATTGTGCTTCCTGACCCCAAGCTGAGCCGACCCCAGTACAAACTGAGTATGAACAAACTCCCAGTCAAGCCCAGTCCTGGTTCTGCGTGCACAGAAAGGGGCGGCAGCAGCAGGGCAAGAACTCACACATACTTGCCTAACCAAAACCGGGCTGACTGAATCCAACACACTCTCAAATTTGTGGATGGTGCTTCATCAGCGCTTACCTGCAATAGTGTATTTTATTGGCCCATAACTGGCGGGCAAAACATGCTGGGTTAGAAGATTGGTGTGTCTGGTTTTGGCCTGAATTGACTCCATGAGTGCGGGCAAATGATGGCGCAAGCACATTGCAGAGACCTGAAAATGGTCAACTTTTTTCTGACATTCTCTGTCCCTATATGTCCCTAGTTTGCACATAATACAGCATAGAAGCAGTGCGCTGTGCATGTCTGAGAATCGAACACAACAATTGCAGCCAAAAACCAGCAGGTTGGAATTGCATATTATTTTCCAAATTTAAAGCAAGTGTACCTGAGGTTGTTGAGTGCATTTCAAAGCTGCAGCAGCGGCAAGAAGCACCGCCTTAGCCATCGTCTCTGTTTTCCCTGTACCTGCTCACAGGGCATGCAGGATCAAGGATTGCAGCAACAACCAATTGAAAGGACATGCAGGATCAAGGACTGCAGCAACAACCAACCAAAAGCAGCAGGAACCCCACACTTTTGACCCCCATTGCTTCAACAACGCAATGCACAGCCCGACTGTGAGATCTACAACACTAAGAACTCCATACATAGACTTCACCAACCCACCGTTCGTGTGCCTCAAGATAGACAAGCTCAATTAAAAAACCTTGCTCAACACAATCATGGCAGGCTTGTATTCATCCTTAGGCTATGAATGCCTATGCTGTAGCCATTCCTGGTCGTCGCAAATATGGCTTGCAAGTGCAATCGATTTACAGGAAAGCATCATCAGGCACACGTACATGGCCTGCTGCCAGTGCCAACCTATAGCAAGATTCCTCCACTTACTAAAAGTTTCGGTCAGTCACAGGAATGACACCCTTGGGGGCCTTGAAGCAACTGCAGCCTTGTTTCTGGGTCCAGCACCCTAAGTTCACATGCTTTCAGCTAGGCAAAATTAAGCACATCCCAGGTGGGCCTTGAGGCTGCTGCAGCACCTCGTTTCTGGGACCAGCACCTAAACTATTTTGCCTTCAGCCTGGCAGAAAGAATAACCCACCAGGGGGGCCTTGGAGCAGCTGCAGCCTTGTCTCTGGGGCCAGCACCCAAGCCAAGGCCTTCTTCTGGTCCTCATTCATGTCACTGCTTGCAGGCAGCAGCTCCCGCATCCTGCGCTGCTTCTGCAAGAACTGGGGAGGCTCTGGGGCCATATTCCTGCCCATGGCTGAGCTTGAGCCGTGAGCAGCAGAGCTGCTGGGTGGGTCTGGATATGGCTCGGAAGGCAGCATGAGCAGCTCTGCTGCAGACCGGACCTTTGCATCGTCTTCAACCTCTTCTAGCCTCTCGCACACACTCTGCACGCGAGACGGCAACATTTTTGTGGCGAGTATGTATGTCTGTGTGTACATCAAAAGGCAGGACAGCTGAGCCCCGCAGCAAACATGTGGCACAGGTGGGAGGCCAACAACCAGATTCAAATGAGCATTTGGCTGCACCATATTCTGTGTGACGTAGGCGCAACCTTTGAGATATGAGACCTGCTTTTTTTGCTATCAAGGCCGTCTGCAACCCCCTTTCCCCACGTCAAAAGGTACCCGGAGAGTGTTGGTGAGGCCCCAGCTTGATTGCTAGTTAGAAAACCTTTCCACAATGCACGCAGTCGGACCTGGCATGCCTAGTCCTTCCTTCTCTTCTCTTCTCTTTCGGTTCTTACCTGGAGTGTGTAGCCCGCAATGTTGATGCCTGTCTTTTCCAGGATTGCGACTTTGGCCCGCTTGAACAGCTCTGGAATGCTGAAGCCTGTTCCCAACAAGAAGTAGGGCTGGCAGGGTTGCTGTGTGATACTGTAGGCTCTGCGCCTCTCGCCACCCCTCCTCGGCTTTGCCAGCCAGTCCACTTCCAGCTCAGTAGGCTGCTGCTCAGGCACACTGACAGGCAGACCTCGTGTGGCCACATCCTCCACCAGCTGACAACAGTCAAGGCCCCGTGAGCATTGGGATAGCCAGCAGCTGTCACGTTCCTTGAGCTCCCACGAGGGTTCTAGCTGATACCTGAATTTGCCAGAAGGCTGCAAACACCCGCCTGTGAGGCCATCTGGCAGCAGAGCAGCTGCGTCAGGCCCATGCTTCTCATCCCACACAACCAAGCTCGTGCCTTTGTCTTCGAGTGCTCGCTGCAATGGCGTGCGACTGAAGATGCGGTCAACAAGGAAGGCATGGATCTCTGTGGCTCGGCCCAAGAGAGCAGCGGCACGTACAGTGTGGCAAAAGGCATCCAGCTCATCTGTTGTTGCTGCTGCTGCTGCTGGTGCTGCTGCTGCTGCAGCTCCTTCCTCACTGGATGGCAGGGGGATGGAGAACTTCAGGACAGGCATCTGGGGTGTTTCGCCCAAGTCGACCATGCACCCATTGAGCCAGTGCATGGCCTTGACATTCTGCTGCAGCAAGGCGTGCAGCTTAGCAGGAGCTGCTGCCTCATGGAACTCCGAGGGCAACCTGATCAGATCAGGTAAGAAAGTGCTGCAGCCGTTACCAGCCACACTGCAGCTGCTGCTGGTGCCGCTGCTGCTGTAGGTGGTGGTACTGGTGCTGGTGCACATGCTACTATGGAAGGACAGCCACAACAGAGTAGGAGGCAAGCCATCAAGCAGCTTCTGGCTTTGTGCACAACCGGGTGGATCTGAGGTGAGAGGCCATCCAAAGCCATCCCAGGTAAAGTGCCCTCTGCCAGGCAGCCACTGCTGCTGGGTTGCTGTGGCCAGGTCTTTTCCTTCCCATTTGGTGACAAATCTGTAGATAAGAGGAAGTGATCAAAGGGCTTTGTATGCATTGCCAAGTGAAGCAGGGGGCTTTCTTCACAAAGCAGCATGGATTGCGTATTGGGTGACACCAGCAAGGTGCTAACTTTTCCATTTGGTGATAGACTATAAATGGCAGGTTTTTTTCCGGGTTTCTTGTTTCTAACTTTTTCTATGGGTGATGGAACTGTGGGTGGTAGGTATTTTGTTCTGGTGATGGACTTTTAGATGGTAGGTCTATTGAGTCACCTTGTGCAATGCTCGTGGTGCAACAAATTTCCCTTCTTAGAGCAGTGCTGCTTATTGGCGCCGGCGAAGTCTACCCCACACTCAGTACATTGCTACACCGTCAATTTGATGTAGAGGAGCACGAGAGTCGAGCAAGACAGAGACTTCACAGAAAGTTTCAGTCCCTGGCAACTCGGATACAGTGTGCCATTGCATATCCAGGTTGTGGTAGATCTGCTGCTCTTAAAGAGCAGCAGATCTACCAAGGTAAGGGAGCCACAGCACTCTCACCTCACAAGCAAACATGCATGCTGAGAAGCGGGCACACTCCCAAATTTAACACTGAGAAAACGCCAATACCAGTCGTAGAGGGAGCCAGCTTTCAGTCTGGTCATGATAGAGCCAAAATGTCAGGCCCCCAATCCTATACCAAAAAAGGATGATACACCGGACACTTGCAAACCCACTTCTGAGAATGAGGTGTAATTTGTTTGAGAGAAAGGGTTACTTTGGCTTGTTGGGGGGTCCAAAGGTGCTGTTGCAATAGGTTTGCCTAGCAAATGGGTGCATGTATGTGTAACTACTTACAGGGTGCGCAGGCCGTGCTTTGCAATCAAACCAAGTCAATAATTGGACTTCAAGCTCTTAACAGAAATTTTTTGCGATCGAGTGCTTGCTTGTCTGCAGCCATTTGCTTGACTTATGAGCCCTCATAAGAAGACAGGAGAGAGTGTGACAAGGCGAATGGTGCTGATCTTTCCAACAGGTTAGAGGATTTGCTTTTCCTCTTTCTATCTCAATGCAAATGTGTAGAAAGTTTTGAAGCAATTTGGAACGCCATGCGTGCTTTTGCATTTGATGCGCTTATGCGGCTCCCCTGGACATATCTCCACCTCCAGATTGCTGTGCATCCGCCGCGCTCCAGTGATGTTTGACCTCTTGCCAAGCAGCTCAGGCAATCACACCATGCACAACTTCACATGCTCGCTCTCAGTAACACATCCTCACATATAGCATTCAGAAGAAAGAAACACAGCAACCCATGTATGAAGGACGCCTGCCCCCTTGAATGTCCATCATTAGCAGCATAGATGCTTTAAAAAAAAGCCAGGCACACCTGCATATCTCCAGCTCAAGTATGCTGTGCATCTGCTGCTCCCCAGGAATGCTGACCCTCTGGCCAAGCAGCTCAGGCAACCACATCAGCTCGCGTGCAATGCTGGGGCTGCCTGCGTGCTTGCTAGCCAGATGCATGCAGCGCGTGAGCAGCACACGGTGCTGCTTGTTGGAGTGGAAGTAGATGTGAAAGAGGATGCCTTTGCCCTGGCCGCCGCCATGGAGTTCGACCGTAGAGCGGAGCTTGTGCAGAAAACGCAAAAGAAGTGCCAGCTCCTTGCCTTCATATTCTGCTGCTGCTGCTGCTGCTCTTAATGATGCAGGAGTCGGCAATGCTGGTGGTGCTGCTGCTGCTGCTGCTGCTCTTGATGATGCAGGAGGCGGCAATGCTGGTGGTGCTGCTGCTGCTGCTGCTCTTGATGATGCAGGAGGCGGCAATGCTGGTGGTGCTGGTGCTGGTGCTGGTGCTGCTGCTCTTGATGATGCAGGAGGCGGCATTGCTGGTGGTGCTGGTGCTGGTGCTGCTGGTAGTGCTGGTGCTGGTGGCGGTGCTGCGGAAGGAGGCACTGTACTATGAGCAGCAGGCGTGACTCCTTTTGCTGTGGCAGGCATGGTGCTGCGTCCAGCAGGCACGCGGTCAGATCTTTTGGGCAGCACCGAGGGACCGACTGCAGCGGGTGCCGCTGCGTTTGGCAGCTCATCTGTGACGCTGACATGCTCATCATTGACCAGTGCTGAAAGGAGGCAGGGTTGATGGCTGCCGCTGACTTGCACAACTTTGGCTGCCAGCCCTGCCACGTTGCCTCCCCCCCCAAAGGTGCTGTCCACGATCGCAGACACAAATACCTGCACCATCCCAGGCACCGGCACTGGCAAGCTACTAGGGCCCGCACGAGGACGCAGCTCAACCTCCCTATACTTCCCAGGACCCTTGCCTTCAGCTGTCCTAGTGCTGCGCACGCGGGCGCTTGCTTGCAGCACTTCTGGGACTGGGCTGCCACGTGACAGACCCAAGGCCGCACGCACCGTGTCAAGGGGCGCAGATGCTGCACGTGTGAAAGGATTTGACACGGTGCAGAGGTGTCAAAGCAAGAGAGACTGGGGTAGACAAAGCAGCATGCATGGCTTCAAGGGCGCAGCTGCTGTGTGCACCAGGGGGACATAAAGCAGGTTAATGTCAAAGCAGAAGACCGGGATACACAAAGCAGTGTTCACGGCTTTGAGGAGTGTAGAGTTGAGGAGTGTAGAGTTGAGGAGCTTTGAAGAGTGTAGAGTTGAGGAGTGTAGATGCTGGGTGTCCTGGGGGCTTCACAGCTCCAGAAATTGGACTGGCACAGCCATTGCAGCTGAGAGGCGAAGACGCTCCGTGTTCCAAAGAACTTGACAAGGCACAGGGTTGACATGCCAAGAAAACTGGAGATGACAAGGTAAGAGTCCTCCAAAACCAAGAAAATGGATTCGTGTTACCGATCTGAGCTGGTACAGTAGGGACAATCATCAGCTGTTCTGAGGGCAAAGGGTCCGCCCACCCAATGGTGCATAGCGCTTGAGGCTCACTGGGTAGCTGCTTGCAATTTGGGCTGCTGTCAAGCAAACACTGCATGCCAGGTAGGTGCTCATGCCGCTCATGCTTTTCACCCTTGACACCCACGCCTTTAACTATTGGGTCAGATCTCACAGAGGGAGGGAACACATTCAGTTTATCCATCCTATCCTCAAGCAGATAGTGTTGTTAGTGGTGTTATCCTCAAGAATAGCTGTTGGCCGAAAAGGTGGTTGTTTAAACCACTGCTGCTGCTTTTGTGGCCCATGCAGATGCACACTCCGATCCGTGCCTTCCAGAACCCGTCATCACGAATACCAGCCTCAAATAATGACCCACCTAAATCAAGCAAGGAGGTGATGCCATTCTCGTGATCCTCGTCCCAGTATGCACACAGCTTCTCTGCCTGATCCGCAGAGCACCCACTGAGCTGCAGCTCGCCACCAGCGTGTGTGAGGCGAGCCACGCACTTGTCCTATGTGTGGGTGGCCAGAGAGGCACAGCAAATTGTGTATAATAAATCATTGTCAATCATACACACATCTGATTTGCTAGCATCAAACCGTAAGCCCTTTGATGCACACAGACTTGCTTGCATTTGCCCAGACAAAAAAAAAGTGGTGATTATAAACATTTGGTTGCGCCCTAGCTTGCTAATAAATTCAACATCAAGCAGCAATTCCATGTCGTGACCAAGTAGCTTTCCCAAATCCTGAGGCAAAACACTGTAAGACTCTTGTACATACTTTTTTCCAAGGTTGTGAGCAGATTCACTGTGCAGATCTAAGAATGCTTTGAAATGTGGGAAACAATGCACAGCGCTTTATGATCCCTAGTCTTATTTATAGAGGACACAAAGTATGTGCGCAGCTTTCCTTTCACGCGCTCGTTTACCTGCATTGAACACGTGCTGCAGTGCGCGCCCACGCAGAAACTCAATGCAGGCTCCAAGGGATCCAGCAAAGGAGGCAAACCGGGTGCTGCCGGTCCCTGCAAAATGGGCTGCTGTTGTCTCCACAGATTATGCTGGTACATGCGGGTGACTCGCTCCAGAGAGCTGCTTCCGTGCTCCAGCAGCGGGGAGAGGCTACCTTGGAGGTAGCGTACCTGGCAAGCAAAAAAGGAGAAAACTTGTCGAATTAAGGAAAACAATGGGTGGACATGGCTGCCCTGAAGATAGCACACCTGCCAGGTAAGGAAAGAGGAAAACAGCAAAAGGGAGAAACAGAGAAAGAGGACCCTTTTGGTGCACTTTTGTCCAAACAGAAGATGAAATTCCAAAAAGCTGGGTAGCGCGTGCATGACGTCATAAGTGAGAGCAGTGACAGCAATTGATGTAACAAGGATTGCAAGTTACACAATCTGTTTCATTTCAAGTCATAGAGCAAATTCTTTGTTTGCAGGTTGTAATTTTGGCAACAGGATTGCTGTGCCCTCTAAAAACAGAAACCAGAATCACCAACGAAAATGGATCATTATCAGATTGTAGATAAGGTCGTGCAGTGCGATGGAGAGGCAGAGACTGTCGTCATCATTTTGTGGGACGAATACGTGCGTGCGTGTGTTTATGTGTGTGTATTGTTTGTGTTGTGTGTGTGTGTGTGCGCATGTGTTGTGCGTGTGTTGTGTGTGTGCGCGTGTGTGTTGTGTGTGTGTGCGCACGCACTTGCACCTCTGCACCACCTTCAGGCAGTTCCTCAGCTTGGCACTGCACAGGCAACTGCAAAGGCAGCGCCAAGCTGAGGAACAACGTCAAGCTCAGGGGCAGCAGAGGTAGCTCCAAGCTGAGGAAGAGCGTCAAGTTCAGGAGCAGCAGAGGCAGCGCTTAACTAAGACATAGTGTTGCTCTGGCACATAGAGATTTGAGGTGGATATCTGTCCCCCAAAAAGGTTATGCTCTGAATGTTCTCAGTGCATGGTGGTTCGATAGCTTAACGCACCTTGTTGACATCAAGGATTCCAACTTGGGCCACCTTGCCAACCAGCCATGCCATGAATCCCGCTGTCTAGCAAGCAGCCTACCTGACTTGCCAGAAGATAAATTGGCTGGGTTTTACTGCTATTGCCAATAGCATGGGCTTCTTACCACAATCAAATGTATGAGGGAAATAAAGTGAAAACTCATTGTCAATTATCTGCCCAAGCGTCACAATGGTGTTTAAAACAAATCCAATTATGCCGCGTTCAACACAGAGGAAGGTGCCCTCTCTCACCTGGCACTTTTTCCTTTCCTTTCCTCACCTGGCGCTCGACTCATGAGCTCCCTTGACCTGACCTGACCTGACCTGAGCTTCCTTGACCCTCACCTGGCGCTCAACTCATGAGATTCCTTTCCTCACCAGGCGCTCAACTCATGAGAGCAGCTCCCTGTGGAAAACAGCAAACGGCGCCTTCTCACCTCGTCTTGTGGCAACGGTCGATGCTCATGTCCCACGACCCTGAAGCCTTGGATATCACCCCTGATGAGATGACACTGAATGCTGACATAGTCAAGGGGTACTGCGGCTTCTGCCAGGTTCAGGCTGCCTTGCTGCTGCAGGTACTGCTCAATGAGCATGTAATACAGCACAACCTACAACACAGCGGTCAAGCAGACGAGAAGGTCAAACTTTGTTGCAGACTCGCAGCTCCCTAAGAGGATGAGAATTAAATGCAATGTGCTTGAAAATGTAAAACCGTTCTTTTGAGTGGTAGCGGGCACATTCTGAGTGGCCAGCGGCAGGGAATGAGACATTTGCATCTCCAGGCAAACCTCAGACTATAATCTTGAGGGAAAAGAAGAAGTAGTCATGCCCACTGTTCACGATAAAAAATAGGACCTTCTTTGCTTGCTGCAAATTGCCCTTTATGGCATGTATCCTCAAGAAACCCAACCCATGTCGCAATGAACGCACAGAAAATGAACGCCCTGTTTCCCCTCCATTGACGTTGAAGAAGCCTCCCAAAATAAGCAGCAGCATTCTCAGTCAAGGGGATAAGCCTGTCAAAAAAAGGCACTGCAGCACCTGCAAGAGGTGCGAAGCTTGGAGCAGTGAAGTCGCTTTGCACTCGTAGATATGGAAGGTAGGGCGGCCTGCTGTGTCCCATTGCACTTCAATGAAATCAGCGCCACCAGACAGGCGGACACCTGCAATAGCGCACAAAACATGAGGCGAGCAATGGTGGGACGAGTGCCTCTTACGGTACGCCCTTTTGCTCTCTGCTGCAGCCCAAAAAGGTGTACTGCTGCAGCACAAAATGGTGTACTGCAGCTCACTGCATCAGACACATCCATTATTGGATTATTGTGCTTACTTTTGCAGCATTCTTAAAGGCCCGCACCTGGCACTTTTGAGTCTGACAGGGATGGCTGGCCCTGCAGCACGACTTCTGCGGCAAACGCGCGCACGCCTGGCTGCAAGGCTGCTAGAAAATCTTTCCATCCGCACCGTCCCAGGGAATCTCTGGGCAGCACCAGTTGCTGCGCACTTTGTGCCAGATTCTTTGCCCAGTATGTTTCCTGGAAGAAGTGGAGACACTGAATGTTTGGGAGAGCTTGATTCACAACCATCTGAATGTTTTGGGGGGCTGGTTTCACAACCATGGTCACCCCAGAAGAACCCCTTCACTAAAAAAAATCAAAGGGAGAGCAGATCGACATGTGGGTCTGTATAAAAGTATTGATTTGAGCAGGCAGAAACAAGAGGCAGCACGCACCAGCGCCTTCCCTCCAGCAAGAGTGCAGGGATCAATAGGTGCACTGGCGCTGCGCTGGCTGTCACGCTCCGCCCTACTAAGCTGCTCATGATATGTCAGGGCTAAGAAACGGGCACACTGAGCCTGGCTTGACGCAAAATTAGCAATTGTAGTGCAGTTGAATGCTGGCCCTGTAGGGAAGAGAGGTAGGAGAAAACTCAGCCGAGGACCCATGCCCTATGCTCATGAAGCACGTGCAAGACGAAAATGTGAACACAATTGTTACAAGCATGCTAGCTACAGCTGAAGCATAGATGCAGGTAGCAGCATCAAGCAAACTGATAACAAGCAGCAATAAAGTCTGTCTGCTGAAACAGACCTTTCAGACCTCTACCCCTCTGCAACAGTCTAGTCTTCGGGGACTGACCCTGCCAGGGATTTCACTTACCAGAAACATCCTCAATATCCCTTGGTGCCAAGGTATCATGGCTCATCTCAAGGATTTCTGGTCTGTCCCTGCCTACACCTCTTGTCAAACCTATGCACTCAAAGCGCACTCACCCACGCATTACGCGCATTTGATAAACTTTCACAGAAAATAAAAACTTCTGAACTTAATCTTCAACTGTGTACGATATAATACTGTCGGTGTCCTTTCATTTCCTGCAACTCATCCAGATGGCTCTTGAAGAAGAGTCATCCATAAGAACAAGTTGAAAATTAATTTAAGAAAATTCATGAAAGGTTATCGACATGCTTGCACAGCATGTCGCTCATCAGACATGGAGCAGGGAAGCCATGGGCGTGAAGTTTCAAGCCTCTGGGGGTAAGGTTGTCACATTTGAAGTGAAATTTGTGGACAATAACATGCGACCTAACCCCCGAAACTTCAGGCTCAAGTGTGGGCTCAACCAGGAAAAACGCTCCAAAAAAGCAAATTCCCTTCCTGTAATGCCCACTAGAATTCCATAGGTGCACTGTAATTAGGAAATTTAAATGCATCATGAGCTAGGAACTGCATGGGCCAAGCTACCTGGGTAGTTGAGGAGTTCAATGATCAAGTGACACAAGCTAGATGAAAAGTTAAATGATCAAGTGACAAGCAAATCAGCCAAGAGGTTAAAAGTGTTGCCAGCCCCTTGGCTTAGCCAGTGACTTATGGAGGTGATGCTAGATGCACTGTTCTTTTGGACCTGCAGATATCTTGCACTCTATTTGCATCCAGGATCACGGCCAGGGCGCACTCGTATTATTTCAAGTGCATTATTCAGGTATTCCACAGTATTCCTACACATGGCTACAGTACGCGTGTGACGGGGTTAAGCGTGAAATTTGCTGTGGCGTTTGAGTTGTTGAGGTTACAGAGGGCTTTTGTAACACTTAGTGTCCATTTGTATCAAGAAACCTCCGTTGCACGACTCCCAAACTTCAATTTTAGAGCCAAGCGTGCTGCTGTGCCTTGAATCTTTGGTCCTCAGACACCAGTTCCTGGCAGCAGCTTGTAATTACAAAGGCAGCATAATCACGGGCACTGCAACAATGGCGACATCAGTTTACAAAGAGAGGAAATGTGAATATCCACCTTATAAAGCCTTGTCAGGCTGGTGCACCGTGCATCCTTTTGCAAAGAAAAGAGAAGAAAGAGGTCAATGGTCGATCAGGAGGGTTCCTAGCAGAATGCTATGCTTGACTTTGGTAGTGAGAGGTGTTGAGTGCCTTCTCAAGAGCGTGTCTGGTGCTGGCAAGTACACAGGCATACTAGGCAGAATGAGCATGAAGCTTCAAAGCAAGCACGGTGGCTCTATGAGTGTCTAGACAAAGTCCAATAAGTGTGAAGGGTTTAGGTGACCCTGCCCACACCTACAAGAATGGTATGGAGGATAACCTCAGCTGCAGCCTCTTTAAGATGGTGGCACAGCTTGCTGTGATCCTGCTTGGAAGTCTCAGGCTGCGGATGTCTTCCCAGTATCTGACTAGTCTGTACTCAGCAGCTGCCTCAATTTCTTTTTCATGGAAAGCATTTGAAATACCTACATGGGAGCTGCCAAGTGTAAACACAGGAATAATTGTTAACTCTCAAAATGAAATGCATAATTTCAGACTTGGCTGCACTTGCCGCAAACATTTTTTCTGTTCTACACACTTAACCTGTCTGGCTTAACTGTAGTTTATTAGCCTGACAGTAGCTAAACAGAGAAAATCTGTGCGTAACAGTGGAGAACACAAGTTTAACCATTGCCAGCACTAGTGACAGCCCCTTGCACAGGGCCTGCCAGCGAGCAGCCTGCAAGGGGGTGTCATCTGTGTCTTAAAATTCAATCACCCTCAACATGCTTTTGTTGAATGCCTGGACCAACATCAGCTTTATTCTGCTTCACTTCTGATCCTAGCATCATCCGGCGTCAAAGGTCTGTGCCAGATCATAGATTGGCAGGATAAATGAGAAATTCGTGATTTTTGACCCCATGATTTTGTGCAGAGTTGCAGAGGTGGACAACTCTCTAACATCACTGGACATGCTCTTTCCCAGTTTTCTTTCTCAAATTTAACCATGCTAGACGGGAGCAAGATTTCCTTGCCGACCCAGAAGGGAGAGTAGCATAATTGAGGGTTGTTGAGGGTATGGTTTTTAATATGCGGCACAGATGAGGGTAGGCATAAGGAGTTTAGAATACAGAATGGTGCTCATTGGACCTCCCCAGCTTGGAAGGAGCATGAAAGCTGCTTTTGCACCAGTTTAGTATTGCAGAAAAAATGGCATGTTCTAGGGTGAGGTGCATCACATGGTCGTCATAGATAGGATGGCATGAAAAGAAATTTGAAAAACTGGACGACAAGGCGTTGTGGATAGCTCCTAAGATCCTGTCTCAGGAGTCTTTGCTCCAGTAGTGAAGTATTTGGGTTGTATTCTAGGGGCAATGCCACTTTTTCCTGGGTCACTAGTGCCCACTTCTGGATGGCTGAGCGGATATGATCAGGTAGGATGCGCAAATAGGAGTCTTTTTTTCTACTTTGGTGTTTACTGCTGTTTACAATAGAGCATGAGAGAAGACCCATAAGCTCAGAGGCAAAGCTTTTAGGAGGAGATTGGATTGCGTCATGTACTCCACTGTGCTTGGCTTTGTCAAAAGCATTGGAGGATATCAATGCACTCTGGGGCGAGCATCCCTTGACATTTGCCATCTGCGCCGTAAATGCATGCCACCTGTAAGGAGTATACCTCTGGTAGCATCAGGGGTGGTATGGAAGGTGCAGAAGGGGGGTTAGTGGCCTCTCCTCTGGGGTGGGGGTCTGTTGTGTTATTGGGCTTTGTTCTAACAAGGTCAATGCTTATGCTCCATAACTCGCAGCTTCATCAGTTGGCATGGTTATATTGCGCATGGATTCACAGTTTCATGTCAGGCTGAGAGTGCGACGCATACAGACTAGTGTCTTCAGTGCAGTATCCTATTAATCCATAATGAGGTGTGAAGGGGGGAGAGCGCGCTACATTGCTAAGCTTGCGCTGCATGCTGATAGGCTGATTTAATGTGGGTGAGCTGCACCACTGCCTGATGCTAGCTTTGCTGCTGTTGCTTGAGTTGTGTTGCTTGAGTGCTGGCATGGCTGCACAGCACAGGGAGAGACAGAGAACGGACAAGGGCAGACCAGCTGACCAGGTTACAGCATTACATCAGGAGCAACACCCCTGGCACATGGCCAGGGATAAAGGAAAACGCGCCAATACTCAGAGGGGTGCTCTACAGAAGAAGGATAAAAGAGAGCGAGTCCATAGAAAAGTCCCAACAAAATACAGGTCAAACCTCACACACTTGACCATGACAGACCAACAAGCATTTGCAGCACACTCTCGCTGCAGCAGACTTTCGTCGTGACATTCATCAACCTTTTTGGCACCCGTTATGCTGGATTTTCACTAAGGTGAATGGCTTCAATTCAATTCACCAACCACCGTTTTTTTTCCACCCCATTTATTAACCATTTTCTTGGTCCAAGGACTCTAAATCACTCAAAATCACCCAATCTGGGCAGTGGATGATTGGATATGGAGATTTGGTGGTCAAAAAGTAGGGTTCATGCCGCGCCTAATTAGGCATACATGCCGAAAGCTGGGACTGATAAGCTTAAGTGCATAGACAGCTGCATTTGGCAAACGAGCTTTAGTGTCCCAGGTCATGGCACACCTATCATGATGTGCTGAGCTTTTTAAAAACACCTGTTTTTTGAGAAGGAGTTGTCCACCTCTGGCAGAGTTGTGCTTTTCTAAGCAAGGACAGGACTACACAAAAAGATCCAGGGATGGAGCGGATTAAGGGGCTAAAGACGTTTTCAAAAACAGATGGCCTATGTTCGAACGCATTTGGTGTGAAAGGCTTGTAGATTCCATCTACAATACCAGTGGTGGTACTCAGACTCTTCCGAGCGTAGGCCAGAGACATCCCAGGTTGCCTATGCCCCCTTTCTTTGTGCACTCCTGTGGTAAAACATTGGTTTTGCATCCTGTGGACATACCCCTTTTCTTCGGTTTCCTCGTTTACAGTTTCCGCCTCCGTGTGCTGGAATTTACCAGCACCAGGCCTATTAGTCCAACGTTGTGGCCAACGGTCCATTTTATAAATCTGTAAATCTGTCAATCAGAAACAGACCCCCCCAAAACGCCTGACATTCCCCTGGTCAGCCTTCAGTGAAATGTCAAACAAGTTGTTTGACATGACTTGCCCAGCCATCAAACAAGATGTGTTAACCAATAGACTTAGAGTTCATTGTTTCCATATGAATGTGCGTGCACATATATATATATGTATATATATATATGCCTTGCATTTCAGCATAATTCAGCATTTTGCAGATGAAATGTGAGATGTGGAGCAGGCAGGAAAACATTGCATCCTATGGGAGGCAGGGCTGATGCCCCTCTATTTGTACTGATTCAGGAGTATCATGAGTACAGGTAATGAATGCCTTCATGTAGAAGCAGACCTACCACTTGCAGATGTATCAGAAGGGCACCTGGACTTACTAGGTCTTGACTCGCAAGGTTTTTTTCATTTTGTTCTTCATGTTCTTCAGGCATTGCTTCCTTTGCACCTCCCTTTGGTTAAACATATGGTTTACATCCTGTGGACCTACCTGCTTTCTTCAGTATTTAGGTATACCGTCCGTTTTCAGTGTGCTGGAAAGTACCACCAGACCTATCAGCCCAAGAGAGTGGCTGCCGGTCCTTCTTTAAACCTCCTAAAGACTTTAAAGATAGACCTTCTATAAACTTTTCGCAGTGCCTTTTGACCATAATGTGCGTGCCCCTGCCCGTTTACCAAGGCACATGCATTTAAATTTGTCTCCACATGTCATGAGGAATGTTAGCCGTTTCAGACTTAGGGCACACACACTGAAGGTGGAGACAGCAGCTTGGGATACTCAGAACACTCAGGATGCTTCTGATTTCCTCTTGCAACACAACAACAAGCTTTTTTCGTTTGTTTCTGAGCTTATGGACATTGTGTTGGCTGGCGAGGACCAGTCACAGGCCGATCAGCCGAACAGTCTAGCTGAAGGTCCCCCTGTGTAAATCTAAATCTAAATCAGAACACTCTTTTGTGTGATCGCTGTTCTTGTGATGAGATTCAAGATGAGGCTCATGCCCTTTTGGTGTGCAGAGACGCAGATGTTTGTGCTTTGAGAAGAAAGTACGCTTACCTGTTCAACTGTTTCTCTGGTGATTTTTCAATGGAGCAACCTTTTTTACAACAAGCCAGTGTCCAGGATGTTTCTGATTTCCTCTTGCAACACAACAGTAAGCTTTTTTCATTTGTTTCTGAGCTTATGGACATTATGTTGGCTGGCGAGGACCAGTCACAGGCCGATCAGCCGAACAGTCTGGCTGAAGGTCCCCCCGTGTAAATCTAAAATCTAATTCTGAAATCTGTAAATCTCCCTATGTAATATAATCTTTTCAGTGCACTAGCACCTTTCACTAGTAGGAGAGCGATTTGTTAAACAAGGCAGACCAGATAAAATCTTTAAAGGAAGGTACCCTGGTAAGGGTTTATCGGAATGAGCATTACACGCAAAAGGAGGCAAATAAAGCCTCATAAGCAGCAAGCTTTTGTTGTCTTCTCCAATCCGGGGCATCAGCGTCTCTCTTCATACCTTGCAATCCTTTTCTCAAATTAGTTGTTAGATCCTGCAAGAAATAGCAACACCTGGATGAAAACAAAAAACTACATTCAATCCAAGTTGGCAGTGAACACTCCCCACATCAAGGAAAAGGAGCCACATTGGTTCAAAGACCGTACAACCACCTCACCACTAAGTCCAGACTAAGAAATGCACAGCAGCAATGCCTGAACTCACGGCCTGCTGAGAAATTCACAAATGTAAAATAGGAAAATTTGTAAAAAAGCAGCCAACATTTATCATCCATAGCTCGCAATTTTAAATCAGCTTGCAAAGCATGGCGCAATGTGTTGCTCTTCGTCCCTAGCATACTGCTCTCAACCAATAAGGTTGCAGCGGTTGGTGTGCATTCCCTCACAACCAGGAAATCCCTAAGGAGGAACAGATGCAAAAGCACTAATACTCTTCTGCCTGCCTGCATGAAACCTGCCCCACAACTGACTTGCACACATGCCAGTAGGAACAAGATAAGTTTATGCAAACCAAAGGGGAAATGAACCCTATCTGCCAGAGTGCGCTCCAGTAAGAATCGACAAACCCTAAAAGCAGATGTGAGCATAGTAGAGAATCATATTCCGCAGAAATGGGCATGATTAAAGTCTTATAAGACATCATATCAAGGTACCAAAATGTGAGCACAAATGCCGCTACAAATCCTGGGGCACGTTACTTCCTTGGGACCAAAAATGCACTTTGCAACCTTCACAAACAAATGAAGCATTTTAGCATCTACAAAACAGTTTGCAATGCACCATCCACATTTTAGAGTAATGTAAGATAGATCACTAACACATTACGTACGAGCTATGTGGACATCCTCTGTGTAACCACTGCTCCCCTTACGTCCTCAGCCATTGAACCAACACCACCTATACCCGCGTTTGTGAAATAGTGCTCACCTTCCTCACACCACTACACCACCCTCTTGTAGACCTAACTTAAACTGACAATAGTGTATGCAGACAATAATGTAGTTCACAATATCGTCCTGACCAGCAGGGAAAAAAGGGAGGAATGTAGCCGTTACCTACATTAAGTAAATATGCTACAAAGAATCCAATGTCAGATAGTGTTTAAGCAGTTTGTGGAAATATCCTGGACAATATGGTACAAGTGGAGGTGTTTGTTTATGCGTGCAATTTGAGCAAAAAATGAAACGCAAGTCCAGGAACCAAGTTTGGAAACCAAAAGGCCTCTCTCTCCTCCTTCCCCATCAGCACACAGTACCTTAAGTTGCCATCCACCTCACAGTCCTAACCCACAAAGGGTACAGAATGCCTCTACCACAGGGTCCTGCACCTTAGGTGGCCATTGATCCCAAAGTACAAGCTGCCTCTCTGACCTGCTACATCAACATGACCTTTCATCTATTGGTTGAAAAGCTCCCTTTCCAAGAAGAAGAGGAAAAAAACCTGTTGGAAATTTGCATACAGAGTGAAAGCAGTACACAGGATCATACGCTGTGAGGAAGGTACACAGACTGACCGCTCACCTCTTTTGCTGCAGTGGCAGTGGCAGTGGTGGTGGTGGTGGTGGTGGTATGATCATGATGCCACCTCCATGAGTGATGTAATCATACCCCTCCAGACTGCCCAGAACTCCTCCAAAAGAAAAATTAATAGAATGCAAAAGGAAAGAATGCTGCGCAGGCAGTGAAAACACTCCCAACATCAAGAAAGGAAAGTACCTCAATACTCCCTCTGGAGAGTTGTCACCGCTTTTGCATGTGCACTTCAATTTGCCCAATCTCCAGCATTACATTCACTTTCCTTCCTTACCTGCCCCACTTCTTGAAATTCCACCAGTCCGGCACATCTTCAACAAACCCGGAACCATGGACCTACGGTGAAGCAATCTAACACCAAAAAAAAATAGACCTACAGCAAATTTGCACCAGCGAATCACAATGACTTATAGTGAAGCACACTGACGCCATGGACCTAGATGGACTTACAGGAAACCATGTTGTGGAACTATACACTGACACCATGGACCTGCAGTGAAGCACACATACTCCATGGACCTACATGGACTCAAAGGAAACAATGTCGCAGACCTACATGGACCTACAGCAAACCACGTCATGGAGCTACAAGGACCTACAGTGAAGCATGTAATTGCACCGGGAGCCATGGAGCGAATGTGAAGCAGCGTATTTTAATGAAACTGAGCGCACACAGCAACAATTTGGACACCTACAAGAGTGCTGCGCCGCAGCAGTCCCCACTTAGAAAGGCTTGTGCGTGCGTGCTCCATCATGCAGCAGGGTGCTCCAATCTCTACTTTGAAGATCGCATCATTGACCGTGTCATTGACCAGTGCAGTTGCGAGGCATGGACTCAGTGAACGTGTTGAGCTTGCTTTGCAGCCAATAATAAATGGATCCTGAGCACTGGAAGTGCAGGTGCTGGTGCATCCACAGCAGCAGCACACCATCCTTGTCTTTGGAGCACAAGCCTCATCTGTGTGTGCCCAGGTTTGCTAGGTACCCCACATTGCATGCACAGCAGCACCCCACTCCAGCCTTGAAGTGCCAGCCACATCCCAGCACCCTTTATGCCATCCTTCCAAGTGCCAGACTTGAAAAAGGGTCAGCCTTGAAGTACCAGCCACATCCAGTGCCTCCGTTAAATGCCAGCCTTTAAGGGCCGGCCTTTCAGAGGCTCCTTTGAGTGCCAGCCTTGAAGTGGCATCCCTATCCTTGCATCCTTGATGCCTCCGTTAAATGCCAGCCTTTAAGGGCCAGCCTTTCAGAGGCTCCTTCGAGTGCCAGCCTTGAAGTGGCATCCCTATCCTTGCATCCTTGATGCCTCTGTTAAATGCCAGCCTTCAAGTGCCAGCCTCATCTTTGCATCCAGGTGCTGTCTGGGGGAGAAAGAGCAGGAGCACCAAATCAAGGAAGCCCACAGTTTGCATGCATTTGCTTTGATCCACATAGCCATACTAACCTTTATCCACAGACACTCATTTGCTCCAATCCATATCGCCACCCTGACCCTCACCTGTATCCACAGGCACTCACCCAAACAAACACACATGAGCACGCGCGCACGCATGCATGCATGCACCCGCACATACACACACACGCATGCACACATTCTGACTTTTGAGTGCCCTGTAGCATACCACTCGTGGGACCTAAGACCTTTGATTTGGCTCAAGGGCAAGATAAATTGCTGATGCTGCTTGCTCATGTGTGCGTGCCCCCCTCCCAAACATACATTTCAGCCTCATCAGCCGCCCTGCAGCAGGCTGCTCAGTGCCTCTGCAACCTGTGCTTTGGAGGGCTGCTTACTAGCTGCTGCTGCACCTACTGCTGCTGCTGCTGCTGCTATGCTACTGCCCCTTGAAAATTGCCTGGCAAAGGTTGGCTGCATTTGCGGGTCAGGGCTGCCGCCTCCGAGCGCCCCTGTGCTTGCTGAGCCTTTCAGGGGAGGCCGTTTGCTACGGGGTGGGGATGGTTGGGCCCCCACAGGACGGAGAACGACGGGATGGCTAGGGACTGCATGGTGCAAGCATGAAGGTGCAAGCATGAAGGCGCAAGCATGGAAGTACAAGCATGCTTGCATAACAGGAATGCATTGCGGGGCACACTCCGACTTTTGAATGTTTCACATTAAAATGAAACGCACGCAATATGCAATATATGCATTCATCCATGAGCATTCTCGCAAGCGCAAGCTTGCGTATACATAAGCATGACCTGTATTTTTTTTAGATCTCATCAAATAATGCACACACACATGGAAATGTGTGCAAGCGCATTGCAAGGATGCGCAAACTTGCTTCTTGACAGTCACCCATGGAGCCAAAAAAGGCACCCGACTCTGATCAATCGACATTTGACAAGCTCACCTTGAAAACGAATAGAAGGAGCAGACTTACGCACGCTCAGGGCCTCACTCCCTGCATCATCATTGATGCATGTGTGTGTATGTTGTGTTTATGCATGTTGTGTGTGTGTTTATGCATGTTGTGTGTGTCTGTGAGTGTGTGAGTGTGTGTGTGCGTGTATATGTTGTGTGTGTGTGCATGTTGTGTGTGCGTGTTTGTGTAAGTGTTGTGTGTGTTGCTAACTTGTACAAACTTATACATTGTGCCCTCACACACCTCCAATACCTACCTTAGATCCTACCTCATCCTACCCATGTGGATAGCTGTTGCTGTGAACCAGAATGGATAGCTGTTGCAGTGAGTCCAAAGCTCAGAGTCTGATTGCAGCTTCGGAATGTTTCCTTGTAAATGCATACCAAGCTGCTTACCAACATACACACCTGATATAAAAAATGAGGAAAAAAATGGTACAATAATACGTTTCAATCATCCCGCAAAAAAATGTTTTGAGGGGTGAGGGATGACTGCAGGAGAACCCAAAAACAATTTTATCCTAGGGGCTGCAAGAATGTGCATGAAAGTGAGAATAAATATTTTTGTCCAAACTCTAAACATTGGAAAGGGGGCTACTTACCCTGCGGGGATGTGCAGCATTGCAAGAATTAGTCATAAGGAAAGTTTGGGAGTGATGCGGAATTGCAAATTGAACTTTTAAAGAGGTTCAGGATTTTTGAAAGTGGTGTGGGATGACCATCTGGTAGTACAGCAAGCAAAGAGTGGTCAGCCTGCCCCATGCGACTGCTTCACATCTTTTACGCTACACACCTTCTTGCCGCTGACAAGACACCGCGCCACTTGCAGGCCTTCCAGAGGGGTTTGCTTGCATGTCAGCAATTGAAACTCCACCCTATATACATGCATGTATGTGCGTTTGTGTGCTTACATGTCTCATAGTTGTAAATGCAGCTCTTTCACTCTAATGATGGGGCAAGATGGAACTTCATGATAATGATGATAATGTGTGTGTATATGAGCACGCACCCACGCTTTTGCAAATGTGCGCGCGTGCACGAGCACTTCTTGTGTGCTCGCACTCAGAACCAGGTGCAGCCTTCCTCTTGCATCTCAGCTTTTGCGGAAGAAGGGCATTTGATCATGGGCATGCATGCACAATTTTACCAGCAGTGCTCATGCATTTCTGCTTTTGCAGAATTTCATGAGCTTGAAGGCTGCTCAGGTGATGGCACTGCTCAACAAGGGCATGAGCATGGAGGCTGCTCACGCAAGCATCGGCACTGCTTGAGAAGGGCAAGCAGGCTGCACAAGATCTGACACTGCGCAACAAGGGCATGGAGGCTGCCCAAGGAGGGCATCAAGGCAGCTCAAGAAGGGCATTGAGATGGTTCAAGGAGGACAAGGTAGCTGCTCAAGCAGGGCATGTATGCTGCTCAGGTGGTACTGCAGAGTAAAGCATGGCACTGGCATGTGAACTTGCCTCACGCACACGTGCACACGTGCACACACACACATACACACACATGCGCGCGCACACACACCAGGGTTGACGAGTTCGCCAACTTAGAACTGTTCTGTAACTCGAACTTTTTCGAACTGTTGGCAAACTTCAAATTGCCAGTTCATAGAAATTTATGCCCTGTGCCAAAAATGGGGCAGAAGGCCCCCCAAACACCCCCCAAACATCTCCCATTCCTTTCTCCATTTTCCAGGTTCCACTCAGGACTTCTATTCTTCCCCATTACAATGTTTATATAGCCTAGGGGAAAGGGGGAAAGGGGGGGAAAAGGGAGAGAAGGGTGGTTGTGGGGCAGTTGATACCCCCTTCCCAGCCCCTCGCCTACAGGCAAACGTGCGTTCGAACAGTTCGTCGAACCTTGAACTTTTTCAAACTGTTGGCAAACTTATTTTGTCAAACCGGCCAACTCGTCAACCCTGACACACACACACTCCATTCTTCAATCCCACCTGCCCTCATCTCCCCCGTCTCAATCTCACAATGCACAAACAAGCGCAGACAAGCGCTGACTCCAAACACCTCACAAATGTTTACATAAACACAAACAAGCACTTACACCAAACGCCTCACAGTTGCTTTAACATGCATAAACAAGCGCTGACACCAACCACCTCACAAATGCACAAACAAACACAAACAAGTGCAGACAATATGCACCTTGTACATACATCTTGACAACTCAGATGCAATCCATGCACAGATGCACTGGCACACAAATATCTCCGCACACATACATGTGCTCTTCTTAGAGAAATTACGGAATCCTCAGGCAAGGAGCCTGCCCCATGTTGGACCTGCATCTCTGTACATATACACACCTTCGAAAAAGGCTTACCTTTCCAAAAACTGTAGGCTCTCCAGCTAGTGAGGAGGGACTCCTAGGGCCATTGGGAGAAAAGCTTTTCTGGCCATTGAGCTGCAACTGTCCCACAGAGCTGAAGCGCTGCTCCAGTCTATCGAGCAGCCCTTTCTGCAACAGCATGGCAAACTTGCAATGGTGCGTGAAGGTGCACACGAGTGCACAGCAGTCCCAGAGAGCATTAAATGTGTGTGCATGCGTGCGTGTATGTGAGCGTGTGTGTGTATGAGAGTGTGTGTGTGTGTGTGTGTGTGTGTGTGTGTGTGTGTGCGCGTGTGTGCAGCCGCACACGTGCATGCTCTTTTCATATCCTCGCACCAAACACCATTGCACCTGTGATGGAGGCGGCGGGTTGGGACTCCGTTTGGGCTTGGCCTCAGGCTCGCGCAGAATCAGGTCTGGCACTGAGCTTCCTGTTGGCAATTTGGCGCGGAGTTCTTCCTCCTGTGTTGGCCAGCCAAACACCCAGGACAAAAAGCCACACATTCAGAAGAACATGGAATGGACAAGATATCAATGCCAAAAGCAACCAAGGCTCGCGTATGATCAGGTCTAGCATGGAGCTGCTGGATGATCAGGTCTGGCATGGAGCTGCCTGGCATGGGGCTTTGGCTTGGCATGGGGTCTCGCGTATGATCAGGTCTAGCATTGAGCTGCTGGATGATCAGGTCTAGCATGGAGCTGCTGGATGATCAGGTCTGGCATTGAGCTGCCTGTTGGCACTTTGGCGCAGAGTTGCTCTTCCTGTGTGAACTGGCAAACAGGATACCGGATTGCAGGCCTTCTTGTATCAATTCCCTTGATTCCCCTTGGTTTACCGGGACAACAAAGGAGCGCGTGACATCTTGGATAGGTAGAGTCAGACTTTTGGCAATGCGCTGCCGATTGACAGAAAGGAGTGCGCTTGGCAGCTTGGGACAACAGGCACACCTAACGGTAGTAGCACCGAACGCTGGTCGTGGGCAGGAGGTCGGGGTAACGGCTGACAGGAAGGAAAAAGCGCATGACATGGTATGGGCTTACAGGGGACGCTCATGGAAAACATGATTGGAATGCAGGGGGGGTGAGTGGGAAGAGGGCATATGCTTGGAACACTTGATTGGAATACAGAGGGGGCGAGTGGGAAGAGGGCATATGCTTGGAACACTTGATTGGAATACAGAGGGGGCGAGTGGGAAAAGGACATATGCTTGGAATACTTGATTGGAATACAGAGGGGGCGAGTGGGAAGAGGGCATATGCTTGGAATACTTGATTGGAATACAGAGGGGGCGAGTGGGGAGAGGGCTTTTAGCTATGTCACCAAAAGGCAATGCCAAGAAAGCGATGCCGTGATAGCAATGCCATGCCATAAAATAAGAGGCATAAGAGGCAAAGCCATGCAGAGACAATGCCAAGAACGCGATGCAATGAGATGGAAAGGCTAAAGTTACCAAGAGGCACTGCCCATGAGTGTTGGCGTGCACGTGTCAGCGCTCATAACAAAACCTAAAACCTGAGACGTATTGACTTCCTGGTAAAGTCTTTCTGACTTTCCTGCAGCAAAGAGGAAACCGGAGCATTGAGAGGATACCCTGGGGATTGGGCAAGGCATCAATAGATTAAAATACAACAATGCTAAGAGGAAACCGGAGCATTGAGAGGATACCCTGAGAACTGGGCAAGGCATCAATAGATTAAAATACAACAATGCTAAGAGGAAACCGGAGCATTGAGAGGATACCCTGGGGATTGGGCAAGGCATCAATAGATTAAAATACAACAATGCTAAGAGGAACCCGGAGCATTGAGAGGATACCCTGAGAACTGGGCAAGGCATCAATAGATTAAAATACAACAATGCTAAGAGGAAACCGGAGCATTGAGAGGATACCCTGGGGATTGGGCAAGGCATCGATAGATTAAAATACAACAATGCTAAGAGGAAACCGGAGCATTGAGAGGATACCCTGAGAACTGGGCAAGGCATCAATAGATTAAAATACAACAATGCTAAGAGGAAACCGGAGCATTGAGAGGATACCCTGGGGATTGGGCAAGGCATCAATAGATTAAAATACAACAATGCTAAGAGGAAACCGGAGCATTGAGAGGATACCCTGGGGATTGGGCAAGGCATCAATAGATTAAAATACAACAATGCTAAGAGGAAACCGGAGCATTGAGAGGATACCCTGAGAACTGGGCAAGGCATCAATATATTAAAATACAACAATGCTAAGAGGAAACCGGAGCATTGAGAGGATACCCTGGGGATTGGGCAAGGCATCAATAGATTAAAATACAACAATGCTAAGAGGAACCCGGAGCATTGAGAGAATACCCTGAGAACTGGGCAAGGCATCAATAGATTAAAATACAACAATGCTAAGAGGAAACCGGAGCATTGAGAGGATACCCTGGGGATTGGGCAAGGCATCAATAGATTAAAATACAACAATGCTAAGAGGAAACCGGAGCATTGAGAGGATACCCTGGGGATTGGGCAAGGCATCAATAGATAAAAATACAACAATGCTAAGAGGAAACCGGAGCATTGAGAGGATACCCTGAGAACTGGGCAAGGCATCAATAGATAAAAATACAACAATGCTAAGAGGAAACCGGAGCATTGAGAGGATACCCTGGGGATTGGGCAAGGCATCAATAGATTAAAATACAACAATGCTAAGAGGAAACCGGAGCATTGAGAGGATACCCTGGGGATTGGGCAAGGCATCGATAGATTAAAATACAACAATGCTAAGAGGAAACCGGAGCATTGAGAGGATACCCTGGGAATTGGGCAAGGCATCAATAGAGGAAAACACAACAATGCCTAGGGAGGCCTTTTGCATTCAAACGAGTACATACAGTGCTGGTGCATTAGATGTATCGTTCGTGTCGAACACGATCAGACATATCGAACAGTGGACGCAGATTCTAAGGCACGGCCGCCTCGAAACGATCCAGAAAAGATCATCCTTGTGTCCTGTTTCCCGCTACTGACAGTTACGGAGCCAGTTGTTGCGCTTAACACAAACAACAATCCAAAAGAAGAGTATGATTGAAAACGGATAGAAACCTGCAGTTATCCTTACACGTGCTGGCAGATGCTCACCTCAGCTCCCAGCCCTTTGTCTAGCATATCCAACTGCGCGCACAACAAAATGAAGACCTTTTGTTCGTCCAAAAACAGTGAGAAATAATGTCCACTCGTTTGCACACCATGGCGAGCCAGGAGAAGGAGTCGGGGCTCAGTGAACCGTGCCTAAAGTCCAACTGTGGGTCAGGGATGCTTTTGAAGCAGGGAGGAATACCTTCCCTTTCGCTTTTAATTAAGCAATAGCAACCATAGAAAAGGAGGTGTTGTTCACGTGCTGAATGTGTGTGGAGAGGTACAACCTGTGCATTGGTTAGGTGGGTAAGCAACTTTGCTCTTACAGAGAGCTGAAGTTGCTAAGTCTTTCGATCTTGGATTAGGCCCACTTGTGTAAGTCGCTGCATCCTGTGAAGATAGCTGGCCCCTAATCCTTAAGCACCCCTTGACCCTTGACCCTCCGGGCACCTTTGCCTCTTGACCCCTAATCCTTAGCACCCCTTGACCCTTGACCCTGTGGGCACCCTTGATCCTGCAAGCACCAACACCAGCACCTTGGCCCTTGAACCCTTACTTGTTGACCCTGTGAGCGCCTTGACACCTGACCCCCCTGAGCACCTGTCGACCCTGTGAACACCTTGACACCTGACCCCCCTGTGGGCATCCTTGGCCCAGCAAGCACCAGCACCTTGGCCCTTGAACCCTTACTTGTTGACCCTGTGAACACCTTGACACCTGACCCCCTGAGCACCTGTCGACCCTGTGAGCACCTTGACCCTGCCAGCACCACACACTCACCTTCAACCACGAGTCAAATTCGGTGTGCTGCTGGCTAGAATGCCGCACGCTGGAGCCTTCGCTTTTTGGAGATGGATCCTGCCCGTTCACTTGGTGGACCATGCTCTGGCTCATCAGCAGTGCCTGCCCACCTGTGAAAAACAGCCGCGAGTTGGATGACACACTCAACATTGGCAACCACAAGCAGCACAGTGGTAGCAGGATCAGCAATGCAAGAAAGCGAGCGACGCCAGCAAATGGAGCACCTGAGCAGTGGCAGCAGGATCAGCACATCCAAATGCAAAATAGCAAGCTATACGAAGCAGGCTTCGGGCACCTCTGTGACAGCAGGACCAGCACGTGCACTGTAGTGGCAGCAGGATCAGCAACGCAAAATAGCAAGCTATACAAAGTAGGCTTCAGGCACCTCTGTGACAGCAGGACCAGCACGTGCACTGTAGTGGCAGCAGGATCAGCAACGCAAAATAGCAAGCTATACAAAGTAGGCTTCAGGCACCTCTGTGACAGCAGGACCAGCACGTGCACTGTAGTGGCAGCAGGATCAGCAACGCAAAATAGCAAGCTATACAAAGTAGGCTTCAGGCACCTCTGTGACAGCAGGACCAGCACATGCACTGTAGTGGCAGCAGGCAACACCGCACCGAAGCAGGCAGCAACAGCAACACACTTAGGCAGCAGCACAGTGCAATAGTAATAGCAGGTGGTGTCACACTGAAGCAGGCAGCATCACAGTACAGTGGCAGCAGATCACACCACGCTGAAGCGGGTAGCACAGAGCTGTTGTTAAGCAGTAACAACACTGAAGCAGGCAATGGTGCATTACAGTGGCAGCTTGTAATCAGGTCAGTCAAGTAGGTTTGAGTGAATGCCCCACTGCAACCAGCCAAGTACGAGTTTTCAGGACCTCTTTCTGGAACCCCCTGAGCAATTGTGCATGCTCAGTTTGTGCCGGGGGGTGCCCAGGGTGCGGGGCCAGAAAACAGGCAAAATGCCTGCCAGAATGGGGTCCTCAGGAAGCTGTCTCCCGGCTCGCCTGACCAGCAGCGATGGCTGGGCACTTCATCAGGAGCACATTCTGGAGGGTCTGGGGCCCTGGGGAGGGGGTCCAGAAAATTGCTCCCCAGACCTCAGTTTTAGCAGAAAGAATGGCAAGTTAACATCACAGAGCAACCACTGCACCAAGTGGTGTCGCGGATTTTTTGCTGGGTAAACATTCAGAGAAAACTGGCTCGATTGAATTTTGCTCCCTCTTTCAAATTTGAAAGATCCAGCATGCTGCCCCCGAAGCCCAAACACGGAAGTCCATGTGAGCGGGAGTCATTCAGAAGGTGCGAATGCACGTGTCCATCACGTGGACATTCACTCAGGCGGGCTAACCAGAGGTTTGGGTAGTGTTTTTTGGCTCTAAGGTAGGTTGAGGTCAAACCCCCAGCTGTCACTGCTCGCCTGGAGCTACTCCTTGCACATCTGGGCCCCCAAACTTGGCAGGCATACCTAGGAAGCATGAACAAGTCCTCCTATAGTAGCTACACATGTTGTGGCCAAACCGAGTGCTTGCCCGGTCTTCCAGGTTTGCACCACTTTTGTCTGCCGGATGCGCCCATGAGTGACCACGCTGCAATGGATCAGGTTTGACCCCAAACCTACCTTAGAGCTAAAAAACGGGACAAATCGAGTCCCGAAAGTAAAGCAGGCATTTTGGCACCCACCTCTCTGGACATGGCCAAAAATGGCCTGGAATGCCTTTAAAAATGCCCCTGATTCACTCCTAGGGCCCCATCCTCACTTTTTTATTAGCAGAGTACCAAATAAATCACCTCACCTCAACTACTCTGCATACACAATTTGCTCAAAATCTTCAAGGGCATTATATCCTCATTCTTACACACAGCTTGGCTGACCCAACTTTTAGTAGCACAATTTCGTAGGCAGCAACTCTGGGTCAGGCAGCAACGCATTACAGCAGCAAAAAGTTGCATCACACTGAAGCACAGGCGGCATTGCGTTGCAGTGGCAGCAGATTGAAGCACACAGGCTTGAAACCTAAGCCTTCACTCATAAAGAAATCCACTCAAAAAGAAATTCCAGAGCGGCCTGTCAATCTTGGTATTTACACACACACCATGGTGGCCTAATTCCGTGCTTACCATGCCCTGATGTATCATGCCACAAAGAAGAAGGATTTTTGAGGGGTGAAGACAATCACACAAAAACAGAAACTGTTTAAGGGTGTACTGACTTTTGCGCGGTCAAGTAAAGAATTCATAGAATTGGAGGATTTTTGAAATTATGAGGAGGGATGGCCCCAAGCTTGCACCTTCAGGCCAGTATGAGCAGCTGCAGAGAGCAAAGCAGGAACATCCTAGGCAGGAATGTGTGTGTGCGTGTCCATGCAGTCATGTTGTGCATCAACTTCATATAGACTGACTCCTTGCTCCTGCAGATTTGTCTGGTCTGCATAGCTCTCCAGGACACGCCAAAACTGGCAAACCTCTTCGCCCCACCCTAAGAACATGTCGCACCTAACGAGTGCCGCTTGCCGTTTGCAAGGCCTGAGCCCGGTGAGAATCCTGCTCCAGGGACCCTCCCTGCCATGCTTGCAGGAAATATGTCAGCCTCATCATCACTGCTGCCCTTGCTCTCCACCTGCAGTGTTAGGCATGACGGGGAAAACGTCAGCTTCATCATCACTGCTGCCCTTTTACTCTCCTCCTGCAGTAAGGCAGGAATAACATCAGCCTCATCATCACTGCTGCCCTTTTGCTCTCCTCCTGCAGTGTTAGGCATGATGGGAAAAACGTCAGCCTCATCGTCACTGCTGCCCTTTTGCTCTCCTCCTGCAGTGTTAGGCATGATGGGAAAAACGTCAGCCTCATCATCACTGCTGCCCTTTTGCTCTCCTCCTGCGGTAAGGCATGACGCAACTAGCACTGAGTGCAAAAATAAGCACGTTCTGCAAATGAGGTATGGTGAGATAATTCCTTGTAAAAATCATCATCTCATCATCACTGCTGCTTCTGCCGCAGCATCTGCTGCTGCCGCCCTCACTGTACGGCATCACGACACAAGCTGTGAGTGCAGCATGCACAAAGGGTGCACCATGCTTAGTCACCCCTAGTGGCCATGTTTGCCAAGAGACACTTTGCACCAAATACACACAACTGCATTTGTGTGTGTATGAAAGCGTGCCTGCCTGCACAAAGGTTGGCCTTGATGAGTGTAGACCATTCCTCGGCATGCGCGAGCACCTACACCACCAGCTGCCCTCCTAGGCAGGTACAGCTATGTAACCTTTTCCTATTGTTTTAATGTCTGTTCTTCATGTCACCTCCCCTCTGCATACAGTGTTCTCCCAGAGTCCCCGGCATTGTAGACATTGCTTTCCAAAGCAGTTCTTACCTGTGCTGCATCCAGATGAAATTTTGCACTCCTTAGCTTTTTTAGCAGGGAATGCAGCGTGACAGCATCATTTGCCCCTGTGTTGGTTGTGGCAGGGCTCTGGGCAGTGAAGGAGTGTTGGGCCAGTCCTGTGTGTGTGCGTGTGTGTAGGTAATTGAGACACTACCCCTAGAAGCCATCTTTCCCTCAGCCTGAACTCCCTCATGCAGAGCCATCTGTGCCTGGATAATAGCGTGCGCGTGAGCGTGAGCGTGCACGTGCACGTGCACGTGTGCGTGTGTGTGTGTGTGTGTGTGTGTGTGTGTGTGTGTGTGTGTGTGTGTGTGTAGGTAATTGAGACACTACCTCTAGAAGCCATCTTCCCCTCAGCCTGAACTCCCTCATGCAGAGCCATCTGTGCCTGGGCGATAGTGTGTGAGGGCTTTGCATGCCTCTGACCATATTCAGAGAGTGAGGCATCCATTTCGGAGCTTTCGCGTGTGCGTCACTTGCAGAACCCTGAGGATTAGGGCTCCTGCACCAATAATTGGCCCTTTTCCTTAGAGGCCTGTAGTTCCACCCTGGTGTGGACTGTGTACTCTGGCTCAGCTGATGAGCATGTGTTACATGCGACACTGTAGCACTCCCAACAACGAATGAATATTCAAGATAAATTTACAGTCACTAAAATTTGAAAAAAAAATTAAAAATCGTGAAACCGTAACATGTCGGCAGCATTTATCGCGCCACACCACTCCAATCCACTAGATGTGACCATTTAGTGGCCACTGCTTTTGATACCACACAGCATCACTCTTGATAAATGTGTGCAACCGTACAGAAAACACGTGCAAACTGCCAACCTAGTACATCTGACAAAAACCACATATCCAAAGTTGTGCTAGAATGAATATTTCCAAGAAAGAAGCCAATGACCATTGGAAGCGATTCAGACTTTTTGTATTTTGACAGGGCCCATCCTGCTAGCCAGCCTCTTGATCAAGAGGAGCCTCATGAGCTCCTGTTGCTTGCTCGCAGAATTGCACGGTGCTGCTATGCTACGCTACGGCTGTGGAATGTCAACAGTAGCCAGAAATTTTAAAACTGTATCTGAAAAGCTGCTGTATGGCACAAAAAGCACACAAAGCACGCATTTGCACTTGCTGAGCACTTCAACATAACATATATAAGCCCTGTGCAGGTGGTTGCACACCTTAAAGACGCATGCAGCGCCTGTGCAGTTGCCAGCTGGCTGTGCATGTGGCCACTGCATGGGCTGCACCGCTTTCCTGCCATAAATGCTTGATGTCCCTGTTCTACAACCTGAGGATATGGGCTTTGAGCTTGCCCTCCGTGCCCTCCCAACAGCCCAAGCATGTCCATTCCTTATTCCTCTGCATTCCCTCTCTGCTTCTGAATGACAAAATTATATTATCATTTGAATCAATATAAGAATGGCCATCAAATTTTCCGACGGGCACTTTGGGCACTGCTAGCCGATTTGGCTCAAGCACTTTTTCGTAGCAGTAGTTGTAGCCAATGCTACGCAACGGCTACGCTGCTCTACGAATTTGTGTCCGTAGCACCGTAGCATGCAACCTTGCTTGCTCGTGAACTCTGTAAGCTACAGCTTCTATTGAAATTGAGCAAGCCCACTTTACAGTAATTCAATCTTAAACTATACTACACTACCTATATGTATTCTATCTGGATATATATGGATACATATGACATATAATATGGTTAAGGTATACCCATTTAGGTAAATGAGTGCATGCGTTGAAAATTTTTAATGAAGGCAAGCAGGGTCCCCCTTCAAAACTTCTTCCATTCAGCTCAATCGATTGCAGTGACATTGGTAACATTGGCAATACTTGGTATTTCATGTTTTCTGGGTCCGACCAAACATGAAAGACGAAGACTCTCTGTCTTTCATGAATACTGCATTCAGACAGTACCTGGCACCAGGCTTGTGCGCAATAAAGCTCAGGGCATAGACATATGCAAACAGCCTGCAGGAAGTTCAAATTTGTCTGATCTCAGGAATGATGTATTTGAACTCAAAAAACGGAGATCATGCCTCCTATAACCTTTGACAATGCTCACATTACTCGTTCTTATGCCTTCAAATGTGCCCTTTACTGTCCTTAACTTTCCTTTCCCTTCCTTACTGTCCTTAGGTATTTGGCATCTTGACGTAGGCAAGCACATGCTGAGAAATGTAATGTGCTTCAGGTTACATGCACACACACACACACACACACACACACACACACACACACACACACACACACACACACACACACACACACAGACACACACACACACACACACACACACACACACACACACACACACACACCTTGAGAGTTGAGACCCCACATTGGCACAGGAGCATCCACATGAACGTGCAGTTGATCGTTTTGACTGGGGGCCTCCTGTTTCTGTAACCCTCTGTAACCTTCTGTATAAAGGTGATAAATGCGAGCAAAAGGCTTTCAAGACGGAAAACATGCCTTTTTCTTGCATCCCCATGTGTTATAAGGAATTTGGACAGGTCTGGACAATCAACCCACAAGAGGCTCATCCAGTAAAATCATGAGGACATACCACACACACTTTGGCTTACCACTGGGCTCTGAGCAGAGTCTGAATCAGGTTCGTGGGATGAAAGGAAGCGAGACAAAAAGCCTTTGCTCCCTCTTTACCTACGACCAGACATCTTTCCTCATATATCTCATGCTATATTTCATGCTCGCGCCTTTCCACTGCAAAGTTTCCAGTCACAACCTTCGAGTGAAAACCCAACTTCATCACGGAAATAGGTGCCCACACGAGCTTAAAATTTGCAACAAACGTGATTAGCACACTGTTCAAGACGAAGGAAACATTATTGTGGATTGCCGTGCTGACTCTGCTTGTTATTGAAGGTCTGGAACTCCAGTCTTTCAGCTATCATCTTGCTCTCTTTCTCGTTGCTGGACCTGTCTTCTTTCTCTGCCTGCCGTGCTTCTCTCAGTCTGAACTTCGTGGTGGGGTGGTCATACGGTCTGTGTACCAATGTGGCCCCCTTTCCCTAGTTGATGTGGGGAGTGTTTTCACTGCCTACGTAGTTCTTCTTTTCTTTTCTTTTTTGTGGATTGCCTTTCTCAGGGTTTATCAAACGTGCGCACTCAGTTCCAGCACCTGTTTAGTTCTGCACCCCTAAGTAGCGCATCACGTCATAGAGACATATTAAACCAGGCTGATGTCCTGGGACTAGCCAAGTTCGAGTCAACGTGCCTGAAATTTTGTGACTGAGTTTTATATCCTTTGTTTTTGTTCTCCAGGCAAGCATGGAGCTGTACGTTAATGTGGCATGAAAAGAAAAGAAATAGAAGAAGCTACGTAGGCAGTGAGAACACTCCCTACATCAATTAAGGAAAAGGAGACACATTGGCTTAAAGAGCCGTGGGTCTCCCTCACCAGAGGGTACTTCTTAGTAAGAGGGAAGCTAGTGTGGGTCTGGTGGGTTTCTGGAAGCCTGCAGCCCCAGGGCACCAGAGTTATGTTGAATAATTTTGTTTTCCATGGCACGTCTGGTAGAGGTAAGTTTTTGCGCATATTGCACAGAGTGGGCATGGAGCTTTCGTGCAAGCTTGGTAGAGAGTGATCCCAGCGCCTTGAAGTTGTTTGCACAGTTCACTGTGTTGTTGCTGTGAGGCTTCTAACTGGGCGCCAGGCCTTGTATCTTCACAAGATTTGATTTCTATTAAATGGATATGGCGGTTTTCGATGTTCAATTCATGATGTAGCCTGGCTGGAGTTGTGCTGCTTCTTACTTCTTCATTACGTCTCATACTGCGGAGTACCCGATGTGAGGGGGGAGTAGGTGGCCTATTTGGATTAGCAGGGCAAGGAGTGACCAAGATAGCATCAGGGCGGCTGGAGGTGCATCTAGCTTGATCAGGAATGCTAGGGTCAAAGAGGTAGGGAGGTATAACATGGTTAAAGATTTGCTCAGTGATTTGCAGGTCATGTTGAGCCAGACAGTCTGTGCTGCCTACATCCATATATATGAGGTTTGACCCATAAGAGCCTTCGCTAACCTCTTTCAAAATTATTCTGCTGGCAATGTTGTGACGCTCAGTTACAATGTTACGGATGACGGGGCATTGACAACCTGAGAGAATGTGGAGGGCGCTATCCATATGATGACATTCTGGGAGGGGGCATACGAGGCTAGAGGATCTTTTGAAGCGGACCGCGTGTTTTTGGTTATAGAGGGTGCCTGTGCGGTATTGGAAGATTGTACATTTAATTCAGGTTCTGATACAGTTCATGTTCCAGAAGGCATTGCTAATGCCCTTGTTTGTATGAGGTAGCAAGCTCTGGTAGTAAGTGCCATAGCCTGTCTTGCAATCTGCGTATCCAAATCTGTGTTTAGCATGCATGTGGGATTCCAAAGCATCCTTAAGGTCAGGGAAGTATACTAGATTGGGAATGAGAGGGGAAGATTCAGGTGTACTCGGTCTTGCCTCTTCTTGAGCCAGCCAAGCAATATTGTAGAAGGGGTTGCTGCCTGGGCCAGCGCTAGAAATACTGGTATCTGTCAGATTGTTATCTTTGAGGCTAGCCTGGTATTTAGCAACTCTATCTGCGCATTCATTCCCAGCAATTCCAGCATGAGACTTGACCTTGTAGACAAATATGTGACCTTGGGAGATGCGGGCAGGGTTTGAAATTGTCTTTAGACATCTCCTTGTATATGATGCCTGTGCTTCTCTGGATACAGGATTTGCTTCCTGAATTGGTGAAGTAAGCTGAGGCTGTCTGTGGCAACGTGTGTGTGTTCGTGAGTGAGTGCAGCAGAAATTGCAGCCAGTTCAGCTCTTCCTATGGTGTTGGTAATACCAGCGCCATTAAGCTCAATTAGATTTTTTGAGTCACTCATAGGATGGTACATGTCTGCCCCTACAACTGTCTTGCCGTCCTGGAACTGGCAGCTGCCGTCTCTGTAGGCCCAGGACTTCCAATCTGCAACTTTGAGCTGGAGATTTGGATTGGACTGACAAGGAACAGGGGCAGTTATGTCTACGCTTGGTCTATTGGGAACCTTGGCGATTTGCTTCTTGTCTAGGGGAAGCTTTTCACACTTCCCTATTCCGGGCATAGCGGCATGCCTTGCATTACGGATGAGGTCGATCCTCACATTTTTAACGTACCACTTGGCTTTTGGAATGTCCTTGGCTAAACCTCTGAGCCAGGTAGGGTTCTGGTAGTTCAGAGCTCAGCTAGAGTCATGTTACGGAGCCCTGGTCAAGCGCGAGGAGGGCGACAGCATGGAGGAGGCCCCCGGATCAAATCCTTGTGGCCAGGGTGGAGATAAAGATGCCCTCTATCGGTGGGAGTCAATGGGAGGCTCTTTCCTTAATGCACGCGGCCGAACGGCGAGCGTAAATCTTTCTTCCTTTCTTTCTGCTAGTTCAAGTGTACTCTAGCAGCTGTATTCCAGACTGCAATAATTTGTAAGTCCCAGGTACGCTGAGGGAGAGCAATTTCCTGGCTGGGATTGGGGATTATCGTATGTAAGTTTACCTCTTGGAATGGTCCCAAGCTTGCAGCAAAGATGCGGGTAGGCAGTGAGGAGTTTGGAGTAGGGATTGGTCATCATCAGCTGACCCCTTGCTGGTAGAATCATGAAGGTGGCCGTAGCCTCTGTATTGAAGATGGCAGAGTAGATAGGCGTGGTAAAGGAAAGAAAAGGAAAGATCTACGCTTGCCTTTTTGCAGCGTACATTAAGGAAAGAGCCTTCCATTGGCTCCCACCGATAGAGGGCATCTTTATCTCCACCCCGGCCACAAGGATTTGATCCGGGGACCTCCTCCATGCTGTCGCCCTCCTCGTGCTTGACCAGGGCTCCGTAACATGACGGTGGCTGAGCTCGGCATGGTTATTCGAGAAACAGTTAAAGCAACTTCTACTTACCTCTTTCCAAGAAAATTTTCTATGAGATCTAGACTCACCTCCAGCCGTCCTGATGCTATACTGATTACTCCCTACAAAGCCAAACCCACTACTTCTCCTTCTACCTCCTGCTCACACCATCATGTGTTATGCAGCAGGCACAACCCCATACCGAGGGCCACAACAGCCAACCGCGTGAGGCAACCCCACCAACTGAATGTAAACCAGCGGCATGTGCACTTGATTGAAATCAAGTACTGTGAAGACACGAGGCCTGGACAGCAGTTGGAGGCGGCACAGCGGCAGCATGCAGACCTCTGCAAACTCATTAATGCAAAAGTAGTGACTCTCCACACCATCCTTTTGGGTGTTGGTGGGACCTGTTATACTGAACACACCCCGAACCAGTCCAAACAACTTGGACTTGACCACCAACGTGCCATTAAACTTGCTCTTAAACTTCATGCCCATTCTGTCATGTATGCCAACAAGCTTGTTAAAGAACAGAAAAGTCTACGCCAGCCAAGAAGCCGCGTGCATTAAGGAAAGGTTCCCTGACTAGCAAGCTAGAAAGGGTCTCACCAAAGGGCCCTCAAGCCTAAACTAGACTAAGCTAGCCTAGGAGAAAGCCAGAAACAAGAGCTAATGAGGATCCGGAGGGTTGGCTGCCATGCTCCTGGACGCCCAGACTCTTCTTCTCCTGCTCTCCTCTGCCATGCGCCCAGCAAACCCTCCCCCAGAAGTCCCCTGGAAATGAAGTGCATGTCTGGTGTTGATAATAGTTGTTAATCTTGGGATAGCATGGCAACTCAGTTTGGATGCTACTGATTTAACCTTCTGCCTGGTTAAACCCAAGTTGATAAGAGGTTGAATGGTGTAGTCATTATAAATAGTGCCTGCCACACCAACTAAGATGATGTGCAAGGTCACTTTGTTGTTCCTGTTAGGGTTTCTTGAGCTGCAGGTTTTGAGCCTTATTAAAGTATTGGCATGCTGAGTAGTTGCAGCTTCTAGAGTGGATAAAAGGTTGGTCTCAGGGCAGAATTTAAATTCAACAAGATGAATGTCCCTATCTTGAGGAGGGATTTTGGTAGGATCAAGGTGGTGAGATCGACCTGAGATAGAGCGCACAAAGACAGCATCAGGGCGATTTTGGTGTCGGGCAGAGGAGCCAGTTTCATTAGGGGAAAAACAATCCGGAATTGTTCGGGAGATATTTTCAGGAACTTCTATTTCCTGCTCCAGGAGTCTCTCATTTCGGCAGGCATCCATACCAATAAGGGACGAGCCAAATCTGCCTTTACTTAGGGCTTTGACATAAAAGCTAAGGCCAACATGATGTCTGTTGGTGTGCATTCCATTCATAGTTGGGTTAGGACATCTAAGGGCAATGTGATTTATGCTGTCCATACTGCCGCATAATGGACAGCGTGCAGAGGTGTTGGACACCTTGAATCTGATGGCATGTTTTTGGGTGTAAACAGTTCCCGTGCGGTATTTTAAAACATTAATCTGCTGCTTAAGGGTGATCTTTGGATCATTCCAAAAGGAGTTGCTGATTCCTTTGTTGGCAAGTTGTGAGGGTGGGTTATGAGCTTGGAGGGGGATTTGGGGAGCATGCTCTAAGCGGAGCTTTGACCAGTTCCAGCCTGTTGGTGTGTGTTCTGTTTTTTTCATCACTGCGTATGTTGTGTTATTTATGTAGCGTGATTCGGGAGGTTTATTGGGCGAGCTGTCTTGGCTTTGAATGATCAGGCTGATGGAATCAGATATCAGTATGTTAGTATCTAGAGTACGGGAAAGTTTATTAAGGGCTATAATGTGTCTGGTCCTGATTTTGCGGCCGAACAGGGATGTGAGTTTATTTCCGTCAATAATATGGGTAAGGTTGTCATTTAGCAGAGAGGAGAGCCTGGATATGCCTAGTTCCATGAGGGGATAAGTGCAGTGGCAGGCAAGGGTCCTGAGGGTGGGTTGCATTGGCATTGAGAGGACATTGAGTACAGGAGTAATGCTGGAGAGAAGGTAGGTTGCTCCTTGAAAGGAGACGTCGAGAGCGCTCTTGTTGATGCAGAGGTATTGCCTAATACGGAGCATGTATGGTATCTGCTTGAGGAGGAAGTTAGGGTGGTGGTGTGATGGGTTGATGCTCCTGAGAATGTAGTATCTGAGTTGATGGATTTGAGATTCCAGTAATGACTTGGTGACCCGGCCGTGTCTGCCGGTGTTATTGAGGCTAGTGGTGAGGGCCGCTGCGCACCTCGCGTTATATTCTACTGCGATGGATGTACATCCGAGCCCAAAGTTGTTTTTGTCTTCACGCAGGATGGCTGTGGCAGTGCATTGCCAGAGCTTGTACCTCTCTTTGATGGTGTTAAGGGTAAATCTATCCCAATGAGCAAGGTCATTCTCAGAGCAGGGTGTGACTGGGAAGGCATAGGCAATGCTTGGGATGATGGCTGTACGAAGAATATCCATGGTTTGCCTAGGTGTGGCAAAAGAGTAAGCTAGGTTTGTGAGTTTTTTGGTAAGCTTGTCTGACATTTTGGTAAGCTGGGGTTTCCAGTCTACTGTCATGGTGACTTCTACGCCGAGGTAGGTAAAAGAATCCCCAGGAAAAATGAACTGGGCAGGTTTGTCTTGTACCAAGACCTTATCTTGAAGCTGACGCTTGGCATAGTCTGCCATGGACGTGTTACCCCGAAGTTCTTTGCTTTGTGGACTAGGGAGGCTGCAGGTCACCTTAGTCTTGTTGCCAGATATGATGAGGTGGGCCCAGTCCGCGTAGAGGGTTAACTTCTTGGCTTGGATACGTAGGTTGGCATGTGTGCCTGTGACGCAGATAAGATCATCTGCAAAGGCCCCGCTGCTGATTTTGTTTCGGGCTTTCTGTTCAGAAGTTTGTTGGTCAGTATTGAGGCATCCGTACTCGTAGCCTCGTCCGCCCGCATGGAGCCAGCGAAGCAGGGGCTCCATGTATATGAGAAAGAGGAAAGGAGAGAGGGTGTCCCCCTGGATGGTCCCCCTTTCTATGGGGATGTCTTTTGTATATTGACCAGTAGGGAGACGGACTCTGGTGTGTGCCTCCTGGTACAAGTTTTTTATGGTGTCAATGGCATCGGTGGGGAAGCCGAGGTCATACATGATCCAGAGCAGTTTGTCGTGGTCCGTTGTATTGAAGGCAGAGGTAGAATCAACGATCAGTGCATACACATCTCTATGGAAGAGTTTGGAATCTTCCAGAGTCATGATTAAGTTTTGGAGTTGGCGTATGGTGTCTGTGTGTTTGCGGAAACCCGCTTGCATAGTGCTCAGGAGGGAGTGGCTCTCTGCATACTCATACAGGGCAGTTGTGACAAGGCGTGTCCAAAGTTTATATAGGGTGTTGGCTAGGCCAATAGGCCGGAAGGATGTGATGTCTGTGTGAGGGCCTTTCTCTTTGAAGATAAGTATTGTATCACTTTTTTCCAGGCTTTTGGAGTGATACCAGTTGCCCACATAATAATAAAGAGTTTGTGGATGGATTCCTTATATTCTTGGGGCAGGTGCTTAAGCAGCTCATTGGCTATGCCATCCGGTCCTGGGGTCTTATTATTTGTGAGAGATTGGATGCAGTCTTGAAAGGAGCAGCTATCCAAGATGGAGCTGTGGAGCCATTCCCTCTTTCTTTGGGTATCATTTCAGCCCTGGTGATGGGAGTTTCTAGGAGGAAGGGGTCCTCGCATTGTCGATCCATCCAGGGGTAGTTGCGTTTGGCACGTGGATCAGATGGCAGATAGGCCCCTGTTTTTATGCTGGGGGCGGCCATGTTCTCAGTAAAGAGTTTCTCTACATGTCCGCTATTTTGCACGGGTCTGTTTCCACTTCGCCTGTGCTAGGGTCTGTGAGTGCTTGGACTTGGGGGGGGGGGGGTAACAAGCTTGTTACCACTAGGCGTGCTATTGAAAACAAGAATACTTCTTGCAGCCAGGTTATGGAGATGGGTGCTTCCAATAACCCTCCAGATCCCCATTAGGATATTCTTTTTGTAGCTTCCAAAGTCGTGATGGAGGGGACTCACGGCTCTTTTGAGCCAATGTGTCTCCTTTTCCTTAATTGATGTAGGGAGAGTTTCCTCTGCCTACGTAGTTTTTCACACATCATATATATCTCTGTTGTGTTTGGAGCAACGCAAAATAGTTCATCTTTTTTAAGTTTAGGCCTGGTTTGGTTTGGTTGCAAGCATCGCTTCTATGCTTCAGCTAAGCTGCCCTCGTAGACAGGAACATGTAACCCTTTCCTTTCCTTTATTCTCCATATCGGACTGGTTTGGTTATAGGAACCTTTCCGCTTCGGCTAAGATGCCCACGTAGGCAGGTACAGCAACGTGACCATCTCCTTCCTTACCTTATTTACAACAAGTCAGTGTCCAGGCTGCACATGATCTCCTCTTGCAACACAACAACTAGCTTTTTTCGTTGTTTCTGAGCTTACTTCGCCAGTCAACATGTCCTCTTCCATTGCATATTTTGGGTGAATATGATTTAGAGTAGATGAATATGATGAGTCATAGATGAATATGATGAGTCATATTTTGGGTGAATATGATTTAGAGTAAGCAATCGTCACATGTCGGGCATTGAGCAAGCGCTCGAAGCGCTTCACGACGTGGTCAAAGCAGGCCGCAAAGAGAACCAGGATGGCTTCAACAGCATCCTGGCCGTGCAGATGCAACACAGCAGCGATTTGGCAAAGCTACAGGAGGTGTGTGCAACTCTGCGGGCTGAGAATGAGCACATGAAGAAGCGCGTCACAGCGCTGGAGCAGAACCGCTGCTCCCCTGATCCCACAGCCACCCTCGAGGTGAAGTGGGTGATGGAAGGTAGTTCTGATTTCCAGCACCAGAAGGAGCAGCTGGGGAAGATCGCCCTGCTCCTGCCCGACCAGGAGCTCGGGCTGGCTGAGGTAGCCGGCATGCTTGGGGTGGAGCCCTGCAGCCTTAGCTGGGCCAGCAGCAAGCAGCGAGGGGTAATGCTCTTGCACCTTGCCAACCCCATGGCTGCACAGAGGTGGTTGAACCACTTCAGAGGTGAAGGGGGCATGGGAAGTATGCGTGCATGGAGGGCACGCACCCTGCTGCAGCAAAAGCGGGCAAAAGTGCTGGGCAGGGTGCAGCGTGAGGTGCAGCAGCAGGGAGAGGGGTTGCATGCCTATCTCTCCAAGGATAGGCTGGATCTGCTCCTCACATGGGCACCTGTGAAGGATGCCCTCTTCAATGGGGCCCCCCACACAGTTTACCCTGTGTGGAAGCATCTGCTGTGGTCCACAGAGCAGAAAGGCTTCCTCTACAGGGAGGATAAGCTGCACTGCTTGGAGCATGTGCGCGTGTACATGCAGCAGGCCCTGGCCGCAGCTGGCATGCCCACCACGAGTCCCGCTTCCTTGCATAGCCCACACTCTCCATCCACCACTTCCCCCCCCGCTGCTGCTGCTGCTGCTGCTGCTGCTGCCCCTCCCCCACCTCCACCTGCTACTGCTGCTGCCGCTCCCCCACCACCTCCGTCCGCTGCTGCTGCTGCTGCTGCTCCCCCACCACCTCCACCTGCTGCTGCTGCTGCTGCTGCTCCCTCACCACCCCCACCTGCTGCTGCTGCTGCTCCTCCACCACCTCCACCTGCTGCTGCTGCTGCTCCTCCACAACCTCCATCTGCTGCTGTGGCTGCTGCTGCTGTGGCTGCTGCTCCCCCACCACCTCCACCTACTGTGGCTGCTCCTCCCCCACCACCTCCACCTGCTGCGGCTGCTGTCGCTGGTGCTGCTGCCACCCCTGCTCCCCCTGCAGCCAGGGGGATGTCATATAGGGCAGCAGCTGCAGCTGCTCCTGCGGCTGCCACGCACGTTGCATCAAGCGCCCCATCTGCTGACCCCTCATCCACACCCAACAGGAGGGGGATAATGCGTGCGCGGGATGCTGTCCCCTCTGGCTTTACCCCGGAGCCCAAAGCTTTGAGGTCTCAGGGTGCTGGACGGCACCGCGGCACCAATGCTGGACCGCCCCCTCCTGCGCCTGACTACGGGAGTCATGATGATGAGTATGACTATGGAGATGGGAGGGCTGAGGGGGTGTGGTTTGAGGCGGGAAGGAAGGGTGGTAGGGCAGGGAAGAAAAAGAGTGGCAAGGGACACTAGGAAGATGGCCGGCCTGAGAAAGAGCTGAAGTTGCTTGTCTTAAATATAGATGGGATAGGCAACCCAAGTTCTGACGCTAATGCTGAATTGAAGATTAGAGATGTTTGTCACATGGTGCAAAGGCATGATGTAGCTGTGCTCGTAGAAACGAGAACGAAGAAGTTGGACAGAATGATGCAATACTTGCCTGGCTATGCTGTACATAACATAAATTTTTCAGATGTGCACGTGGGCAGGAAAGGCCATGGCATAGCTGTTTTAACTGCCCCTAGCTGTGCGGATCATGTGCACTTTCTCCGCCTCAGTGAGCACCTCCAGAGCATTTGGTTATTGTGTGACAAATGCATGTTCGGGTTTGATGAAGACGTTGTGCTGGGAGCCTCATATATCAATCCCCAGAGTAATGATTTTACGGCTAAAGACGTAGAAAACCACTTCACTCACCTGTTTGAGGACGTGCTCGATGCGCTCCAGGTGTCCCCTAACCTTGTGCTTTGTGGTGACTTCAACGCTCATGTGGGAGTGCTGAGTGAAGTGAGTGATGCACACTACAACTTTGTGGCTGACTGCCCTGAATTTTTAGATGCTAGAAGGTGCAAGTGCCCTAATGTGAACAAGGCAGGCAGATTACTGGTGGACTTAGCGGCAGCATCAAGCATGGCTATCACTACAGGGCGTGTGGAAGGGGATTATGGACAGCCGTCTTATGTCGGTTATCTTAAGGACAGAAGCAGCAGGCCTGACCATATCTTGCTGTCACCTGCTGTATATAAATCAATGAAAGGCTTTGACATGATAGACAATCTTGCATCTGATCACTGTGGCTTAAGCATGCTTTTTAAAGTGGGTGGCAGAACAGGAAGCATGGATGCAGCACCTGAGAGGGACCATGTTTGTAAGGCAGGGTTGTGTGGCAACAAGCTGATTTTGCGATGGAGTCAGGAGAAGGCTCTTGCATTTACAGAGCATATAGTCAACAATGTGGAACTCTTGAATCAGTTCCAAGAAGCAGAGTCCGCTGGTGATGTTGACAAACTTGCTTTTTGTGTGCGTTCTTTAATTGTGCAAGCTGCAAGCGATAGGGCAGTTGGCATGACATCCTTGGCCAAGTGTGCTTTTGTGCGTGCGAGGAAGCAGAAAGGGCCTCTGAGCCCTGTCTGGTTTAATGAAGAATGCAGAATGAAACGGAAGATGTTTATTGAGGCAGTGAAGCGCGGTGAAGCAAAGCATGCATGCCAATTCCTGAGGAAGGAAAGCAGAAGGTGCAACCGTGCGACAAAGCGCAGTTATAAGAGGCAGCAGTGTGCTGTTTTCCTGGATAGATTGTTTAAGAAGGACCCCCAAGTCCATGCCATGTTACGGAAGAGGCAGACCTCACACATTACTCCAGTCGCAACAACAGCATGGAACCAGCATTTGCAAAGCCACTTTCGAGTACAACCAACAGTTGTGCCGCAAGAAGGAGGGCATGGTTGTTCAACAAGGACTGCTAGATTAACTTGCTTGTCAGGAAGAGATATGGCTGTGCCTTTAGGTAGGAACCACGCACCCCCAGAGGTGCTCTTGAGACAAGGTGCTGAATCTGGGTGGGTTCCTCAACCTGACTGCTTGGAGACTCCTAGTACAACAGTTTTGGAAGGAATGGTCGGGTCCCACATCAAGAAATTAAATGCGAGTGCTTCATCTGGATTAGACGGTATTCCTATACCCTTCCTTAAACATGCCTGTTTGCCCATTGAGCGTGGTCGGAGAGTGGATCATGTTAACGTGCTGGTGCCTCTGATAGCACGCATGTTCAGGGTTTTTCTGAGTAAAGCTAGGATCCCTGCATGTTGGAAAGTGGCAAAACTGAGTCCCCTTCACAAGAAGGGAGCTTTATCAAATCCTGGGAACTACAGGATGATTGCTGTCAGTGGGGTGATGTACCGTATTTATGCCAACGTGCTAAAAGACTTGGTGACGGATTGGTGTATCCAAAAAAATAAGGTCCCAGACACCCAATTTGGTTTTTACCCCGGTAGGAGCACTCTGCATCCACTCTTCATCCTGAGGCACTTAAGACATGCTGCAAGAAAGCTCAAGCCACGGCAATCACCTAGGCTGCATGCTGCCTTCATTGACTTCTCTCAAGCCTACGACACTGTGCCCCGTTTGCAACTTTGGGACCATCTACAACGCATTGCCATGCCTGCATTACTTCTCCAGGCAATTAAGGAAATGTACCAGGATGATGAATATATTCTGATGGATGGGGATAAAAGGGCAAGTGTGCGTCCAACAAATGGAGTCAAGCAAGGTTGTCCCCTGTCCCCTCTCCTGTTTTCTCTATACATCAATGATATGGGCAGAGATATTAGTGAAGGTATCAGAGGTGCTGTGACAGGGGATGGAGTGAATGGCGTTTCATACATGCTATATGCAGACGACTTGAGTTTAACTACCAATGACCCAGGTGAAATGCAAGTTATGCTGAATAGATTACGAGCTTATGCAATGAGAAAGGGGCTGACTGTCAATACATCAAAGTCAGAGGTCATGCATTTTAATAGTAGGTCGTGTTCTTCTCTGCCTACTTTCATGTATGGAGACGTGGCTCTTCCAGAGAAAGAGCAGTTTAGATACCTCGGTATGCTTGTGGACAAGCACATGAATCTGAAGGTGTCTGAGGAGCATGCAGTGCGACCTTACATGGCTGCCCAGCGAAGGATCAAGGAATTTGTGCATGAACATGATCTAAAGAATAGGCCGCATGCTCTGATTTGGCTCTCTAAGGTGTATGGCATTCCGGCTGGGATGTACGCGTGCCAAGTGTGGGGTACAGAGTACTTACGAGAAGGCAGTGAATTCAAAAGCCATTTGCAAAAAAGGCAACTATGCTCTCTAAGGCGTTTTCTAGGTGTGAAAAGTACTGCCACGAACTGGCCAGTATTGAGAGAGTGTGGTCAAGAGCCCTTACAGTTTTATTGGTTTAGGGCTACTGTTAAATTTTTCAACAATATGCTCAATTCTAACAGTAAAACATTATGCCAAGTGCTGAAGGCAGATTTACACCTTGCTGATATGGATGAGTCTTGTTGGTCTGCTCATGTATCTAAGTCATTTAATGGCATGCGCAATGAGGAGGTGTTTAAACGGAAATTACTGAGTGCTTCCAAGATACCCATGCAGGATTTTTTAGGGGATTTGAGGTACAGACAGCAGAAGGTTTGGAGGGAAGCAGACGCCCTAAGTCCCCGAGAGGTGAACAGAAAAGCAGTGACTTACCATCATTGGTGTGGAGTACCTTTGAATCAAACAGGACGCACACCCTTCTGTATCCCATCATATTTGTTTAAGGATCTGGATAAAGGAGTCATGAGGAATGTGAGTAGGTTTAGGCTTCGTGCCCACTGCTTGAAGGTCGAGTCCTGTAAATGGTTGGGTGGTTCAAATATTTGTGATAAGTGTGGATGTGCTGAAGTCCAGGACGAGAAACATGTTCTTTTCTACTGCAATTGCTATGAGTTGTGTGAGCTGCGCAGAAAATACAAGGACCTGTTCATTGATCTTTTTAAACCGTTACACACTTTTGCCCAGCTTCCAAACACTGATTTTGTTCCTTTCTTGGCGAGCTTTCACGTTGTGACTAATCTTGAGGTCAGTGTTTTTCTAAATCAAGACTCGCACAGATTTTCAAAATTTTTGTCTGAACTGGTTTCAATTTTTGATGCTGGATGAGAATGTATCACCAGCAGCCGATCAGCCAGATTTTCGGGCTGTAGGCCAACCCCCTTGTAACCCCTTGTAACCCCTTCCATTGCACACATCCCCAGGTGGTCTCTCTCCGCAGGAAATATGATCCCTTGTTCTCACAGGCAGAATCTCATGATGTGTCAGCTTTTTTGAACCAGAACAACAACAAACTTCCTTATTTCCTTCATGAATTGATTGCCTTTTATGAGCAGGCTAGCAGTCGCACTTCTTGACTGAAGGCCTTATCCTTGTAAACCTTGTTTCTGAGCTTATGGACATGTTGACTGGCGAGGACCAGTCACAAGCCGATCAGCCGAACAGTCTGGCTGAAGGTCCCCCCATTTAAATCTGTAAATCTGACCCTCTCCTTCCCTTTTATTTTAAGGATTTTTGCATATCTTTCCCTGACTTTCCCTACATGCAGAGCTTGTTTGGATGAGTCAGGCAATTTGCTTTGCTCAAGCAAGTTCCAAGGATATCTTCCATTTCTTGCACAAGCAAACCAATGAGGCTTGTCGTTCTATTTCCGAAGTCATGGATATTTTCTGTATGGCTGGCACAGTCCTCTGAGCCGAGCATCCACTTGGCGGGCTACCTGGCTGAAGGACCAATCCCATTGCAACCTTGCAAGCCTATGCCTTTAACTACCTGGGAATTAAATTACAGAAATTTCTTAAACCTAACTCTCAACTGACATGCTGCTGCGGAGGAGCCTGAAGACCTCAGGAAAGCCATGCCCACAGCTGACTGCTGAGCTGAGCTTACTCCTGGCCTAAGCCTAAACTAGAGATAGAGCTCTATCTCTAGTGCTCTTGACCACAAGCAGAAGCCTGTGGAACAGCCATGAGATCACCTTCGCTGCATTTGCGTGTACCATGCTTGGCCCCAGACCCTCATCATTTTAGACCTGCAAGCCTATGCAGCAATTCAAATGTTGAAAGCTATTCAGAAACTAACAAGAGCCGCTTGCCCTTACAGCTGTTGTATCTAGCCTTGAAAAGGAAAAACTATCTAGGCAGCGAAAACATTACCTACGCCAATTAAGAAAAAGGAGGCCAATTGGCTCAAAGATCGGTGAGTGCATGCAAGCATTCACGCATCACGTGCATACAAAGGAATGCCTGCAAGCGGCAGCCTCAAAATCATGGACTTTCACACTTGTGCCCATCCAGTATGCAGAAAATGCAGTAAGGAATCGAATAACACCAGTTTCAGGCAGTTGATGGGCCTTTTGTTGACAACAGCGTGAAGCCACACAATTGACACAGAAACCAGGGATCTGCAAAAGCAGCCACTGTCCTCCCCAATCCCCACAATGCCCAGCACCCTCAGTTGTCTTTCATCATCAGGGTATCAGGGAATCTTCAACAGAAATCAAGTTTAATACTCACCGCCTGTGTCTCTTTTTATCCCTACAGTGTCCAGCGCCCTTTGTCGCCTTTCATCATCAGGAATTCCGGACAAGAATCAAGTCTTTATACCAGCAGCCTCTGTTTCCTTTAATCCCTACACTGTCCACCCTTTGTTGCTCACCATATCACAGTCCAACCACCTTATGCCATAATAGTAGCCTCCCTCAGCCTCCTACGAGGTTCAATGTGCTATGGGGTTGCCAGCAGTGTAGTTGAAAGGGAGGTGGAGGAGCCCTGAGAAAATACTCGCACAGGGAGTAGAAATTGAACACAAAACAATCACATGCTGAGAAGCGCGCAAATTTATGAGCAGACTGCCTATTTGTGTTTTTGGATCCGCACAGGCTTGCGCCCCTTGTGCATATGCAGCCTAACTGTCCATCAGGGAAAATAACAAAAAAAAGGAAAAACCGCGTACGCAGTGAGAACACTCCCTACATCAATTAAGGAAAAGGAGACACATTGGCTCAAAGAGCCGTGAATCTCCCTCACCAGAGGGAAATATATCTGACTGGACCACCTAAATTAGCTCAGTGCTTTTCCTAGACAAATTTCACTTGTGCATGTCACTTCCGTGTTGCCCAGCTCCTAGGATTCCATTTATTACCCTCTTCACTTCTCTTTTCATCAACCCCCTGAATACCATTTATTATTCCTTGCCTGCCCCTTATTCTTGTGCACGCCTTCACATACTCGTTTGCCTGACCACAAACCACACTACAGGACTCAAGCAGTGCTCAAAAGCAAAACCTAGTGCACACACGGATGGCTTAACGAACTGTACCACTGTAATCTCCTGAAAAGCAGGCATGTGCGCGTGCGCTCCATCACACAGCACAGAGCTGCTACAGATTTGGAGACGTCATCCCCTTGACGTTGACTGGGGCAGTTGCAAGAAGGAAATGATGGTGGGTCTGATAGGCACTTTGTTGTAGCTGTGAACAGGGGCTTGAGCACTGGCAGTGCACCCAGTGCCACATCATGAGCAGTAACCAAATCATCATTGAGGGCGCCGACCTAATATTGGCACCCAGTGCTTTTTGGGGGAGCATGAGCAGAGACACCAAACCAAGGAATGCGAATGCTTTGGCCCACATGCATTTAGTCTGACCCACATGGCCATACCCACCCCAATCCTTAGCACTTGCTCACACGAACATGAGGGCATGCACATTCATTCTGCATCAGAATGCATTCCGATACACACACAGACACGAGGGCAGACATGCACACCCACGCATTCCAACCTTCATGGGATGCCCTGCAGCATAATGCTCTTGAGGTCCTGATTTAAAATTTGAACCAAGGCTATGCCACAGTCATTGCTGCTGTTTGCACACACGCGTGCACGCCCTCCCACCGACATCCATGCATGCAGCTGAGCATCAAGCGCCCTCCAGCACGCTGCTCAGAGCATCCGCAGCCTGCAACCTCCCCTCCTTTGAGGATTGTCTGACTCAGGCAGGCTGCTGCCTCTACAAGTGGGGGCTGCCGCCCCCCGGTGTGCCTGCGCTGGCTGAAATTTTGAAGGAGAATTGTCCGCTGAGGGTGGGGGATGGTGGGGCTCCTACACGACGGAAGATGGTAGGGAGGCTAGAAGGGGCTGCACAGCACGAGGATCAAGGATGCTCGTAAACTGATGCAGGTGCAAGACCTTTCCATGTAGCAAGGTGGTGACACCAATTAGGCTGGTGTGGGGGCCAAGTGGTGGCAGAAAGGCAACCAGGCCTGCAGTGCTAGCAGTGGGTCATGAGCAGCAAGGGTGAGCATTTGAGCTGATGCAGGGGTCTCGGCTGCTACATAGCAACGAGTGGCCGCTCTGGACCGGTGGCACCGAAATTTAGTGTGGAGGCTGAACGGTGCCAGAGAGGCGGACTTCGCAGTGCAATCAACACATTCTGTGCAGCAAGGGTCTGGAGGTATACAATTGGTGCGGGGAGGAAGTGCACTGAGCATAATGCAAGGAAAAAGGTGAAGCTCCCACACAAAGAATCAAAATTTGGAGCCTGATTTCTTGGTACAAAATAGATAATTGCTTGTAGTTTGATGGTGGAGACTTCAGTTCTTTCCTTTGTGCACGCAGCCTCACAGCAAGCATACCATTTTCATTGTTCACTTGTTGTTGCCTGAAGCTGCCCTATCAGGGGGCATGAAGGAAGGGGCTGGTGGTTGTCCCAAGCACAGCAACCCTATGTCACCTCATGTCGGGATGGGCTGGCTTTGCCAATATTTCAGCGATGCTCACGGGGCTTCCCCACTTGTCACTTATCACTAAGACAAGCTTTCTCGAAGCTGCGGCCACAGTGCTCCTTTTCAGCTTCTCATAAAAACAATTGATTTCATGTCTGCCCCAGTGCCCCAGTGCCACAGTGCTTCTTCAGCGTTTCTTAAAAAGCTTAATTTCATGTCTGTCCCCAGCACGGCCATCTCAGGAATGTGCATTTCATGTATATTACCCTCATGGGCCCAGCTCGCCAGGAGGCCCCCGGGATTACAGGGTTTGATTGCATGGGAAGAAGGAAGACTTCCTTAACGAGCGAACCACCTCAGAGACAGAATTGAGCTGTTTGTAAGGCTTTTAAAAACAAGTCCCCAACAATTCTAACAAATTGGCCATGTTTACATGCCCCTTCATGTACTACAGCTAGTGCTTGTAGAGGGGCTGTCCCATGGCGTGAGGTTTCAGGAACAATTTGGCTCGGAACTTCTTGTTCATGGCGACAGTGAATTGTTTCAGTTGCCCCATGACTCTGCCCTCAGCAGCCTTTGCCATACTTTCAATTTGGATCCTCCTCGTTGTATTTAAAACACATAATATTTAAATTTTCTATTTTTTTGAAGATGCTCAAAGAGCCATCAGAGGCACTCAAAGAGGCTCTGAAGGTAAGGAGAGGAATGAGGCAAAGGTCCTTTCCACACACAGTGTCCCGGACATTCCACATAAGCTGGTTTCATGCCAATGGGAAAAGTCAAAACACAATGCTTCCATGCCAAGCGACATGTTGCGTTGAGTTGGAAAAAGCACTGCTACAAAGACAAGCTCATTTACGCCTTAACATTCATCCATGGATCCTTTTACCAGCAACAGGCACCCCATCGGCCATGCGCTAGCTCACCTTGTATGCAAGAAGGGGCAGATAGAGGCCCACTGAGGTTCTCACTCCCTGCATCTTCATGTACAGTGTGTGTGCGTGTGTGCGCGTGTGTGACAAGCCACCGCAATCCATATGCAGTCTACACTGCATGTCTACAAGCCTGATTAGCACAAGTTCCTTTTGTTGTTATGAACATGGTAGCAAGGCCAGTTCATGGCAAATTCACGACTTGGCAAAGAAAGACTCGATAAGAAAGAGAATGTGCAAGTCCAGTTCGTGGCAAATCCAGGTACTCCTGCATCATGACAGTGACCGTCGCACCTGCTGTACCAGTTTCCCCACCCAAGCCTGTGGCACTACTAAAGAAGAACAGAATTAAGTGGGCAAAGCCAAATCAACATTGCTTACCGTTAGATCAGGACACTAGGATAAAAAATAATACGGGCCGAAGAGGTGGGCACAAAGTGCACCAAACACGGGCGCGTTGGGATTTGCTATGGGCTGGCGCGGACCAGCCGCAGGCTGATCATCCAAACAGTCTGGCTGAAGGTCTCCCTTAATAATCTAATTTAATCTAATCTTTTTCATGTTCATAGGAATTCACGTAGTGAGCTCATGTACACACATCTTGATCTTGTGAGCCGGTAGAACCTTCCAATTTTCTGGGTTTCACAATAAAATCATCTTGCCTCACCTAATAAAACCCTTGGCTCCCCGGTTGGAAATTCAGTTCCATGATCAAGAAATTTGAGTTCATCACCACCATGCCCTGTATTTTTCTACCTCGGACCTTCAATCCGGCACTCTCGTGCAGTGCTGCATTCTCTTTGCCTCACTCTAAGTGGTACCCTACTTACCCTAAACGTAAATGAAAAGAAAAGTCTGCGCCAGCCAAAAGGCCACGTGCATTAAGGAAAGGTTATGGCCCTAACTAGCAAGGGTCTCACCCTACCAACCCTGTACCCTGCACTCTGGTGTGGTGCGCACTCTACCAAACTCACTCTTCCCCGTTCCTAATTGAAAGCTGTTCCTGTAACCAGCAGCCAAAGTCGCAGACCCTCGACAGTCTACTCAGCAAAGAGTTTGGTACAGCTACAATGCTCAATGCTCGCGCTGCCCTTGCCTCCAAACACAGAGAAAGGAGTATACCGCAATGTCCAAAACATAAGGAAAGTCTGTAAATATAGAGTATTTTAATTTATTCAGAGTGTACCCAACCAGTGCAGGCCACAGGATTGCCACACACCTTGCTCTTGACCAGGCACTGATTCTGTAGAAACACACCCTCCAGATCTGTCACAGTGCTGCCACACACCTTGCTTTTGACCTGACACTGTTTCATGAGCAGCAAGCCTTCCAGGTCTGGAAGGTGGCGCTTTCATGTTTGCAAACCTTCCCTGCATGGCGGGCCGAGACGGAACTTAACAACAGATGTGCAAGCGTGAGGACGTGCCTGTGCCTGTGCCTGTGTGTGTGTATGTGTGTGTAAGTGTGTGTGTGCGTGTGCGTGCTTGGAAGCATGCGCGCGCGCGCGCGCGCGCGCGCGTGTGTGTGTGTGTGTGTGTGTGTGTGTGTGTGTGTGTGTGTGTGTGTGTGCGTGCGTGCGTGTGTGCGTGTGTGTGTGTGTGCGTGCGTGCGTGTGTATGTGTGTGCGTGCGCGATAAAGTGTACATAATTGCACCTTCATGGTGCGCTCATGTGCAAACCTAGGGACAGCCTTTGCAAGTATTATTCTTAGGTGTTGCATGCCTTGTTGTTGTTGTTGTTGTTGTTGTTGTTGTTGTTGTCATTGTTGTTCCTGTTGTTGTTGTTGTTGCATTGCTCGATGTTGCCGGGTGACTTGTTGGTGTTGCAAGGCTTGTAGGTGCTGATGATTTGTTGGTGTTGCATGGTTTGTCCTCTGCCCTTCGCATCAAGAAAGAAAGAAGCCATCAGTCGATTTGCCTGACCGCTCAGCTCCTGACCTTGAGCACCACCCATTCTGAAGTAAGTTTGAGACAGGTGCTGCCCTGGAAGGACCAGGATAAAAGGTTCAGCAATGTCAGGCATCCCTCTCAGACATCACTTACACACGTCACTCTCACTGAGACAATATCAGTTAAGCAATATGTCATGCAGCATCTGCATTAGCTGAACCCCAGAAAGGCCTTCTGGCACTGTAATCCTGTGGCCCTGCACTCTTTGTAACATTTGTAACTGTTGGCCTGAAGTCCTGTACCCTCTTGTCACGGTAGGCCTGAAGCCCTGTCCCATTTTGTCACTGCTAGCTCAAAGTCCTGTATCCTCTCGTCGAGGTAGGCATGAAGCCTTGTATCCCAGCTTGTGTTTCATGCAAGCCAGTCAAGTTATTGCAGCTTATGCAACTTCAAGGAAGGACATAGGCAGCCAGCAGGCCAGCAGGATGGATTGCTGAATGCCAGTACACAGCCCGTGGATTCAAACATTGCGGGTGAGGCACAAAGGATCACTGTGGAATGTGTGCACGTTCTTGGGCGTGAGTGCAGCATGGCCATCAGCACCCCACATGTAATACGTATCACGTATGTTAGCTTGTGCGGCAGGAGCGCCCAAAATCATAGGCATGGTTGCGTGATCCTGGGGATGTGCGTTTAATCCTTGACTTGTGTGCGTGATCATGACCAGTAGTCGACAGGCACATCAGCTTGTGTGATACAAGCATGCTGTTGGAATGTGACTGAGGTAGACTGTTGGAATGCTGCAGTTGACAAGTACCTAAGCACATGTGATAGAGGCATGCAGAGACTGTTGAATGCTGGCACTGAATGTGACTGAGGCATACTGTTGGGATGTGGTTGAGGCTGACAGCTGGAATGCTGCAGTCGACAAGTACCTAAGCACATGTGATAGAGGCATGCAGAGACTGTTGAATGCTGGCACTGCAGGGCAAAGCAAGGCCCTTGCCAGAAAAGCTTGCTTCTCATGCGCGCAGACACGCACACACACACTCACATGTGCGCATGCCTGTGCATCCCTTCTACTCCCTTCCCCTACCTCTGCCCCATCACTGTCTCTTCCTATCCCTCCCTCACATACACACATGCACACTCACTAGTAGTCACGAACAAGCGCTGACACTACCCACCTCACTGAGGACCCCACACACCTTGAAGATTTGTATGCAAATCATGGGTGTCTACACTTTTTTATGAGCACATCTTTGCACATGCTACAAGGCCTCCAAAAATGCTTACCTTTCCAAAAACTGTAGGATTCAAAGCCAGAGAGGAGGGGCTCCTATGGCCGTTGGGAGAGGACAGGCTTTTTGAGCCAATGGGAGAGGACAGGGTCCTTGAGCCATTGGGAGAGGGCAGGCTATTTGAACCATTGGGAGAGGAGAGGCTCCTTGAGCCATTGGGAGAGGAGGGACTCCTTGGACCATTAGGAGAGGAGGGGCCCCAAGGGCTATTGCTAGAGGGGCCCCAAGGGATATTGGGAGAGGAGGGGCTCCTTGGGCCATTGAGCTGAAGTTGTCCGGCAGAGCTGAAGCGCCGCTCAAGCCTGTCAAGCAGCCCCTTCTGCAAGTGCACAGCATGCGCATCATCACTTTGGGGGCTGTAGGAGTAAATTTTGCGTCAAGGTGCTGTGCTGCCCCCAAAAGTGAGCAACTGCCCAAGTTGACCAGTTGAGCAGCCGTCCTATTGCAGAAGTGTGTGTGTGTATGTGTGTGTGTGTGTGCGCGCGCGTGTGCGTGTGTATGTGTGTGTGTTTGTGCGCGCGCGAACATTCCCACACCAAGACAAATCGCACCTGCGATGGAGGCAGCTGACCTGAAGTCCGTTTGGGTTTGCCCTCTGGCCCATGCAGGATCAAATTTGCTACCGCGCTGCCTGTTGGCAATTTCCGCAGTTCCTCCTCCTGTCCACCACAGCCAGGAGGTATCAGGTTTGTTTCTGAGCTTATGGACAATGTCTTATGTTGGCTGGCGAGGACCAGTCACAGGCCGATCAGCCGAACAGTCTGGCTGAAGGTCACCCCCCATTGTACCCATTGTAACCATTGATATTCTGTTGGCTGGCGAGGACCAGTCACAGGCCGATCAGCCGAACAGTCTGGCTGAAGGTCCCCCCGTGTAAATCTAAATCTAAATCTAAATCAGGTTGTATAGACGTGGCAGCTGCCCCAAGGACAAAAAGTCAAAGTGGGGGCTTATGTGGGCTTCAAAGAAGACAAAGTGTTAATTGAGGACGAGTAATTACAGGTTAGGGGGCTCAAATAGCCACACCATCGAGAGGCAATGCCATGAAAGAATAAATGCGATGCCATGACAGAGGAAAAGCCATGTCAAGGCAATGCCGCCAAAGCATGCGGTAATGCTATGTAAGCATGCAAAGCCATGACAGAGGTAAAGCCATGCCAAGGCAATGCCATGAAAGCATGCAATGCCACCAAGAGGTAACACTGTGAAAGTATGCAAAGCCGTGACAGAGGTAAAGCCATGCCAAGGCAATGCCACTAAAGCAAGCAATGCCATCATGAGGTAACGCTTTGGAAGCACATCATGCTATCATGAGGAAACATTTTGGAAGCATGCCATGTCATCAAGAGGAGATGCCACGGAAGCATGCAAATTCATGACGGAGGTAAAGCCATGCCAAGGCAATGCTACCAAAGCATGTGATGCCATCATGAGGTAACGCTTCGGAAGTATGCCATTCCATCAAGAGGAGATGCCACGAAAGTATGCAAAGCCATGACAGAGGCACAGCCAAACAGGGGCAATGCCATGAAAGCATGCTGACAACGCGTTGTCTTGCATGCGTAAGCGCGCTCATGACAAATCCTGAAGCTTGAAGCACGCAAACCTGCAGGTCGCCTCTCTGTGACATCAGCACACTTCAGGGAAGCTGAGCCGCAGGCCAGCTATCCAGAATTCCAAGCATTCAAATACAACAGATGAATAAAAGCAATGCAGAGTGGAGACAACAGAACAGGCTCATAACACTTGCAAGTGCAGATGAACTGGATGTGTGATCATTTGCACAAAGTGCAATAAAAATGAAAGGAACCTGTACCCGGCACCCAATACCCAGGGTATTCAACATCGTACACAATGATGCTGTCATGAACATGGAACATACAACCACACACAATGCTGTCATGAACATGGAACATACAACCATACACAATGCAACTGTCATGAGCATGGCCTGGCGTGTCATAGATTGCTGCACTCATCAACCCATGATGTAAACTTAAAAATCGACAAGAGTTTGAGCAAGTGACTGGCACAAAGACAGAGGACCTATACGAGTGGAGCACTGCGCACCAACCTGCCAGTTTGAGCATCCCACTTTTTATGTGTATGCTTCATGAGCAGCTGCTGCTGCTGAGCATTTTCTGAGCTTGCTTTTGCATTACAACAAACACATGACAAAAAGGGAGTGGAATAGAAAATGAAACATGTCATTGGCTGCTCACACATGCCCTGCACAAGCACACCTGAAAGCTCACCTGAAATTTCTGTCAACCCTCTGTCCAGCACATCCTACCTACATCAGACCTTCTTATCGACCCTATGTCCAGCACATGCCCTCTGTCCAGCAACCCTACCTCTGCTATCAACCCTCTGTCCAGCACATCCTCCTGCGTGACAGCAAAGTAACAGCCAAAGTTGGCATAAGTCAGTCTACTTGTTTGCATCTCATGGCGACAAACAGGAGCCAGGGGTTAAAAAAACACTACCACCTATCACCTACCAGCAACACCAAAAAATCTAGCCATGGACTACAGACATGTAAGAAAAAGGAATGGACATCATAGCAGTTGCAGCCACAGGAAAGATCACAAAATAGTGAAACAAAAGAAATGATTGGAACCTGGCATTGCCGCAATGGTCTATGGGGTATGAGTCTCGAAAGAGAGACCACAGATTTGTACCCCATCACACATACCAGCACCCGCCCGTGTGAGGGGTATCAAAGGAATCATCTCCAAGGAAGTGAGCAGGCAGCAGTCACCTTAACCACCCCCCTACTCTAGCTTAGCAGTCGAGGGTTTTTGACCGAAAGCAATTTCCTTTGAAAACCTTGAGCAGGCAGCAGACTAAGTGCATCTCTCCTCTACTTGAGGCCTTGCACACCACATTTTGACACATTGCCTTACTTACAATCACAGCTGCAAATGACATCCATTTTTCCAAACGAAAGGTGGCTTACCTGTTTACAGGTTACAAATGCAATAGCATACATGACGCGTTGAAATTCATTGCACTATTCAATTGTGCAATCGGTTGAGGATGGGGTGACCGGGAAGGGCAGCAGCATGCCCATCCAGCTTCCTCTCTCGGAACACATCCCCTTGCAGCCCTCAGCACAATCATGTTTCGATGCATGATGAAAGAGGAGACCGTTAGAAAGAAAGAAAGATTTACGCTTGCCGTTTGGCCGCGTGCATTAAGGAAAGAGCCTCCCAATAAATCCCACCGATAGAGGACATCTTTTTCCACCCCGGTCACAAGGAATTGATCCAGGGACCTCCTCCTTGCAAACGCCCTCCTCGCCTTTTGACCAGGGTTCCGTAACATGACGGTTGAACAGCACACTACCGGTATTGAGAAGCTAGCTGTTGTAGAGGAGGCCATCACGCGGTTTCTAACAGCCTTTACGCAGCCCTCCAGAGGACTTTTGCAGGCCGAGCTTCACAGGGGGAGATTACATGCAACAAAGGGCTACTTTGAAATGTGAAACCAAAGCGTACATTGAGCGCACTGAAGTGAAAGTTATTCACCATGCCTCGCATGCAGGCACCATGCCCCCACCTTTAGGTTGGTCCCAGCCTGAGCCTGCAAACTCATACGTGCCCGTATATGCGAGGCCACCCAATGCAACGAATCTGATCTGCTCTGCTGGCTAGTACTTTGCACGGGGGACCATTTGGGAGATGGAGCCTGGCCCCCTGCTTGCTCAATTAAGGTCTGGCTTGTTTGCAACGCTTGCTCGCCTGTTGAAAAGCAGCAGAGTGAATGGATTACACTCATTAAAAAGAACAACCAAATATGAATGCAGTTGCTAATAGCGCCGCCAAAGTTGCAACACCAGTGATTGAAGCACCTCAGTAGCAGCAGGTTCAGCAATGCAAAAAGGGAGCGATACCTGAGATTGAAGTTCCTCAGAGGCAGCAGGTTCAGCAATGCAAAAAGGGAGCGATACCTGAGATTGAAGTTCCTCAGAGGCAGCAGGTTCAGCAATGCAAAAAAAAAGCAACGCCAGTGATTGAAGCACCTCAGTGGCAGCAGAATCAGTACTACACTGTAGAGGCAGCAGAGGTTATACACCACGCGAAAGCAGGCAGCAACACTTCAGCAGTAACACAATGCAACAGCAGCAGCAGGTAGCACCACATTGAAGCAGGCAGCGGCACATCACATTGCAGTGGCAGCAGAGCACACCACATCAAAGTGAGCAGCAATGGTGCAGCAGGCAACAACACAAATGCAGGAGCACATTGCAGAAGCACCTGGTTGTAGCACACCCAAGCAGGCGGCGTTGCCACTGCGCATCGCAGTGGCGTCAAATCGAATGGCTCCATGTCTGGACATCTGAGCACTCACAGGAATTAGGGGCGTCCCATGCTCCCAATCCCACACTTTGTAAAGACTCAAACTGAACTCCATGGCATTCCGAATACTGCTCACCAGACTGTGAGCCCCCTCAACAAAGTCCAGCCAGCAAAAGCCACTAGAAGGTCATTTCAAGGCCACTTGAAAATCACTTAGACATTAACTACCAAAGACCACCTGAAGATTGCAAGGCCCCAAATTTCAAGGCTCTTTGGAAATCACAAGCACCTGATTGCACTGATCTTAGAATTAACAAAGACCACTTGAAGATCACAAGGCCCCCTGACTAGAAGGCTCCTTGAAGGCAAGCACCTAATTGCACGGATCTTGTAACTGATACGACCACTTGAAGACTACAAGGCCCCTGATCTGTAGGCACCTTGAAGATCACAAGCACCCATTGCACTGACCCTATAATTTACAAAAACCACTAAAAGTTCACAAGGCCCCTGACTTGTAGGCTTCTTAAACATCATGAGCACCCCCAGAAGGACAATTTATATGCCATTGATGTCCTTTTCTCTTCAATTTTCATCGTCAAATGAGTGTACTAAAAGAGGAATTTACTCCAAAAGGGGGGGGGGAGGCTTTATGAATACTTGCAGCACATGTGGAGATCCTTAATTATTTTCATAAAACAAAGTTACATTAAATGTTTGAAATAAATGAACAAAAGGGTCTGCTTACAGGCCTCAGTGTTTCCACTTGGCTGCCCCTGTAGGCGTACAAAGCGATGCAACCTCAACTACCTTACCTACCTTGTCCTGGCCGACCAGATATCAACAGACGAGCCACTCAATAACAAACTCATCAGGAAGAACTCTAATTGAACCAGAACCTCATAACAATTCGCATCTCAAATTGTTGGATGGAACATCATTGATAGAAAACAGAACCCCCAAGCTTCTCATCCTTACGCAGGGAACATGCTTACCTCCTGTATGCAGAAAGGGAACTGCGTGCCGTCCCAACTTTCAATCGAGCTCGCCTCGGCCCCAACTTATGGTGGGCAGGCTAACTTAATCATCCAATAAATTTTTTTATGGGCGAGCGATGCAATTGTGGGAATTCTAAATGGATTAGACAATAACCAAAGTGGTTTAGTCCCTGGGTAATCACGGCTTTCAGTGAGAAAGTCGGGTTTTGTTCCAATTTTAGCATTTGTCCCAAAGGCAAAAAATCCTGAGCTGAGTCAGGGAGGCTTTGCAACATACTTATATGCTTGTTATAGCTAGCCTCCTGCATTTCACGATAAGCCACAGAAGCTCAGCATTCGATCATACTTCGAGCGGGGCCTAAGATTGTGTGACTCAGCAATTTAAAATACATCTTGGCTGGGCCTAAAGATGATTGTACCCTCCACACGGCAAAGACAACAAACTATCAGCATCGGGTATGCGCAAATAATAGAACAAATGTTTGGAGTTGGCCAGCCTCACAACAAAGTAGTGTTTGATGTATGGATGTAGCACCAGAGACCACTGGCAGCGCATTGAGGTGTAGACCCTTGCTTTTCACACGTACTGACATTTTTTTACGTTTTCACATGCACTGAGGCAGTCGTGGGTCTGCAGCACATTCGTTGCGGTAAGCAATCAATTATTCACTAAGGCAGACATGGGTCGGAAGTGACAGCAGAAAGTACTGCTACATATTTGCTACATAATGTGTCTATAAAGAAGGAAAAACAACTACAAACTTTACACAGAGGCTCATCAGCATGTATGAAGCTTCCTCAAAAAGACAATCTGCGCACCTAAATTAGTGAGGGTAGGCCTTCTGCTAGTCAGGACGGAGGGTGGTATGACAAGCGGTTGAGGCACCCTGCCTGCCATGCTCGCAGGAAAGATGTCAGAATCGTCATCACTGCTCTTGTCGTTGCTGCTGTTGTTGCTGCTATCATTGCTGTTGCTGCACTCCTCCTGCAGTAAAATAATCAGGCACAAGTAATAAATGCACCATGCATGGGGCATGAAAAGGCACCCACATGATGTTCAGTTCTTGGGATTTGCAAGAGGATTTGACAAGTCATCCGCCTGATGTTCACTGTGGCTCTTGCTCTGTGTATGTGGGATGAAAAGGCATCATACTGCTGTTCACTGTGGCTTTTGCACCATGCATGAGACATGACAAGGCAACAGAGCACAGCATTGCAGCAGAGGCAGCGAGCACAGCGTACACAAGATCAGCACTGAGGTGCACTAAGAAAACAAGCTTTCCTTCTATGTCTGTCGGAAAACATGTTGCGGCACATATTGGAGCACTCTCCTAGATATGTTCATACGAAAGTGTGTCTGCATCCGGGTACATGCAAAATGTCGTTCTTGGTACATCCCTCAAGTCCCCAAGCTGCTGTTGGTCCCATTCACACTTGTCACCTCCCCTTGGCACAACACGTTTTGGATCTTGTTCATGTTTTCTGCGCAAATGTTTCCTGAGGCAGCTCCTGGACCTGTGCCAGGCTGCATACTTGCGCTCACCACACATTGCAGCTGGGAGACAGGACCCTGAATCCCTGTGTTGGTTGTGGCAGGGCTCTGGGTAGTGAGAAAGTAGTGGCCCAGGCCAGCAGCACCTGTGATTGCATGCATGTATGAGTGTGTGTGTGTCTGTGTGTGTGTGTGTGTGTGTGTGTGTGTGTGTGTGTGTGCGTGCATGCATGTGTGTGTTGTGTGTTGTGTGTGCTGTGTGAGTTGTGTATGTTGTGTGTGTTGTGTGTGTGTTGTGTGTGTGCTGTGTGCTGTGTGTGTGTGTGTTGTGTGTGTTGTGTGTGTTGTGTGTGTTGTGTGTGTATGTGTGTGTGTGTGTGTGTGTGTGTGTGCCCGCGCGCGCGTGCGTGTGTGTGTGTGTGCGTGCGTGCGTGCGTGCGTGCGTGCGTGCGTGCGTGAGATAAATAAGGCAATTCACCCTTAGAGGCTCTCTTCACTCGCTCCCTAAACTCAGTTTGAGCCTCTTCGTGCAGAACCATCTGTGCTTGGGCAATTTCATGTGGGGCCTTTGCGTGTCTCTCCATAAATCTGTCCTTGAATGGGAAAAAATCACCCAATTGGGTGAAAAAGACATGATACCAAGTATTGACATGATTCCAAGTATCATACGTATTTCCCCGAACTCGTTCGAACGCAACGAGAATTCTCGTGCAGACGAACGCTCGTACTTGTAAAAGGACGAATCCTCCACGTCCATTCTCCACGAGCCAAGAGCTGGGGGGGGTGAAGGAAGGTGTTTTCGTAGTTGATCGTGGTGTCCTGCGGGCCTAACTGAGTCCCTGGACAATTTCTCCCCAAGAAACAGGTGTTTTTGAAGTTTTCTCCACATATCCTCCCAACCTGAGACACTTTAGTTAGGGTGCAAAACTTGTTATAGGCATTAGGGCCTAACAGTCTCCGGTTGGGGGAACCTGCCTAATCTGCCGCGGTTTGAACTCTACTACCAGCTAATCTCCATCCCTGACAACCCACTGCACCAAATTGGGTGATTTTGATGATTCAGAGTCCTTATACCAAAGGAGTATCATGGAAAATGGAGTGGAAAGACCCAGATGTTGGTGAGATTCAGAATTTCAGCCATTTCCCTTTGAGAATATCCAGCACAATACTTCCTGCTCTGACTTCCTGCTTTCTTTTTTTGGATGAGCAGGATGTTAGTTATGTACATGGAGGTCACAAAAACAAATTTTTGGGAGTAAAGAATAGTCCCAGGGTGGAGCCTTGGGCCCTTTGGGGGTGATCTGAGGCCAGGAGGGTGACCTGGAGTCCTCCGATCTTCATCATTTTTTGGTTAATGTGAAGTTTTATGGAATAATAATGGTTGGCATGGAGAGATTTGAGAAAGAAATCCGGGAAAGAGCATATCCAGCGATATAGGGGATATAGGCTTCGCAGCCCATGTTTATTGTGCGGCACTAGCAGCATGCTGCTCAAGTCATCTTTTGATGAGTCATGCACTCATGACTGATCACTTTGGTTTCTTTCCTGGCCGTAACACTTTGCAGCCCATGGTCATGTGTCAAAATAAAGTCAGTCAAGCGCCCAAATGCACCTCCAAGACTGCATACAGCATTCATTGATTTCAGGGTGATGATCATTTTGCAAAATCACCCCCAAACCGTATAATTCACACACTGAGCGTCACTGCAATCAGTGCAAAATGCTTATTCTTACTCCTGATTGCTTGGAATTTTTAAGGGTTGGGTGGTGCAGCTGCAAGGAGGCTGTCAGATGCCTTCCTTCGTGCGTGCCCTCTTGGAGGGCTTATGCACTGCTGAACAGAAATTACTTTGTACTGGGTAATAGTGGTATTCTTGAGATGTCTGCATACTGACATTTGCAAAATACCAAGGGTTGCAACTCCAATTGGAGAGTGCACTTGCACGTGAGAGCGCAAGGGAGTACACCACGCACTTTCATAACACACAATTCAAGCTTAAGAGTCATACTCACTTTGGAACCTTTGACAATGGAACCTATTGAACCTCTTCTGTAAGATCATTAACATCCTAGCTAGAAGCCTCACAGCAACAACACAGTGGACTGTGCAAACAACTTCAAGGTGCTGAAATCACTCTCCACACAATGCTTCTGGGTGTGGGTGGGACTATTTATACTGCCCATACCCTGGATCAATTAAAAAATTTTCTGGTTTTTTAGTAGGGATTGATCACCATCCTATCCTATCACCACTCCTACTCTCAATCTACGTGAATGACATAGGCTGCATCACTGAGGGGGTGGTGACAGGCTTGCCACATTTCCGTGTTTCTAATATGCTCTATGCAGATGACCTCGCCCTCACTGCAAACAACCACACCTACATGCAAGCCATGTCGAACAAGCTGCAGGGCTTTGCAATCAGAAAATGCCTGACTGTCAATACAAAAAAAGGCTGAGGTCGTCTGCTTCAATTCCAGAGCTGTTCGTCTTCCCCAACTATTGTATGATGGTGACAGCCTTCCCTACACTGATTCTTTCAAATATCTGGGCATGGTCTGTGAAAAACGTCTCAACCTTTCCACTGCTGCTGAGGCTGCTCTGAAACCATGCATAGCAGGGACTTATCGTGTTAAGGTCTTTGCTAACGACCACAACCTCACAATTGGCTACATGCGTTCATCTGGCCTTTGAAAACATATGCTATCCCAGCAGGAATGTATGCCAGCCAGATATGGGCCACTCCTTACTTACGGCTGGGCACAGAAATGGACAACCCGTTGCAGAGGTGGATTCTAAACGTTTTGCGGAACCTGCTTGGGGTGAAAACCACTACACCATCTTGGAGCATTCTTTGAGAATGTGGCATTGAACCTTTTCAGTTCAACTGGCTTTGTAATGGTACAAATTTGGTTCCAGTTACAAGAGATATCCGGTGTGAGCACAGACTGAGTGCGCAGGAAGCCATAAGGATGGGGTGCAAGCCCCCCGTTCCACAATATAGGAATAGGAAGGTGCCAAAGTGGCATCCAACCACTGGTCATGGTCACGTCCATATGGCCTAGCGCAACCGTCTCGTTGCAGGCTTCGTACCACTATGCGTTTCTACAACTCCCTTACTAAGTGCGACAGTCTCCTTCTCAACAAGGTTCTCCATGCTGACATCAGCCTTAGCTCCATGACTGACTCCTGTCGCACGTCTCACCTCTTATCTGCACTGGATGGTCTGGCACACTCGGATCTGATGAAACATCAAATTACGGCTTGTGACCCTGTGAACCTCAATCTCTTTGTGGTGGACCTGAGATCTAGGCACCTTGGCTACTAATCAATTAACAGCCCTGATCCCAGAGTAAACTACAGTAAACAGCTGACTTATCATCAATGGTGTGCACTTCCTGTCAGAAATGCACACGCCATCCACCCTCCTTGTACAATGCCTAAATACATGTACTTGGATCTTCCTCATCACGTTCTTCACAACACTGCCAGATTCAGGCTGCGGGTACACACTCTTCAAGTTGAACAGGCTGTTTGGTCCAATAGCATTTCTCCGGTCTGTGAAAGAAAAGAAAAAGAAAAGTCTACACAGGCCACAGGCCGCGTGCATTTAGGAAAGGTCCCTTAACTAGCAAGCTAGCAAGGGCCTCACCAGAGGTCCCTCAAAACTACACTAGCTACAACTAGCCTAGGAGAGGGAAAGAGACTGAACTAATGAGGATCGGGCGGGTTGTTGGCCATGGCCCGAGACGCCCGGACTTTCCTTCTCCTAGCATCCACCTCCGCACGCCCAGCGACCCCCCCCCCCCCCCTGAAGCCCCCTGTAAGCAAAGAGCATGTCTGGTCTTAATGATAGTGGTTAGTCTCTGCATGGCATGACAGATCAGCTTGAAAGCTAGGGAATCTGCTTTGTGTTTGGATAGGCCCAAATTGAAAAGAGGTTTGATCGTGTACTCATTGTAAATAGTGCCAGCCACACCAATCAGGATGATGTGTAGAGTCACCTTGTTGTTCCTATTTGGATTCCTTGAGCTGCGGGTTTTAAGTCTGGTTATAGTGTGAGCACGTTGAGTTGCTGCAGTTTTTAAAGTGATGAAGGGGTTGGTGTCTGGACAAAATTTCAGTTCAACAAGGTGAGTGTCTCTGTCTTGAGGAGGGATCTTAGAAGGATCAAGGAGAGCTTGTCTGCCTGGGCTAGATCTCACAAAGATAACATCAGGGCGCCTCTGGTGTCGAGCAGAGGAGCCAGTACCATTAGGAAAAACCCAGTCTGGAATGGCTCGTGAGGTATTTTCTGGGACTTGTATCCCCTGATCCAAGAGTCTCTCATTTTGGCAGGCATCCATACCAATAAGGGATGAGCTGAACCTGCCTTTGCTAAGGGCTTTAACACAGAAGCTAAGACCAACGTGGTGTCTGTTGGTGTGCATACCACTCATAGTTGGATTTGGACATCTGAGGACAACATGATCAATGCTGTCCATCGGTCTGTGATATATGTGATTCCGATGACATACAAGATGAAAAACACGTGCTGTTCAAACATTCCAATCCCCAGGTCTGGTCTCTCATCGAAATATGCCTCACTTTTGGAGCACAACTTATCTTTTCTACATCTTCATACCTCCCACAGGATGCCCTCTATCAGTGGGAGCCATTGGGAGGCTCTTTCCTTAATGCACGCGACCGAACGGCAAGCGTAGATTTTTCTTTCTTTCTTTTTCCCACAGGATGCCCTGTCTAGGTACCATTCACCATGTGAATTCCCAGGATAGTAATATTTTTTCTAAGCCAGGATGACAACGAACTTCCTTTTTTTCCTTCATGACCTCATGTGCATTTATGAACAGGCTAGCAGTCAAACGTCTTGACTGAGGCCTTTTTCCCTTGTAACCCTTTTAGGGGTTGATCCGCAAAGGTCTACAAGCTTGCACAAAAGCTCCGTACCCACTCTGTGCAATATGCGCAAAAACTTACCTCTTCCAGACGTGCCATTGAAATCAAAAATACTTTATATAACCCTGGTGCCCTGGGGCCGCATGCTTCCGGAAACCCACCAGCCCCAAACTAGCTTCCCTCTAGCCCTCTGGTGAGGGAGACTCACGGCTCTTTGAGCCAATGTGTCTCCTGTTCCTCAATTGATGTAGGGAGTGTTCTCCCTGCCTACATAGTGTTTCCTTTTTGGGGTATTCACATTACACCCTCACTGAGTCAGGGAAGCTGCTGAAAATCTGTCCAACATGCCAATTATGCTCAAACAGAGAATACAAAGCAGGACAAAACAAAAACTACGTAGGCAGTGAAAACACTCCCCACGTCAACTAAGGAAAGGGGGTCACATTGGTGCAAAGACTGGATGACTACCCCACCACGAAGTTCAGACTGAGAGAAGTACGGCAGGCAGAGAAAGAAGACAGGTCCAGCAACGAGAAAGAGAGCGAGATGATAACTGAAAGACTGGAGTTCCAGATCTTCAACAGTAGGCAGAGTCAGCAATGTCAGCCTTCCAATCAAGAAAAGCTGTGCCCAGAAGGTGGTATATGGTGTGTGACAAAACAATCAATCTGGATGTTGCGGCTGATGCAGCGTTGCGACCATTCACAGCTGGTACTTTCCGAGTAAAAAAGTTTGTTCAGGAGCACGACCTTGCCAACAGATTACACACCCAGATTTGGCTCCTTGAGATGTATGCAATTCCTGCTGGCATGTATGCCATATGCAGTGCAAGTCACATCTGGGCTACCCCTCACCTTTGACAAGGCAAAGAGATGGACAACCCAATACAGAAGTGGCTGCTAACAGCCTGTTACTGAGTGCTTTAAAGAACTCTGGGGGTCAGGGACACTACTCCATCTTTGGGCATCATGCGAGAATGTGGTCTGGAGCCCTTACAATTCAACTGGTTCCGAGCAGCAATGCGTCTTTACAACTCCCTGTTGCAACAGCTCCACAATGAATATTTTGCAGGCTGACATGCGGCTGAGTCTGATGGTTCAATCACAAGTTGTTGGTCCTCCCAAATTCTGTCAGCCATGGATGCTTTGGCACACTCCCACATTTTCAAACAGAAGCTGCTGAATTGTGAGCCCATTCATCTTAGTCGTTTTGTTGTGGATCTCAGGACCAGGCATCTACAATATTTGGCGCCTTTCCAACACACACCCAAGAGAGCGCAACAGTAAACACTTGACCTATCACCAGTGGTGCGCTCCTCCTACAAACAGGGCCTTGGTTATGCATTCTCCCTACAGTCTCCCCAAATACATGTTCCTTGACCTCCCCCATGATGTCATTCGCAGCGTGGCTCAATTTAGACTCCGTGCTCACACACCTCGCTATGAGACAGCAACTTGGAATCACAGGTCTTCCCCAAACTCTGACATTTGTGAGGCTGATGATGTGTCCAGAATGAACATGTCCTCTTTCATTGCACACATCCCCAGGTGGTCTCTCTCCGCAGGAAACATGCTCCCTTGTTCTCACATGCAGGATCTCATGATGTGTCTGAAAAGAAAAAGAAAAGAAAAACTACGTAGACAGAGGAAACTCTCCCTACATGTGTCTGTTTTTTTTTTAACCAGGACAACAACAAACTTCCTTTTTTCCTTCATGAATTAATTGCCTTTTATGAGCAGGCTAGCAGTCGCACTTCTTGACTGAAGGCCTGATCCTTGTAAACCTTATGCCCAGAAGCTAACTGCCAAGCACAACTTAAGTCTGCATACTAGATGCAGCTGCACAAGCATGAACCTGTGGAACAGCCCTCTCAGACCCACGGAGCTCATCTCTTCTTTGAGGCTTCTTAACAGACGAGAGTTTCCCTTGGTCCTACCAGTTTCTACTGTTCTGAGGTTAGCAATGAGGATTTTTGTCACGCTCTAGAGCAAGACTCGAATCGGATGTATTACTTTCTCTCTGAGATTATGTACGTTATTTGTGTGGCTGGCAGAGACCAGCAGGCTGAGCAGTCAAACCACCCGGCTGTAGGCGAAAAAACCATGTAAACTAAACTTCCATGATGTGGGGAGTGTTTCGACTTCCCTGAATCTTTTCTTCTTTTGAAGGAGAAAAGAAGAAATCTTTCCCAAGCCTGAACTGCATGTGTGTGCCACGCGGGCCACAGCTGCACATGAGCTCAAATGCACTAGCATGTTGCTAGCGACTCGCTACTCGGAGTGCCACACCACAGGGAACAGCACAAGGAAAACTACTAGTTTGTTGTTACAGCACCTGGATTTTGTAAAGAATGGGTCCCTAATAGGAGGTATGGGGGAGTGTATGGGGGTCCTCAAGGGCCATCCATACCCCGTGCCATGTCTCGGAGAGATTACAGAGGGTACTTTCACTGAAGAGATTCAAGCAAGGCAATGCAATTGATACCTTTTTTGACATGTGCACTCACCAGACTGTATCGGCGGTTACCCTTCTTGAAGCATTGCAATGCATCTATAACAGTGGATGCTGAATACAAGATGTCCTTAAAAGTGGAAATACAAGCGGACTTACTGAAGAACTACCTGAATTTCCTACAACAAGAAAATTTCTTAAAACTGCTGAGAACTGAAGTGCAAAGCAAAACACGAACACACTGACACACCTGTTCTAGGTTGGTTTGGTTTGGTTACAGGCACCTTTTGCTTCAGCTAAGCTGCCCTTGTAGGCAGGTACAGCTATGTAACCCTGTCCTATCCTATCCTATCCTTATAAAGTATCCACTTCAGATGTTGCTTTTGCCTCCAAATCCACACCCTACCTGTCGTCCTCTTGTATAAGCTCTTACCAAAGCAAATTGCAGGCCACAAGCGCATAGCCATCTAAGCTTGGCCAGGGAATCAAGTAAAAGCAAAAGCAGTCTTTCTTAAATGCATGCATTCTTTTGGCTGGCGTAGACTGTTATTTTCTTTTCTTTCTTTTCCTTTTCAGCCACCGTAATCTCTAATCCCAACAATGTGCAGCATTCTGAGTTGCTTTCCATCATCAGGGCATTCCGGACAGGAATTAAGACCGAGTACTCTCACCCTCTGTCTCCCTTATCCAACCACTGTCCAGCACCCTTATAAGGGCGACTAATTAGTCGCCTTCCATCTCACAGTCCAATGGGTACCTGCTGCCTCTTACAGGAGACTAGGAGCCTCAGGGCTTATGCACCGTATCTAAAAGTGACTTTTGCGTTTGCGTACTTAAATACCGTAATCAAAAATGACCTTTGCGTTGCAAACAGTGTAACAGAAGTAATCCTGGTGGAAATGCCAAGAAAAGATCACTCGCATGGAGAGTAAATAAAGTGCACAAGAGTGTGCGCCGAGAAGCAGACTTGAGCAGGCTGCCAATCTGGATTGGCGAAGACTCATGTGCCTTGTGCTTATTGAGTCTTACAGCAAGGAACCCCATTTTACCGGAACACCTATATCAACTTAGCGCTCCTCCTAGACATATTCTATCAATCATGCATGCGGACTTCCTTTTTGCCCAATGCCTCTGCATTCCATTCATTTGTCCTCATGCGTTCCCTCATACTTGCACAGTCCTTCAGCGCTCCAAAAACTGCAACAAACCACATTGCAACACCATAGTAATGTGTTCAAGCACAACCAAGCCCACACAGCAACAGCTCGAGGACAAACAAGGACAGTGCACATAGCAACAGCTCAAGCACCTACAAAGACGCTGCATCGTGGCATTCCACAAAAAAGCAGGCATGCACACATGCACTTCATCACACATCAGAAAACTCCAAACACTTTGAAGACCAATTCCCTTCGTCATTGACCAGGGCAGCTGCAAGAAAATATTGGTGTTTCCTGTGGGCATTTCAAGCCTGTGTTGCAGCTACGGGGCCTGAGCGCTGGTAGTGCACCCAGTATATTGCTTCAACAGCAGCAGCACCCCACCCTTGTCTCTGAAACGCCAGCCTCGTATATCTTCATACAGGTGCCTTTTGGGGGAGCAAGAGCTGTGGAGCACCAAAACAAGGAATGCACTTGCTCTGACTAACACTGCAGTAAGTTTGATACACAAGGCCACACCCGCCTACGCCTACACCTACACCCACTCACATCCATATGCACACATTCACCCGAATGGACAGATGCGCATGCACACACACACGCATTCACGCATTCCAGGCTTTGAGCGCCCTGTAACACAAAGCTCATGAGACCCACAATCCTTGATCCAGAACGAAGCTTCACCGCAATCGTTGCTGCTGCTTGCACGTACATGCGCACACCCACCCAGACATGCCCATGCGTGCATCTAACAAAACAAAGCTCCACCGCAGTCGTTGCTGCTGCTTGCACGTACATGCGCACACCCACTCAGACATGTCCATGTGTGCATCCAGCAAACGAAAGCTCCACCGCAGTCGTTGCTGCCGCTTGCACACCCACCCAGACATGTCCATGCGTGCATCCAACCTTCAACTGCCCTGCAGCACGCTGCTCATTGCATCCGCAACCTGAGGTTTGGAGGGGTGCTTGGCTGCTCCTGCCGCTGCTGCTGGTGCTGTGCTCCTCTCCTTCATGGGTTGCCTGGCAAAACTAGGCTGCTTCTGCAAGTGAGGGCTGCCGTCTCCCAGTGTGCCTGTGCTGATTGAGCTTTTAAGGGAAGATTGTCTGCTGAGGGCGAGGAACGGTTGGGCTCCGACAGGTCGAAAGATGGAGGGGAGGTTAGCTGGAGCTGCACAGTGCGAGCAACAAATTTCCTTGTGGATTGATGCAGGGGTATTGATGTGGTGGCATCGATGTGGTTGGTGTGGAGGCCAAATGATGAGTGACAAGGGGGATCCCAGTGCGAACATCTTGTGTGCAGCAAGGGTTTGAAGGCATTGAATTGATGCTGGTGCGCTGAGCATGCATGCAGGAATGAAGATGGTGCACTGCAGGAATGATGCTGGTGCACTGAGCATGCAAATAAGGAATCTTGAAAAAAAAGAAAAAAATGCAGGAACGAAGATGAGCAGATCCCACACACAAACAATTATGAAGATCAATGAACGAAAACAAATACATGAATAACGAGGGAAAAGCTCAACATTTGACACGGAATCGGGCTAGTTTCTTAACGGGCGCCTCCTTGCTTCAGCTGAGCTGCCCTTGCAGGCAGGTGTAGCCACCTATTGTGCAGGTGTAGCCATGCAAGCCTTTCCCTTCCCTTTATCATGGAACCACGCTTTTCCCTTTCCCAAGCAGCTAAACTGCCCTTGCAGGCAGGCGTAGCCATGCTAGCCTTTCCCCTTCCCTTTTTCATGGAACCACGCCTTTCCCTTTCCCAAGCAGCTAAGTTGCCCTTGCAGGCAGGCGTAGCCATGCAAGCCTTTCCCCTTCCCTTTTTCATGGAACTACGGGGCTGATTACGCGCTGAGAGATTTTCGAAATTGATACAGGTCTGGATACTAACTTTAGTGAGTGAATAGTAGGTATGTTCCAGCAGCCATGTCAGAGCTGTAAGGCCACCTGATTATGCAAAAGTCTGATCAGTCATCAAAAGGCAGGGCATAAGATCTTTAGATGTGCAGGTCTACAAGTGTGAATTCAAGGGGATTACATGGGGATTACAAGAGACACATAGCCCGTGTTTGAAGCCACAGAGCATTGTACGCAGATACCCAATCGTGTTACATGCAGAGCCCTTGGTTACCCAATGCCTCCACTTCCGGCCACAAGCATGCTGTCTTGTTTTGCCACTGCATCTTTACGAAAGCGTCACGTTGTGATTCATCGTGTCATATGATCAATGTATTGCGCTCCCACTCTGCTCCAAGCCACAAGAAAGCACTCGCATTCATCAGCCCTGTTGTTATGCCATGGTGCTGCAATGCCATGGTGCCACTATGGTGCCACTATCTCATGGTGCCACAATGCCTTAGTGCCACTCTCGTTCATCAGCCCTCTTGTGACCATAGTGCCACCATGTCTACTATGTCATTGCTATGCCTTGCAGCCAGGTCAACACATGCAACTGCAACACACCCTGCTCCTCACCAGAAAGTGATTCATTTGCAGGTCCATAAGGGGTGGCTTGTACGTTTGCATATCCACCCTGCATGATCAGGCAAGAGGGTGTTTCATGACAGATTTGTGTGTGTGTGTGTGTGTGTGTGTGTGTGTGTGTGTGTGTGTGCGCAAGTGCGCGCGCGCGAGGGCAATTTGCTTTGTCTTCACAGGCAAAGCCCATGTCTTACTCTTCAATGCCATCTCACACACAAACACATACTTTGAAAGCACCACTGTTCACACAAGATCAAAAATGCCAAACTGCACTTATAGCTCTTAACATGGTCTGTCTTCATGCTGCTTCTTGAATGACGCTGAAAACTTGGCAAAGCCAGCCTTTCCTGACGTAGGGATGACATAGAGGGGTAGTGTCTGGGACAACAACAGACGTTCCTTGCAGCAGAACATGCCTTGTATATGCATGCATGCACAGCTGAGTGCGTGCATTGCAAATCTGCTTTTGTGTGATTCATTGCATACTCATTCCCCTGTGGCAATCAGCAGGGTCTTGCACCAGGTTCATCCATCCTCATACCAGGGCAGGGGTGCAAGTAAGCACACCTTTGGGGAAACAGCAAAGTCCCCCCTGTTTGACATACACCTCTGTTTGACATACACCTGTTCCAACAAACACCCCTGTTCGACAAACACCTCTACATGCCGACCTCAAAATTTGCAGACCCTTAAGCCACTGAGGAGGGGTTCCTAGAGGTGTTGGGCTGGCACATTGGAAAAAAGCCATACAGAAATGCTCGCTGTTAAGACTGAAGGCTTCCTAGCCTCAGAGGAGGGTCTCCTAGGGGCATTGTGCTGCCACTCTAAAGGAACCCTTACAAAAATGCACACCTTGAACACTGAAAGCTTCCATGGAAAGCTTCCCAGCCAGAGAGTAGGGGTTACTAGGGGCGTTGGGCTGCCACATAAAAAAGCCATACAGCAATGCTCACCTTCAAATTTGCGAACTCCCCAGACACAGAGGAGGGGCTCTTAGGGGTGCTGGGTTGCACGTGTCCCGCAGAGCTGAAGCGCCGCTCAAGCCTGTTGAGCAGCCCTTTCTGCAAATGAATTGCACATGTGTGAACAGGTCAGAAGGTCATGTGGGCCACGAAGGTGTAGGATTTGCACCAGGGTATGTAGCGGGGCATGTGTATCATGGTGCCTCAGCCTTAGGTATCCTCCTGTCCTTAGTTGATGTAGGGAGCGTTTTCACTGCCTATGCAATTTTTCCATCTGTTGAAGGTGCTGAGCTGCCCCATAGAGCGAAGCGCTGCTCAAGCGAACAAAGCACGTCGCCTTTTGTTCAGGAGTCTGTGTGTATGTTTTTGTGTGTTCTTGTGTGTGTTTGTGTGTGTATGTGTGTGTGTATGTGTGTGTATGTGTGTATGTGTGCGTGGAGTGTGTGTGTATGTGTGTGTGTGTGTGCATCCTCACACCAAGTCAACGACACCTGTGATGGAGCTCCCTGGAGCTGATTGGAGGCCCGTCTGGGTTTGCTGTCAGGCCCGTGCAGAATCAGATTTGCCACTGAGCTGCCTGTTGGCAACTTTGAACGCACTCCCTCCTCCTGAGATGTAATAGGTCAGCCACACATTGAAAGTGCAGCGATGTGGACAGAAAGTTCGTGAAGATTACACAATCTCAAACTTGCCATTGTGCTGCCCTCAGCAGCTTGGGGCAGAGTTCCCAATCTTGAAATGCTTAGCCAGATGTTGAAAAACTTGTCATAGGATGCATGATATGTGTATATGACTGACCTGTCTGCCAAAGCCAGGGAATATCGGGCCACAAATATAAGTTTAAGCCTACAAGGAGATATCCCATACATTTGGAGTGCAAGTAATGCAAGGAAAAGAGACCCACAGAACCCAGCCAAGGAGGACACAAGGCACCAACAGGCCAGCTATCCTGAATTCCGAGCATTGGAGGCTACCGGTAAAGGAAAAGAGCAAGCGATCATCAGGCCTGAGCAGGCCCTTTTTGATACTTTGCACAGGCAAACACAAGCGCAAGTAAATCGGATGGGTATTCACCTGCACAAACAGGGATCCTAACATCTTTGCCTACAAAGATTTTTTCTGCCGTAATTATCATCAGGCATGTTATGATTTGTTGCAATTAATCCATGAAGCAACCTTCACAAAGCACGACCCGCCACCAATGTTTGTTCTAGTGACTGCCACAGAGACATAGCACCCCTCAAGCAGAGTAATGTGCATGAGTATGCTAGCTTGAAGATCACTATTCCTGCTGAGCTTGCTTTGCACCAAGACAAATGAATTTCTGTTGAGCTTGCTTTGCACTTACCGGAAAAATGTGTACACATCAAGTCGAATCGATAGTGATTATCAGCAACCAGCTGCTTGCATGCCCCTCAAAAGCTTACCTCCACTCCTGACTCTTTATCTATCACATCCACCTGTGTGCACAACCAAGCCAGGGAAAGGCAGTTCACCTGCTTACCAACAAAAAAAGGAGTCAAGGCTCGGGAAAACGGATGCAACAAGGTTTTAGCAATGGACTAGAGAAGTTTTCAAAAAAGTGAGTCAACATAACAATTGCAGCCAAAGGAAAGATCACAATGCTGATGCATTTGAAGATAAATGTCAGAGCTTAGGGAGATGCATGCATGCATACATATGCATGCATATGTATGCATGCGCGCGCATGTGTGTGCACGTGTGTAAGTGTGTGCATGTGTGTGTATGTGTGTGTCCGTGTGTGCTCAATGCCAGGCCTTGGCAAAAGCAAAGCTATCCTGGGAGGTCCAAGCCTTCAAAAGAAACAATATAGACAACACTCACACCAGGAAAGACATCAAATGACTGACTTTCAAGGAAGTGAGTAGCAGACAGCTTCACAGCCCCACATTTACTCTAGCCTTGCAGGTAAGCATTCTGACTTCTGTTTTTTTCCCTTGGTAAACCCTGAGCAGGCAGCGGATGGTTTCACCCTCCCTTTTCCCACTTATTTTAGTTTTCCAATTGAGCATTCTGACTGGTGGCATTCCCCTTGTAAAACTTGTGTTTTTCAATGCAGTATGCGTATGTATCACCAGCACCTGTTCAGCCAGAACGACAGGCTGTAGACTTCTTTGTAATCCCTTACAAGTATCGAGCAGGCAGCAGACAGCATTTGCTCCTCCCTGTGTTCTCCCCTATTATTCTGACCTAGCAGTCAAGCATTTTGAACAACTGGCATTTATCCTCGGTAAGCCTCAAGCAGGCAAGGATGCAGAATCGAGCAGCGCATCCGCCCTCAGTTTCAACCCTTGCACCCCATATCCGACAAACTGCCTCACCTTCAATCGCAACTGCAGAATGCACCCACGTCTCCACCAGGCAAAGCCCATGAATTCAAAGCAATGCCCACCTGTTTTCTGCCACATCTTTTTTCCAATGCCCTTCATGCATGCGCACACGTGCTCACCTTCAGCCACACGTCGGATTCACTGTGCTGCTGACTAGCACGTTGCGCAATGGGCCTGCTTGGAGAGGAAGCCTGCCCGCCCGCTCGCTGGATCATACTCTGGCTCGTCTGTAAGGCCTGCCCGCCTGTGGAATAAAAGCAATGTTTCGGATCACGCTCTGAGGACAGCAATAGCGTTGCAAGTGAACGGCAACGTGTTGGACCATGGCTTTGGCTTGCTTTTGCAGCACATGACCGTTTGCCTGTAGACAACAGCAGCAAACTCGGTTCATCATGCTCTCTGTTGCTTGCGCAGCGCGCAGCCGCCTGGTTCATCATGCTCTCGGTTGCTTGCACAGCACGTACCCGCCCGTGGACAATCGCAAGCAATTTTTGAAGCACATCAGTGGAAGCAATGCAAGCAACGCAAGTTGCGAGGGACACCAGTGATTGAAGCACCTCAGCGGCAACAGGATCTATGACACAGAAAAGCGAGCAAACTAACGATTAAAGCACCTCAGTGGCAGCAGGATCAGCAAAGCAGGACAGCAAGCGCCATCGATGATTGCACTGCAGCACCTCAGTGGCAGCAGGACCAGCAATGCAAATAACAAGCGGCACCAGTGACTAATGTATCTCAGTGGCAGCAGGATCAGCGATGCAAAATCGCGAGCGACACCGATGGCTGCAATGCAGCACCTCAGTGGAAGCAGGACCAGCAATGCTCTGCAGGGGCAGGCCACACTGCACTGAAGCAGGCAGCAAAACTATCCAGGCAGCAGGGCATCGCAGCATCAGCAGATCACACTACACTCAAGCAGGCAGCAGCGCATTGCAGTCGCAGCAGGTCACACCACACTGCAGTGGGCAGCCGAGGTAAGAACCGGGCAGCAACACTGAAGCAGGCAGCAGCGCAGCGCGTTTCGCGGAGTGGAAGCAGGTTGAGTGACACCCAGGCCAGGCATCAGAGCAATCTCAAGAACCAGAGATGTTCTGTGTGGCAAACCTCGCACTTTGTCACACTCTATTGTATTTTCTAATTGCATTTTGAGGAACACGCCAAACCCCTGTCTCAACAAACAGAGACCAGCCAGTATAGTCCACTGGGAGGACAATGGAAGGCCACAGAAATATTGTATGGCTACACCCCATTCGCCATACCTACAACTCCATGTTACCCAGCCTAGCAGCGCACTTCAACTGGAGGCTTTCCTCCAGATGCATAGGCTCACTGGTGCCCCTTCCTCTTCATTTCTGCTGTCTTTTGGGTGTGTAATAGGATGATCCAATGTGAGTGTAGGCAGGACAGCTGATCGTTACAAAGGTAGCCAGTGGCTTGCAGCAAGGGCTACTTCCCCTCCTTAGCCATTCTGAAATTGACAAATAATGCACTTGTACAAGTTAACAGATCTGCAGCATACAGGCACCTGATCGCATTTCAGATTTCACATGGCTGCAGGGAATGGCTTTCACAGAAATACAGAGCTGTTGAGCCCTTGAGCTGCAACAGGGAGGCTTTGCAATTGCACACACTCAATGTGAGCCTCTCAGCATTCAAGGCGAGCAGGCTAGCAGTCAGGCATTTGGGCTTGAAGCCTTTCACCTCTGTAAGCAAAAAACCTTCCGTTCATGACGAGCCCAAAAAATACAGAGTTTTGCTAGGTACCCTGTAGCGCACCAAAGCTGGTCGTGAGTTGGGCAACTTTTTCTTTGTATTACACAGCACAGACAGGGAGCTACATGGTGCACTGGATATGCAACAAAATGAATATGCAGAATTGGCCAGCTGGCCGGCAGAATTGGACACGACAGAAGCAGTGTGTGATGCATGGCTGCGGCATCAGAAAGCCTTGGCAACGCGTCGAAAGGAGGCCCTTCCTTGTCCATCACTCTCACTGGCACTTTTTTTTGTTTTTACATGCACTGAGGCAGCCATGGGTCTGCAGTGGCAGCACAACGCAATGCACTTGCACTGCACAGTGCGTTCACCATATGGGTCTGCTTGGTGGCAATGCGTAATGCACTTTCACTGCACAGTGCGTTCACTGTATGGCTCTGCAGTGGCAGCAATGCGCGATGCATTGTCGCTGCATAGTGCGCTCGCTGCATGGCCTTCGGCGGTAACAGTGTGCGATGCTTTGTCACTGCATAGGGCATCACCCGCATGGCCTTCTGTGGTAGCAGTGCGCAACGCATTGTCACTGCATAGGGCAACCACTGCGTGGGCCTTCAGAGGCAGCAAAGCACACTGAGCTTGGAATTGTGGTGCATGAGCAGAGATGTATGCTGCAACATCCCTGCTTGCATCATCAAGAAAAGACCCAACAGTCAGCACACCTAGGGAAGTCAGGGTTGGCCTCTTGCCGTTCACAACAATCGAGCTTGGTGAGAGCCCCGGTGTAGGGACCCTCCCCGCCATGCTGGCAGGGAAAATGTCTGCATCATCATCACTGCTGCTAGTGCTGCCGCTCGTGCTACCCCTGTTGCTCTCCACCTGCAGCGAGGCATTACAGCACAAGCAGTGGGTCCCATTACAACAAGCAGCGGGGGCACTACAGGACAAACAGTGGGTTCATTGCAGCACAAGCAGTGGGTCCTATCACAGCACAAGCAGCAGGGGCACTACAGGACAAACAGTGGGTTCATTACAGCACAAGAAGTGGGTCCCATCACAGCACAAGCAGTGGGTCCCATTACAACACAAGCAGCGGGGGCACTACAGGACAAACAGTGGGTTCATTGCAGCACAAGCAGTGGGTCCCATCACAACATAAGCAGCGGGGGCACTACAGGACAAACAGTGGGTTCATTACAGCACAAGCAGTGGGTCCTATCACAGCACAAGCAGCGGGTCCTATAAAAGCACAAGCAGTGGGTGCAGCATGGATGATAGCAGCACTGTGGTGTACCTGGTTCATTTGCTTTCCACCAATGTATGCTTGAAGACATTCTGCTGCGTAAGCACTTACCTGTGCTTGCATGAGAGCCTGTGTTTGCCTGTGTTTGCATGACAGCCTGCCCTGCTGATCTACCCTAGTGAAGAAGGGTCTCACATTTGCTATGCCTGTGTTTGCATAACAGCCTGCCTGGCTGAACTGCCCTGAAGAAGGGTCTCACATCTGCTATGCCTGAGTTCACATGACAGTCTGCCCTGCTGATCTGCCCTGCTGAAGGAGGGTCTCGGGGGGGCAAGCACTGCTAACGACAGTTAGACATGTCAACTCCCCTCAGTGCAAACTGTTTGGCCTGAATGCCCTTGTGAAGACTTCCAGCGCATCAGATTTCATGCGCTTTTTCAGCACACACGCACACGTTTTTTGGGAGAGCTCTTACCCGCGTTGGGTCAAGCTGCATCCTCCCACTTCCCAGCTTTAGCAGCAGGGAGCGGTGTGCAGCAGCGCTCTCCACCCCTGCACTGGTTGTGGCAGGGCTCTGCGTCTGGCCAGTGCGTGTGTGCTGGCCCAGGCCTGCTGCACCTGTGCGCGTGTGTGTACGTGTGTGTGCCTATGTGTGTGTTGTGTGTGCATGTGTTGTTCATTGCGTGCGTGCATGCGCGTGTGTGTGTGCTTGCGTGTGTGCTTGCGTGTGTGTGTGTGTGTGCTTGCGTGTGTGTGTGTGTGTGTGTGTGTGTGCTTGCGTGTGTGTGTGTGTTTGTGTGTGCTTGCGTGTGTTTGTGCTTGCGTGTGTGTGTGTGTGTGCTTGCGTGTGCTTGCGTGTGTGTGTGTGTGCGCTTGCGTGTGCTTGCGTGTGTGTGTGTGTGCTTGCGTGTGCTTGCGTGTGCTTGCGTGTGCTTGCGTGTGCTTGCGTGTGTGTGTGTGTGTGTGTGTGTGTGTGTGTGTGTGTGTGTGTGTGTGTGTGTGTGTGTGTGTGTGTGTGTGTGCGCGTGTGTGTGCGTGCGTGCGTGCTTGCGTGTCTGTGTGTGCGTGCTTGCGTGCTTGCGTGTGTGTGTGTGTGTGTGTGTGTGTGTGTGTGTGTGTGTGTGTGTGTGTGTGTGTGTGTGTGTGTGTGTGTGTGTGTGTGTGCGCGCGCGTGTACAATAACTGAGATACACTACCTCTTGAGGCTCTCTTCACTCGCTCTCTCTCCTCTGCCTGCACTCCCTCGTACAAAGCCATATGTACGTGGGCAATTTCTTGAGAGGCCTTCGCACGCCTTTGACCCATCAGCTCAACAATTGACTCATCCATCCATTCAAACCAAGATATGAAGAATTACACACAAATGACCGTGAGAGGAGTGAGAGTGGATTAGAAGCTGATATTTGTCTTCTACTATTGTAACTTGAGTTGCTTCTGTGACTCGTGATGCAATCTCACCAGCATACTTGCTTGCATGAAGCCTGCACCTATATGACCTATAAGGAACGAAGGAAAACGATTCAAAGCAACAATAAATCAACGGCAAGGTATCGAAAGTAGGACGTATAAACACAAAACTTCGGTTTGAGCGGTAATCCTCATTAGGGCCACACGGTCGTAGCACAGATGCCGCAAACTGGTTATTGTCAAGTGGGCGTCAATGATTGAGTGCAGGAGGAGAGGAATGGGCAGCTGACTTGTCAGCTGACACAGGTGCCGACATTGACGCCTCGAGATGCTCAACTGCTTTGGCATAACGAAAACACGGCCATTCACGAAGAGGGGAGGCAGGTTTTGTGCCCAGCATGAGGCGGGGTCAACAGTCATGTAAGTGGCATTTACAATTCTGTTCCACACACGAACATGTGTACACGCACACACACGCACGCGCGCACACACTCACACACACACACACACGCACACACACATACACACACGCACGCACGCATGCACACACACACACACAAGCACACCAGCACACATGCACGCACGCACGCACACACACATACACATGCGTACACACCCGCAAGTTCGCGCACACACACACACACACACACACACACACACACACACACACACACACACACATACACACACACGCACACACACACGCACACACACACACGCAAGCACATACACACAAGCACACACACAAGCACATGCACACACACACACACTCGCGCGCACACACACACACACGCAAGCACACAAGCACAATGCAAGCACACACGCATGCACGCACACACACACGCACGCAAGCACACAAGTACATATGCAAGCACACATGCACGCACGCACACACACACACACGCACACACACACACACACACACACACGGACACACTCACACAAACACACACACACAAACACATACACACATACAAACACACACACACATAAACACACACACACACGGACACACACACACAGACACACACACACACCACACACACATACACAAACACACACACGCACACACTCATACATAACCATACAGGCACACACACACACGCACACTCACGCAGGTTCACACACGCGCACACACACACTAACACACACACACACACACACACACGCAAGCACACACGCAAGCACACGCACACACACACATGCACACACACGCAGGCACGCACGCATGCACGCACACTCACACACACAAACACACACACACGCACACAAGCACGCACACACATACATACACGCACGCACGCACACACATACATACACGCACGTACGCACACGCACATACATACACACACATACACACACAAGCACACACGCATGCGCACACGCACACACACACACACGCACGCATGCAAGCAAGGAAGCAAGCAAGCACACGCAAGCACACGCAAGCACACACACACATGCACAAATGCAAGCATACACGCATACACAAGCAGTGTGGTCTTCATCGTACTAGGGCTGACAATTTATTCAATGGCTGCATATGGGCTTTGATGTATGTTTACGTGAGATGAGAGGAATGTTAAGGGGCTGACAAATGTAGACATTGCGCCTCGTGTTGTTGAGTTGACTGCTTTGGTGTAACCAATAGCCTCGTAGGCAGCCATTTGTCTCTTGTTGAGAAAACAGTGTTCCCCGTAAAACATGTGGGCGCACCCGCACGTATACCCATCCGCACCCACCTACCTACCCCTACACAAACATGCATGTGCGTGCGCGCGCATGCACACACACATACACACACACACACACACGCACACTTGAGATACAGGCAAGCATGCATGCATGTATGCATGCATGCAAACATTATAAATTAGTGGAGTGGCATATTTGTCACATTAGAGCTGAGGTGCCGAGGGCAACTTGTGCCATCAGGGTGCAGCTTTTAAATGGCTCTATCAGAGTCTTCCTGGTTTTTAGCTACGCCCTTGCTTCCGGGGCACGGCCAAGCTGCGCATGTATCATTTCTTATGCTTGATACAGCTATCTAACTGTGTTTCACAATATAACAAGTGCACGAGGTGCGGGCGGCTCAAGCGTTTTTTTGCTGTGGCGCTTGTGGGGTTACAGACTGGGTTACAGAGGGCTTATTTGGTGTGTGTATTAATTAGGGTGTTAATAGGTAGGAAAGTACTCAGTGGTGAACCTCGAGAAGTGGCTTGAGAGCCCAGTGCTGCCGCTGCTTCTTGCTGTAGGCCTCTTGGTTCTAAAGGATTTGGCAGCAGCTTGTAATGAACACACACATGCACGTGCATGTGCACCTACACGTGTTTTCTCATTGCTCCAGTCAGGACGGCTCCTGCGGTTCAGTTACAGGGTAATGCTATGAAGGTGACCCTGTGGCGCAACAGGGCCAAACTCTGGTGACAGGTAGCTACTACCCTACGAGGGATATCAAGGGGATTGCATGAGGACTACAGCCTGGTATCCTGGCTGATCAGGCGCCCTATGCTTTAGGTTGGAGCATCGAGGATAGGACGCGCAATCACCTGCTCAATGCAGCCAACTACAATCTGTGCCTACAATCTGCCAGATTTGCTCATGCTTCCCCATGCCCCTTGCTCTGCGTGCGCAGAGCCTCACAGGAGGGTTGCACAACAAGCCAGCAGGAGCTGACCACCTCTACACTTCAAGCCACAGACTCCCATGCAACATTCTCAGACCTTGAGAGGCCCTCCTCAAGCACCACCGACACCATCCACGCCACGCAAGCTGCACCCAACAACACAACACACAGGTGCACATGCCGGCATGATTGTGTGCGTACTTCCTCATTTGCGTGCTTGTGTTTGCCTGCGACTGGGCGCATGAATGGTGCGCTTGCACTGCTGTGTGTGCTTGCCATGCGTGCAAAGGGAGGAAAGGAAAGAAAAGAAAAGGAAAGAAATTACATAGCTGAACCTGCCTACAAGGGCAGCTTAGCTGAAGCAAAAAGATGCCTGGTGCAAAAGCAGTGCTGTAAGTTTGGAATTGGTGGGTTTGGACTGCGCCATTCGACCTTTTTCAGAGCCTTTAGAAAAGGCCCGAAATAGTTTGTTAATGAAGCATCTTTTGTTCTTCAGCGCACGTGCAATGATGCAAGTCCAAGGCCAATTGTGCAATGTTGCAAAGATGCACCCTTGCTGCCTGTAGTATTTGTTTCCTTCTTGTAGTGGAGCCTCCCTATGGTACAACGTTGCAATGATGCATCCTTGTTGCCTGTACCTCATTGCCTTCTTGTGGTGGAGCCTCCCTATGGTACAACGTTGCAATGATGCATCCTTGTTGCCTGTACCTCATTGCCTTCTTGTGGTGGAGCCTCCCTATGGTACAACGTTGCAATGATGCATCCTTGTTGCCTGTACCTCATTGCCTTCTTGTAGTGGAGCCTCCCTATGGTACAACGTTGCAATGATGCATCCTTGTTGCCTGTACCTCATTGCCTTCTTGTAGTGGAGCCTCCCTATGGTGCAACGTTGCAATGATGCATCCTTGTTGCCTGCACCTCCTCCTTGTGGCGCTGCAACCTCCACACACACACACACACACACACACACACACACACACACACACACACACACACACTCTCCTAGTGCCCTTGCGGCGTTTCAATGCCACAGTTACGCTCCTCGTATATGGTCACTCCTGTTCGCGGCTGCAATGTTCCTGCAGCCTACACACACGCACGCGCACGCGCACACACACATACACACACACAAGCACACACACACTCACACAAGCATGCATGCAAGCACATACACACAATCCACACACACACATACACACACAATATACACACATGTGACGCTGCAGTAGCAGAGCCTCCGATGGAGCAACCCACGCGCGCCTCAACTCCTTCATCCCCCCCCAGCCCGACACCCGGTCTGCCAGGGATCCCCACAATGGGGCAACTAAGGGCCACACAGCTGAGGGGGCGCAGCACAACAGCACGCATGGGGATCCACGGCTCAACGGTGACTTGAAGGCTGAGGGCGCACAGCGCAGCAGCACGCTCAGGGGTGCACCTCACAGCAACAACTTGAGGGCTGAGGGTGCGCTGCGCGGCAGCAGGCTTGGGCATGCACAGCACGACAGCAATGGGAAGGCTGACAGCTCGCATCACAGCAGCACGCTCGGGGGCGCACAACCCAGCAGCACGTCTGTGGGTGCACAGCACAGCAGTGAGCCCCCCTCAAACTCGACCCAGCTGGATACATGCGGCATGCTGGACCAAGCTGTGTCCAAAGTGTTGGCCAACGCAAACGTGCGGCAGCAGGAGCAGCACAGCAGCAGCTGCACCAGCTGCGGAAGGCAGGGTGTTGAGCACCCGCCATCCCCGCGCAGCGGCCCTCTCCCTGCAAAAGCCGCGTGCCACACAGTCACGCTGGCCTCTCTGGAGGAAGCGGCATGCAGCCAGGTGCGCAAACATACCAGCATGCATAAATGTCCACACAGTGCCACTTTCCATTCATAGCCTGCGTGCCACACAGTCTCGCTGGCCTCTTTGGGGGGGGCAGCACGCAGCCAGGTGCGCGTGCAGGTTGAGAGTGACCCACATTCATTCATGATGCACTCATCATGATTCATGCATTGCCATGTGTGCTATAGGCAGCATGCCGCCAGGTGTGCGGGTGTGGACAGCAGGTATGTACAACTAAGTGTAGGCGGCAAGCGTGTGCAACAAAGTCTGCAGGGCAAGTGTGTAGGCACGTGCAACCAAAACTGATGAGTTGCGGGGGAGGCACGGTCTTTGACCTCCTACAAGGCCTCGGGCCCCTGAAAACTGTCCTTGTGGCAGAGCTTTCTCGCCACAGAGAGAAAGTTGCACTGGACAAGAAGGCTGCAGGGTCCTTGTGGCGAGAGAAAGTTGCACTGGACAAGAAGGCTGCAGGGTCCTTGTGGCAGAGTTTTCTCACCACAGAGAGAAAGTTGCACTGGACAAGAGGGCTGCAGGGTGGCGCGCGCAGACAGTGCTTGTCATGCCACATCTCAGCTCTGCATTGTGTGTAAGGTTGAACATGCGCTCTAGCTGTGCCCACTGCAACATGCAGGCGCTGAACATGTGGGAATCGGCATTTGCCTATCGCGCCGTACAGCGTCGTAGAAGACGCTCATATAGCGCTACATGCTGATCTATAGGGACCGGTGTTGGTAATTAGCGCTGTCAGACTATAGCGCCATTAAATGCCATAGTGCATTGGAAAATGTGGTGTACAGCTGTCGATCCCTATGAACATGCCCTCAGCCTTGCTAATGCTGGGGCAGCAGGTGAGGGCAGGGGAGCTGTGGCGTACCGACAGGTTTGATCTTATGGTTCTGCTTTGTGTGCGAGAATTGCTGCGCGCTTTAGCTGTGCCAGCTGCAGTAAACAGGTGCTGGGCATGCCCTTGGCTTTCCTTGTGCTGGGGCAGCTGGGGAGGGCAGGGGAGCTGTGGCGTACCGCAACAGGTTTTGACCCTTTAGTTCTGTGCCGTGTGCAAGACTGTGTGTGTGTGCTGCATGGGCTGCAATGTGCAGGCACCAGACACGCCATTAGCCCTGCTGGTGCTGGGGCACCAACTCGGGGCGGGGGAGCTGTGGCAGCTACGGGGCAGTGGCAGGTTTGAGCACGCTCCGGCGTCAAAAGGATTGTGCGACACTGCCATGGCGCAAGATTACGCCGGCGCGCAAGGCAGCAACGGTGCTCAACTAGAGGATGGCATTGTGGGGGGCTTCTCCGCTGGATCCAATGCAGTCGACTTCCAGGGTGAGGTCCTCACGCGCATATGTGTGTGTGTATGCGTGTGCGGGTGTGTGTATGTAGAGGAGGGGAACGGGGGAGTGAGGGGACTTTGTTCTTTGCTGACTCCAAGGTGAAGGCCATGGTGAGGTTGCCTCATGCAGAAGAGGGCCAGGGTGTACTTGTCAGTTTGGTTCCTGTAAGTTTGGATGAACACATGCCGGTGTGCATGAGAGTGTGTTTGTGTGTGTGTGTGTCTGTGTGTGTGTGTGTGTGTGCGTGTGATATGTATGGACTAGTCTGCCATTACATTGCCCACTCACCTGTGCTCCCACTTCCTCTTGCTCAATGGTGCGGACGCAGATGACTATCCATCCTCCCCTATCCCACAAGCGTGCAAATACGAGATGGTGAGAAAAGTGTTTCGTGATTTGTGCGCAACAGAAATGTTGGGATGTGTGTGTATGTGTGTTTGTGCATGCGCGCGTGTG